>CM029541.1:4543294-5027438 GCA_017141395.1 Laodelphax striatellus | reverse complement strand
TATGATGAATTTAGAATTGAAAGATGAATTAAGATACAATGAGGAATTGTTTGTTTACTTGTAAAAAGTTATTTCCTTTGTAGACCAGATACTTGAGATTGGGTCTGGAGGTGTAGTAGCCGGTCCAATAGGAATGCTCGTCGCTGCCATAAGGCATAAAGTCATCATCATCCTTGACAGGCCACGTGATATTTTCAGCATGCACCGCCTTCAAGTAACAGGCCGGAGTTGAGTACAGCACATTCACGTCTTTGTACTTCTGGTTTATATACCTGGAAATAAATTGAATAATGGTATCAATCATATCCATTATAACAATAATGATAGATTACTATTTTTATTCCATTGTCACAATTTCCAAACAAAACACAAATAAACAGAACAATACAAAGTGAAGCAATAGTAGCCTAAGTCAAGTGATAATAGCAGTTCGTAATGGAGAACTAAATTGATGAATGATTACTTTACTTGATTTTACTTGATTACTTTGTTTATGCATTTGAGTGTCTTTTATACATTAAGAAAAACTTATCTAGCGTTCCAGTTAATAGCTCTGTTCATTCTCATTATACTAGGCATGCTTCGGCGCTTAGAGTTAATCAGTGTAATTATTCTTATACTTTAAATGGTTTTATTGAATATGGCATTAGGCTCTTTAACAAGTTACCAAATGTTTTAAAAAATTGTGATATTGATTGTTTTAAGAAAAATCTGAAAGCTTTACTCTTGTCAATATATGTCCATATAATAAGAATGAATTGTTAATGAATTTATGATGTTTTGTTTAGCCAATGCTGTTATTTTTTACTTTTCTTATTGACTTTGTTATACATTTTGTAAAATGTTGCAACAATAAACTAATTTTGAATTTTGATAAGTTTGTCCATAATTTGAGCCAGGATGATGCGTATATGCGTTGAGACTATGTATATAATATTCTTCAATAATTGTCTGTGGTAAGAAATAATAATCAGAGTTCACGATGGAAACAAAATTGATGAATGATTACTTTACTTGATAAGTTTGTCCATATTCTTAAACCAGGATGATGCGACAATGTAGTTGAAATCGCCTCCCATGGTGATCATGACATGGCGTGTTTTATAGGCTTCCGCCCATTGCTCAGCCGCTTTTACAAACTGGGCTATCTGTAACAAAACGCAAATTATAACTTTCAAGTGAATATTTATAAAATTCAACTGCAATTCTACACTTTGGCTAATGATCAGATCGATTCCAACAATCATTAAAAGGAGATTTGAGATTAAATACGTTTTTTCAATGAACACTACTCCTTTTCATCTCTCATTAAGCAACAAATCCAATCCTGGGCCTATTGGAAAGATACTATACAAATTATTATTCTTATCATAAATTTAATTTAATTTATCTAGTTTTCAGTCCTTCCACTAGCAAACAAGGTTAATCCTTAAGCTGGTTGGTGCCAATTAAATCTAAATACATATTTTTTAATATTGATTTGATTAACTTGTGATGATCATTGTGAGCAAGTTAATTATTTTCATTCTATTTCATTGTAATAATTAAGCATATATAATAATTACCCTTGAATCTTCTAAAGGCAATAAATCAATCCAATTTGAATAAAAACTGTACTTATGGCGTTTTATTGGTAGAAAACCTAGGCGTACACCGGCTAGTTAAGACAAGACAAGACGAGATTAGTCACGTTTGGTCACGGTAATTCACATAGTTTATTATGAAGCCAGCACACACCAATGCATTGACTGGTGGTGTGTGTGCAACAACATGTATTCACTAAACGTGACTATAAAGTGTATTAACAGTGTACCCCAAATTTTACTTCGTTTTTGTATCGGTCACTCAAATCTTTAGCTACACTACTACTAGTTGTACTCAAGCACAGACAAGTTAGTCTAGATAGTCTATGGCAAAAGTATATCTATATCGTATGGTATATAGAATAGATATACTATGCGAGTAAGCGAATCGAGGCGAATCCAAGCCTAGTAATAGTGTCGCCAGGCCCTTAGTGTTCGTGACAACTTGTAGGCCTATTCAATTGTAATAAGTAGTGAAAAGTGAAACCCAAAATTTTCTTCATCTACTTTTTTATATTCTAATGTGATTTAGCTCATAGTTTACAATTTTATAGCCTGAAAAGTAATGTTTAATTGGAAGTAAGTTTGATTTTGGATAAACTTTGATAAATATCAGTATTTACATACACGACCATTGACATTGTATCCATGCAGTTTGGGATTGTCCATGAGGGGTTCATCACTGCAGTAGGTATCGAAACAGAATCCATCTGGTGGCATGTACAGGTTGTACAGTACTCCTGTGAACAGGTCTCCCATTTCCCCTGCAAATCAAAATGAATGATGATTAGTTAATGTTTCTAATCGGCTACTCCGAATATTTTGTAGCTTTCAGAATGGAAATTGCTCCTATATAATTGACTAAAAATTCTTTAAATGATTAAAATAAACAATTACAAACACCTCCACAACCTTGTATTAATAAAATTCTCTTTATATCTTCAAGCTATTAATGTACGGTATTCTATTGTCAATGTCACAATTTTGAAAGTCTTTTGTGTTCTCTTTATTCATTATTATGTATTTAATAGCAGTTAAATACTTTCAACATAATTATAATGATTCATTCATCTGTGAATTCTCTATAATGATTTTTGATTTAATTCTGGTTTAACTTCGGCCTTCATTTATAAAACATTAGAAATTGTATCTAATGCATTAGATATGCAATGTGAATCCTCTTTATTGATTTTTTATCAATTTCGCGGTTCTTCTTAATTTGATCTTGATTATACAGAATAATTGCAATATCCAATTTATCAGATATGCAATGTAAATTCTCTTCGTTTGATTTTTTCATTTTGGTTCTCTTTGATCTTCATTTTCTTAACTTGGGTCGTCTTGATTCTCTTAACTCATTCATTTTTTATTTATCAATAAAGATTAAAAAATATTCAATTTTTAAAATAAAGATTAATATAAATAATAAATGAATTACAAATAATAAAAAATAAAATACAGGTAATAAAAAATTAGGACTCTCTAGATAAATCTTCAACCTCTGCTAACTATAGATGAAAATCAATAAGGAGAACCCTGAACCTGTGAGAAACCAAAGACGATAGGAAACTATTAAGTATTCTAATAAGTATATAAGTATTCTAATTGTCTTTGGAGAAACAATATGAATAAATTATGAAATCATGAACAGGGACCTGTCTCAAACAATTTACAAGTCCTCTGATGCAGGGGAAAGACTGACATACACTATAGACATGACATCACGATTAGCCAGGGCGTTCTATGCATTAAACCATAGACAACACTAGTCTAGTTAGTATAGTATAGTTAGGGCCGGTTCATGAGCTCGGGATTTAGCCAAGTCCTAGACTAAAACGGGTGGCTATCGTAACATCGACAAACGTTTTCTCGACAGGTTAGTGTTAGCAGCATGAACTTAAACATAGCAAGGCTAAAGTTTGTCGATGCTACGGTGGCCACCAGATTTAGTCTAGGACTTGGCTATATCCCGAGCTCATGAACCGGCCCTTAGTCTATTATTAAAGGTATTAGGCTAGTGTGCGTACACCTTTTCCCTGTAATACAGGACTTATACATTTTTATAACGCAGGTTCCAGATTTCCAAAAAAAACGTAAACAAAATTGAAAGAAAAATGGAAAACGTAGGATTTTTCCCTAGAAAAACGTGATTTACCGAGTTTTGTGTCTGGCCTCCACACCATTTCCATGTTCTTGGTATACTTGCGCTGCGAGTAGTCCTGGTAGTCGAGTCGGCCGAAGAAGAGACCATCGTATCCCATCTGAGCGAACTGCAGAGCCACCTCGCTCGAGTGGCCGAACGGATCTATTTGCCAGGCCACTCTCGGCAAAGCGCATTCTCCAAATGTGTCATTCAGGAATCTGAAACAATTTTCGTCGTCATTTCTTACACTTTAGGCAGCTCGTACACCGGAGCAATAAGCAATAGGCAATTAGCAACATTTGGATCATATGATCGTCTACTCTATAGAAACAAATAGTCCAATGCACACCTAAAGCAGCTGTTCCAGTGTGCATTGAACTATTGGTTTGTAAAGAGTGAACGATCATATGATCCAAATGTTGCTAACTGCTTAGATATCTGTTTTCAGTCGTTCAATAAACTTATTGAATCAATAACTTTTTTTGCATTTGAAAACACATGGTTATTGATTCAATAGTGCTATTGGATCCATAAACTGTCTATTGAGCGACTGAAAAACCAGGAATAAGACATTTGAAATTTATCAGTAGATTTAAAAGGCTGCTTCTAGTGCAATATTGACTTTCATCCCCCCTTGCCTTTAATTCACCCCCCCCCCCCACGTTATCTTGTCCCTTTAGGGCCTGGCCACATACGTCTATGCTTTGCTTCACTTCACTTCACTTACTCGCGTAACGTTTGCGAGTAAGTGAAGTGAAGCAAACATAGTACCGTATGTGGCCAGGCCCTTATTCTTTTTTCTCCAATCTTTCTCTCTTCTCCATTGTTCATTCACATTCTTATGCACATGTATTTGGTATATTTTCTCTCATTCTCTTATATTTTATATCTCCATTATATTCTCTATTATATTTTATTCACAAATTAGTGAAATTCTCTCTGCGTTGGATGAACAATGATAGGGTTTTCTGATTTCTTCACAGAGAAAATTTCTAATTACTCAATTTCATCTTCAATTAGAAACCATACCTGTATTTCTACCTTAGAAAATAGCAACTGAAGCTGCGATTTTCATAATACATGTCCTCATGTTTTTCCAAATATAGCAAACACAAACATTATGATAATAATTAAGAAATTTACAATAAAAGTTCTAATTGAGTATATTCAAAAAAAAAATTGATTTATTCTGTGTACAGGTGCATTTAAAATTTGAGTGAAAATTGTTCTCGAATTTTGTGCTGAATTGGTAACAAGTGTCATCAGAATTCGGATTATGAGGATGATTATTGGTATAATAATAATTATTATTATGATAATCAGAATAATTTTTCTATGAGTTTGAATAAGGAAATGACAGTACTGCCTATGAAACGAGTCTGTCTTTTTTTATGAGTTTGGACACAGACAATTTTTTTTTTTTTTTTTTTTTGAGGATGATGCCTTACATGAGCTCTAGGCTTGTTCGTGGGTAATGAGTGGGAGTGATGATGAGATATGACGACTACTTTTTAGGCAGTCGGGACCGACGGCAACGTCTCCTCCGAAAGACGGAGTGGCCGTATTTGTCAAAATCCTTTCCGTCAACCATGCTCGAACCCTGGCCCAATGGATTTTATCTGACTGCTGATAACTTAATCAGTCTGACGCCTTAGCCGCCTCGGCTACGAACATAGCTATACATCTATA
Source organism: Laodelphax striatellus (assembly GCA_017141395.1). Classification (NCBI taxonomy): domain Eukaryota; kingdom Metazoa; phylum Arthropoda; class Insecta; order Hemiptera; family Delphacidae; genus Laodelphax; species Laodelphax striatellus. The sequence goes on along the minus strand of CM029541.1, from coordinate 5,022,023 downwards.
ATGCTTTTTTATCCTTAAAGACAACTGGCCAGCTTGGTGCGTTATCCAATTGGAATGCCCAGCAATGTTGTCAAATTGTGTGCTGTTCAATCATCTGCGCACGCATGCGTATTAAACAGAAGTTTCAGCCTGATATCACTACTCGGTGTGTTAACTTGGATGATTTAAAGGAGAACAGATGATCAGAAATTAAAAATCTGTTTATCACTATTCTATCTAATCTATAATCACTATTATAGAAGTGTGTAATGGCAACGTTCAGGTGTGTGATTGGCTAGCTCGGAAAGTTGTGGGGCAAGGTTATTTTAGATATAAGGTTGAACTATCCCTAATGCTTTTTGAATTCACAAACTGTTGGAGTGGGGGGGACTGATTCGGCTGACGTCATTTTGATAATTTATTTTGATAATATCAGCTGTTGATAATTGATTGATAATTGGCGGACCGCGAGTGTGACGTAACGTGAATCAAGAAATCAGACTTCCCCCTCCACTTTGCGCCTTACACCAGCGATGGTTCAACCTTCTCTCTAATAACCTTGGTTGTGGGGTACTGTTTCTTTACTCAGATGTCTTCAAGGATGAAAAGTACTATACTTATCAGCTCAATGAGTTTGTATAAAGAAATCATCATACTGACTTGAGACCGAGCGTCATCTGATCAATGAGCGCTGAGTAGTGTGGAGTGGCCTCATCACTCATGCACCAGCCTCCGTGCAGCAGCTGCAGTCTTCCCTCTCTCACCAGGTTCTGCACCTCCTCCCTGAGGTCCTCGTCCTGCTCGGTCCACCACCTCCACAGGAACGAGCTCTCCACGTACACAAACCTGGCACCAAAACACAATCACAATAAATGACAGACCAGATAACCTAAGGTATATACAAGGTGTTCAGAACTCCCCACCAATACTCCAGGGCATTGTTCCTGGGTAAAACCAAATCTAAATATCATATTTAAATTGTCCAGAGTAAGTTACTCACACAGCTGCTTTTTGTTTTCATCATTATTTTTATCTCAATAATGGTGAAAAAGAATTAGCTTTGCAACATTTATGACAACTGGACAAAGCTACAAAACAATTATGACAATTTAACCAGTCTTCGTCAAGTTATTTTAAGCGATTTTAGATTAAAATATGAATTTTTAAGAGTCACCTATCACTGGAGCTGCCATCGATTTGTAATTAAATTTACTAAAAAGGGTTATTCTTGTAAAATTTTCGTAATATCAACGGTTTCCGAGTTATTCAAGAAACAAAATTTTAAATGGCCGCCATTTTGTTTTATAGATTTGAAAAATTGTCATAATTTTTTTTGTAGCTTTGTCCAGTTGTCATAAATGTTGGTGCAGAGTTTCAATTCCTTTTTTTCACCATTATTGGGATAAAAAATAATAAGTGAAAAAAAAATACAGCTGTGTGAGTAACTAAGGACTTCTGGACAATTTAGATATGGTTTTCACCCAGGAACAATGCCCTAGAATATTGATAGGGAGTTCTGAAACACCCTGTAGAATACATGTTCATAAGAAAAAAATTGCATTTGCTCCAATGCATTAAAAACCAGTGCGATTTTTATAATCCGAACAAAAACTGGAAAACATGCAAGACAGGACTATATTGTCCTAGATGAGCCGTTTATAGCAGGATTCTTTTAACTCGTCAGAAAACATCTGATTTAACGTCAGTAAACGAGCATACATCAATCAGCTGTTTTCTGACAATTTAAAATAATCCTGCTATACCTGGGCTTCATTGTTTATTTATCTTGAATTCTTTGAAGTTTCAATAATAGTCTATACCATCAGAACTATATCATAGCATTCAATGGCCTATCACATTCTGAAGAAGGGATTTCTCGGTCATGTACTCAATCTTCCAATCAATCAAACGAATATTAAAAAATTTAATTTCCAGAAATAATTAGCAAATTAAGTTTAGTGTATATATAAATCACCCTATTAGAATAGAATCCCTACTAATAATACAATATATAATCACAAGTTCAATAACAATCTTATTTACTAAAAACTCATGATACTCCATAATTCTATTTGTCACCTTCAGAAGAGGATTATAATTAGCTTGTTAATTGTAATGAGACTACAAATAATTGAGGATAAATATACAATACGGCCCAGGAGATGTCGTCTTGGAGCCATACGGACTGTGAAAAGAAATAGGCCTATAGTGCGATTCACGTCAAGAAGTCAGCATTGTTTATATGAGGAGCATTGATGCCAAGTTTCATTGAGAGATAAAGAGAAAACTGCACCAAACGTGTCTGTTGGGACTGAGTGCGACAACAATGCACAGTGCGGAAACTATGCATAGTGCGAATAGGATAGAGACATCAGCAACTGCCTTGTGCTTAAACAAGGATAGCAAACTCCCATCTAAGCAATGCTGACTTCTTGACGTGAATCGCACTATACCTACAATTTTTTATACGTAACATCACAGACAACATGACTGTATAGTTAGTCTATGGTAACATTAACATTCAAGAACTACTATAATATGTTTCAACTTAATTAGCCATCTGTCTCACAATATTTGGAAAACAAAATTAATAATACAATAACTTACAAATGAAGATAATGTAGATTATTAATGAGATTTTTGATCTAACAAAACTATCAATATTCATCAATATTGAGCAAGGACATTTCATTTTTTGTACTTCTTTCGTCAAAATGTCTTTCTTCTTCTAAGTTTAAATTCATTCACATTCAAATTTCAAGTTTGATTCAATTCGAAAACAAAAGTTAAAAATTTTATGAAGAAAACAGAGTAAACAATTACTAACAGATCGCACAAACAAGATGACCTTAAAGTTTTGCATTTGACAAGTAGAGTATCGTCTGCTAGTTTTTGAATATTATTGTAGATTTGTAGAAGATAATGATCACTTGAAAAGAAAATGAATGAAGAAACTTGAATGATGTTTGAAAGAAACCTTGTTTAAAATCTTTCAAGGAATGACCAAATTCAATCCAACTTTAGCAATTCATAGCCTTTGTTATCAATTCAAGACATATCTATCATGTTAGACTATTACCAATCAAAATTTTCCATTGACAAAATTACATCAAAACTTCTGAGACTGTATAATAACAGTTAGAATTGGTGTGAACGGTTCCATAGTATGGCGTTGGCGGGAAATAAAAATATTCAATACCAATATTGGACCCGTTCACACTAATGACCACACTGTTATTATCTGGTAAATAATGTGGTTTGTCATTGGACAAACGATTGATATGAATTCAATGAATCATTGATTTATTAATGAATTATTATTGTTTATTTGTATTCAATTACCTTCTGTCCTTCTTTTTGAGAAGTTCAGATATCACAGAATCCAATATGTACTGCACTCCGAACGGGGAATGCACTTTATTGCCTGAAAATCAAATACGTTATCAATTAGCAAAATTGTTCTTAGTTGAACCTGAATTTGTTAAGATTTCAAATATAATTATTAAAAATAAACTTTTATACTTTCGAAAATCATTGGTCCTATTCCTACAACTACATCGAATCTTATAATCGACATATACAAATAAAATTTAGATACTGTATGTATGTATAACCAAAGAGGATCTTAGAAATCTTAGGATCTTGTAACATCCTCATTGGTATAACTGAATAAATCTCTCCACTGTCACTAAAAATTGTTTCTTCTGATTTGTAAGCAAATTATTAAATTCAAATTCTTCAATCTGATTCATGAGTAGAAACCAAAAATCAATACAACAATACGAATTTGGCAAAAATGAATTCAAAAAATCATAAATTATCAGTTCATATCTATTTATTATCCAGTGGAGACAACCAGAACGTTACGGAAACACGAAATTTGTGGGACCACTAATGAAATTCAACCACAAGTTTCATTGGTTTCCAAGAGAATAATCATTACTTAATTTTTTAGAAATTCAAATGAAGAAAAGCAAAGAAGATTCGTAGAATATTATTAAATGAATTATTTATTTCTCAGAATTTCATTTACAATTACAATAATTATAAATATTGAACAAAAACCTGAATTTTATATTTACACAAAATAAATGAAATTTAATGCATTGTTCAACATGAGTTATAAAATTTTGATTGGGGTAGCTTGTGAAAATCTTCAATGAAATTTTAGATATACTATAATAAAATTATAAAAGGCCAATTATTGCACAAGAACCAATTAAATTTAACTGCATTAAAATGACGTCATTTGATGCAGCTAAATAGTGATATGCATTATTCATGTCAGATTTGACAGCTGTGTGACTGTTAAATTTAATTAACTTTCGAGCAATCGGCCATCGGCATTTAGGAAGTAAAGTTTTTCATGAAGAAACGTCCAAAAACAACTGGTGTTTGAAAATGAAGCTAGGACTGAAAACCCTGTCTGAAAATCAACCAATGAAAAAAGGCCACGTGCTCCATGGAAAGGGATTGTTTGGAAAGTTAATTTGATGATGGATGAAAGAGAGAAAGTGAAAGAGGGAGAGAGAGAAAGAGAGAAAGAGATAATTGGCGAGCAAAGGAAATGAGATTCAATTTCAATCAAGTCAAGGGTTGGTAAAGAGGGGGAAGGGGGAGTTTTCACCCTTCAGGGAAAGATCAAATTGCATTTGGATAGTAGAGTAGTATACACTGTCAAATACTCTGGACTTAAAATGCACTCCACCTGATTAAAACTGGAAGAAAAGGGAAGTTTTCTCCAATCTAGTATTGCAAAAGAGCTTCTGCTAGTTTTTTCTATCTACTTCTTGAAAACATCGATTCTAAAATCTCCAACTTATTTTTAATTAACGTAATTTTACTTTTTTAAACAATCAAACGAATTGTGATGATAATATATAGAGAGCATGTGCCTATGATTTCACGGGAAGGGAAACTTTTATCACCGTAAAAAAACATTTTTAAAAAAGGAATCAACAGAATATCACCTGCTGTTACCATGGAAATATTGAATGAAAGTCATTCGCCATCCGCCAAATTAAGAAAATGCTACTATACAATGCTAAAGAATGGTATCATCTGATTCAGAGTTGATCCCGGCTGGTGCAACCCAGTGTTGGTGTGATTTCAAATTATCATTTATGGAAAACTAGCTTTCCCAGCGAACTTCGTATCGCCCTCTTCCCCCCTAATTGTCCCCCCCTCTTCTCCCCACAAATTTCAATGTAGATGATTTATAATTTATTTCTGTCACATGAAAAACCTCTATATCACATAAAAAAAGCGCCTATTATGTAATAATAATTGACAACATATTGTTCCAACCATACTCACCAAAAAACCTATTTCATCTCTGATTATTGAGAATTATAATTAATTTTTATTTTAATCTATTTTATTTCATTATTTTTTCAAATTTTATTTCCGTTCTTCAATTTTATTATTATAAACAATAAAACATATATGATACGAACGATAACTCATTCTTAATTGATGATTATAGCGTAAAAAATAATGAGCAGAAAACCTAGAACAAAAAGAAATTGTCCGCGGCGGGAATTAAACCAGCAATCTCTAGGCATAGAATAGAAGAGATCTCTATTCTAATTCTATTCTCTTCTATTCTGTGCTCTAGGTCAACGCAGAAAGCTCACTGGGCTACTGAGGCTTAGGATCTTCTAGCTGATTTTTCTAATGTTGAAACGATCATCTTTTCCATTGTACGGTACCCTTCGGTCAAATTTGAACATAGGTCTGTTAAATGTTTGATGAGGTTAGGTTATTAATGTACTAATTATTTATTAGTTATAAATTTACTTATATTTAATACATATTATGTTAACCAGTGCTGTAACAATTCAGTAATCCAAAATCATCTAAATCGGTTCAGCAGTTCTCGAATTATAACACGTACAGACACCAACTCTTTTATTAATATACAAGCTGTCCCGGCGGAACTTTGTATCGCACTCTTCTTCCCCAAATGTCCCCTCTTCTCCTCACACATGACCCCCCTTCATGCCACCCCAAAATGTCATCCCACAAATGCCCTATTCCAAATTTCACATCCCTCTTCATGTCAACCTCTTTCCCATCAAATGTCACCCCTCTTCCCACCAATTATTTTTTTCATATTTATTTATTTCTTTCTTTTAATTTTTTTATTTTAATTCATTTTATTTTTTTTTTATTTTTTCGTTCTTCAATTTTTATCAGTCCTTATGGTTTTCAGTCGCTCAATAGACATTTATGGATCCAGCACTATTGAATCAATAACCATGTGTTTTAAAATGCAAAAAAAAGTTGTTGATTCAATAAGTTTATTGAACGACTAAAAAACCGGGCACTATTCTAATTAAAAGAATTTCTTTTCATATTTATTTAATTTTGATTTTTTTTTTTTTTAATTTTTATTTCCGTTCTTCAATTTTTTATCAGTCCTATTCCCATTAAAATAATTTTTTCATATTTATTTCTTTTTAATTTTTTTAAATTTTATTTCCGTTCTTCAATTTTATTATGAAACAATAAAACATGTATGATACGAACGATAACTCTTTCATATTGATGATTCTAGTAAAAAATAATTAGAGAAAACCTATTACAAAAAAATAGTCCGGAGCAGGAATTGAACTCCAATCTCTTGGGCGAAAGACAGACGCGCTGACCACTGGGCTACTGAGACCTGAGATTATGTTGCTAAATTCCCTGGTCTTGAAACTCGATCGTCTTTCCGTTCTTCGGTAGCCGGCAAATTCAAAACACAGGTCTGTAATATGTTTGATAGGTTAGGTCATTAATGTACTAATTATTTATTAATTATAAATGGATTTTCTTATATTTTAATACATATTATGTTAACCAGTGCTGTAACAATTCAAACTAATCCAAAATCATCTAAATCGGTTCAGCCGTTCTTGAGTTATAAGCGAGCGTACAGACACCAACTCTCTTTTATTAATATAGATGAATTCGTTCAATTATTTCATTCGTTTCTAATATCTAATCTTATATTCATCGGGATTTCAACTATTTTTTTCTTGTGAGGATGATGCCTAATGAGCTCTGGGGCTTGTGCATGGGTAATGGGAGGGTGACGTAGTACTGGTTGAATCTGAAATGATGACCCCTGAAGTCTGAAGGGGAGAGGAAAAAGAATGTTGGAATGCTGGCGAGCTCTTATCGGTATTGCGTTGAGTTGTTTACTCAACAAATTCCTTCCAGGGGTCATGAATTCAGATTCAACCAGTAGAAGTATTCGAGAGGTAGTTAAGAAGTAGTTCTAGACAGTCGTGACCGACGGCTTAAAGTCTCCTCCGAAATTATAATTCAATCATTATTATCATCATAGCTGATGATTTACTATTATTGTATTTATTTGAAATTGCACTTACTTCCATAATAATACTGATCTACAGTCTTCAACCAACCCACGTCATCGTGAGTATGTGCAACTAAATGCACGTTCAGTTTTCCCCCTCTTGTAGGATGACAGCCCTGTAAACAAAGAAAGAAAATATTTATTAAAAACGTATTAATTTTAATCCTCAATTGTTAAAGCTTGTACTATTAGAGCAAACTGATAATTAAATTACATTATTGTATTGATATATCATTATTTAGAGAAATTTAATACAAATATAATACATAACTAGGCTAACCACATAATATACTCCATATAGTTAAGTACTGCGGTGTGCTCGTAGTTCCTCCAGACACCAAGAGATAGCGAGTTCATTTTGCCTTTTTAACCCCTTGAACGGTTTTTTCAAAATACAAATAAAACCTGTACATCTAGTGACAATAACCTTTCTTTTGGCGCAAACCACATCAAAAATCTGTGGTCATAATTCAATAAATCACATCATCAATACTCAAACCTCTACACGGCCTGTCATTAGGTTTTTTCCAAAATAATTATTTTTACTGTATAAGGATGAAAAAAAGATAAAATAAAATGGGGAAACAGATAGTAGTTAAGTAATTTCATTGAAATTCGTGCTGAGGTGCCATCACGCTAGAAAAAGGGAGAAAAGGCCTAAATTCGACCCAAAAATTTACATTACCTAATTCCTGAATAGATTTATTTTAACAGTTACAAAAAGAGCTACTTAGAAATGACTGTACATTACTCAATTAACTTCGTAACTCTCAATAATAAACAAACGTTCATCCTTTGGAAAAACCATAGCCCAACATTATACCTATAGGCTCTACAGATACAAATGGATACTGGGGAAGCACCGGTACATATAAGTGAAGTACAATGCGTTAATAAAGAGTACAGTAGAGCTAATACATTTTATTTTGAGGGAAAAATATTCTCAAAGCATAAATTATTCACCCTTAAAACTTGAAGTGCATCCTTTTTGAAACACCCTTGTTGATTCACCCTTAAAATCGATTTATTCATAATTTTCTAATCAGTCCAATTCAAATCATGAATATTGGAAATTGGTTTTGAAAAGATCTTTGAAATTTGCTTGGAAAATTGGTTGGATAGTCTGATAATCCAAGGTCGGATTATAATCTAGCTAGATATTACAGTAATAGGCAATCAATGCTGAAATCCAATGTACAGTATTTTCAAGCTCTCTGATGCAACGATAAGTAAATCAGAAGTCTCAATATCACAGTAATAATTGTAAGTAAGATTGTGATAAGCATAATTACTGATATAATTAGCTTGAACTCGCAGTTAGATACGTCATTATTCATATCATGGTTGAATAATATGACATCTACAATTATTGGGCATTAAAATAGATCGTCATTATTAATTCATTTCATCACAAGCTTCTGTAAAACAATCAAATTTGATTATTGAATTGTGATTATTGATTGAAACGCGTAGATGCATTGAAAATTGGAAAAACTTCTATGAAAGCTTCTGTAAACCAATCGAACTTGATTATTAAATCTTGGCTGAGTTAAATTTATTCTACCGGCCCTTAGAAATATTACCATTCTATCCACTCCTCTTAAAAATTCTCACGAGACTTGAAAGAAAAATGACTAGCAATGAAAATCCTAGACATTTCCACTAAAGACAAATCAGAATTACGAACGAAAACTTGTCATTTCATCGTAGTCGCTTCGCTGGCGTATAAGATTTACTGGAAGAAATCACGCGATTATGTTGGTGGAGACACTAGAAAGCATAGAATATCGAGTTTTACTTCTAGAAATACATTCTATTCCTCTTTCTTCATTCTATTATCCTCTTTGTTCAATGAGAGGCAGCATTTCCGAGGTTTTATTGTAGAGAAGCCACGAATATGAAATATGAAGCCTTGGAAACTTAGTTTTTAGTTTTTAACAACTGAAAAGTATTGTTGAAGGGTTAAGGGTTAGGTTATAATTGGGTTATAAAGTTATAAATTTGACTACCTACTGAAAAGATCTTGAATATTCATGAAATTATTTTCCAATTCAGTTATTGATCCATTAAAAGCATATCCTATAGTATTGAATTGTATTGTATTTATTGTATTGGTACCATTTCCATGGTTATCATTTATTTATGGTACATTCATTTCACCTCGTTCGTATAAATTGAGTCAATCATATTGCCTCTTAATTACTGATTTCTATTCTCTGATAATTCCCATTATAATTATTACCCATTTCTGAAAATACAAAAGAATTTGAGTACATATAAGTGCATATAACACATCACATTAAATTGAAATTCTTCTTCTATATTCTAATAGCTTTATTTGTAGAAATGAAGTTGATATTATGGAGGATATTCATATTAAACCTTTTTTCCAAATATTTTTTCTTTCACAGAATCATGGTACGCCAAATTTCTATTTACATTACTTCAGCTATGAAACAGTACATAAGTATATAGCTACAGTATTATAGTAGTTGAAAACCCCCGACATAATTATCAATATCAATTTTTTCGAATTTTACAAAACTCTCTATCCATTGTACAAATAATTTTTTTCAACCAACTCAAAATTCGTTATGAGACTTCCTTTTTATAATTGGTTTTCTAAATTTACAAATTTCCGGTGATACGCTTATCTTAAGATATTTTTAGCATTCATTTAATTTTTCACACTTTTCAATATCACTGTATTCAATGAATGAAAGAAACGTTATTATACAACTTTATGTGGTTAAAGTTTTTTATCAGCATATCTGATAAACTTTCGAGTTGATGAAATAAAAATAGTAATGAGAGAGTATTAAAAATTAGTATAGTGAACAAGAGGTCAAGCAATCATGAATCGGAATAATTTCTTTTTTATTTTGAGAAAAAAATTAAAGGAATTCCGATCTATGTCGAATACTTTTTTGTTGAGTAAATACAAATAGAGTTATCTGCAAGCATCTACATGTGTAGCCTTTTCTAAAAATAGTGCTTTTACACCCAATTATAGAGCAAATTAGTCTATTGATAGTCTACGAGACAAATAAGTAAACTGAGATAGAAACAAGGAAAGTTTTTTACTCCTCATGATCATTTTCGAGTTCATACACTCAAGTTTATATTTATCATTTCATTATAGTTATAAGTTATAATTCATAAGTTTCTTATACGAAGTTTATAAACTTATTTTCCTTGGTACTATTAGGGCTGGTTCATGAGCTCGGGATTTAGCCAAGTCCTAGACTAAAACGGGTGGCCACCGTAGCATCGACAAACTTTAGCCTCAAAACTATGTACTAAGGGCTCTCTATGCTGCTAACCCACTAACCTGTCGAGACAAACGTTTGTTGATGCTACGGTAGCCACCCGTTTTAGTCTAGGACTTAGCTAAATCTCGAGCACATGAACCGGCCCTTAAAGTTCACAAATTACTTTAGACTACTTATTGTTGATTAAAAAAACCACGTTTTGGTTCCAAGTTATCTCAAACTTGATAGAACTGAAGAAATCAAAGGGATGAAAATATAATATAACTCACTTTGTAGGATGAATACATTATAAATGATTATGTATTTGTAATATATAATCATAATATATAGGCTATAATAATGTGTTAATATGATTATCATCCAATATATTATGATCAATATTATTATTATTATTTGTCGTAGAGCTCCCTAATTGGAAGACGCTGAGTGAAAATGATTCATTTATGGGACTTTGAGGTGTTCTTTTTGTTTGCCCACCAACTTTTCATTCTCTGTGCAAAAGCAGCCTTTCTTTCATCGCTCCATTTAGTGCCGGTTCTTGGCGGCTTTACCTCTGGCTTTATTTTATGATCGATATTATTATTAGGTTACATCATCGAATCACACATCTGGAGAATTTAGGCCCATACTACATTACATACTACTTCCAACTTTTCTACTTCCAGTGCGTCCAACTTTTTCCTGTATTAAAGGACCCAGATTATCGTTGCTTTGTTATCAATGCAAACAATTATCATTGCAATTATAATAATAATTATCACCTGCAATTATTGTAGGCGACTACACTGCAGTTATCAATTATGACAGGCAGTAATAATTATATTGAACTTTCTCCCGCGGACAAAAGCCTGAAAATGCGTCAATTTCATTGCGATGAGAGCAAATAGCAGGCATCTGTTAGTAATCGAGGGACAATGTCCATTGATTGTCTATCACAAATTAGACAAGCATTCTGTGAATAGAAAGATGATGCATTGACGTTCACAATGCAGTAGGCTACTGTTGACAGATCCAACTGACCGTGCCAGGATTTTCCCATGTCTAAATAATTACCGTAATGTCGCTTAACAAAAGGCTTAGAAATTATGTTGATGTTTGGATTTCCAGTTTCTATAATTGACAGTTGTTGGTGACCGAGGTACCTTGTCTACACACGGTTCGAGTCCTGGTGGGATCTGGAATTTTCATATTAGCGGCGTTTGTGTATCAAAGCAAAGACAATTAGAATACTTAGTTTCCTATAGTTTTCCTAATAGTTTCCTATCGTCTTTGATCAAAGTAAGGTTATTGGCGTTAAATATGTCGAAGTTTTTATTTTAATAAGTGGTGTGAAGTGTGAATGAAGATAACGCGCACTTTTTACATATCCTTTATTTTTACAAACCTTTTAGTAACACAATTTTTACTATTCAACAACGCCATATTTCAATGTTCTCATGACAACGTTCATCTTCAAACTAAACAGTTAATAAGAATTTCTTATTCCATCAAATCATATGTTCTACATAGTTTGCGCTTGCAGTTCCATCACAATAAAATTGATTACATAATGAAAATTATTCTCAACACCTTCCTTAATTTTCAATTCATATTACATAATCTAACAGGTTACATTCTAATATTATAGCAAAGTACCTTCACAACTTTCATTTTAATCAAATAACATAAAATCCAATTAAAAGAAAAAACACATATTAAACAAGGTAAACAACTGCACAAAAATACAAAAATAGAAAAACTACATAACTACATTTATCCCCTTTTCCTGTTCAAATCCTCTAGCAACAAGCCTAGCTTTATACCTCCCTCTGTCTTTGATTGTGAATACCCATTTGTTATTAATTATTTTAGAATTAATAGGATCATTTTCTCTAACACACTCCCAAGTGTTATTTTTTAATAGAGACGACTTTTCTTCTTCAATAGCTTGTTTCCATAAGTATTTTTCATTGCCTGTTACAGATTTTTTCACATGTGAGCATTACATAATCATTAACAGGATATCTCACAGGAATTCTCCTATTCCTCTTTGGTCTTTTGACATTGTTCTGATTTACATTTTCTGACATAATGTTTTCTACAAGATCATTATTCACATTTTCACTATTTTCTCTTACATTCTCAATTACTCCAATTAAAGAATCATCAGTGTTGTCACAATCAGGAATTTCTTCAATTTTTTTAACTTGAACTTTACTCTCATTACTGACTTCAGATTGTATTTTACTTTGTTGATCATCCATTGTTAGTTTTACAGAATAAAGGTTATCATCCTGTCTCTGACCTTTAATAATAATTTTGTCACCTTTTTCAATCAGAACCTTATCTTCAATGAAACGTACTGATCCTCCTTTTGATGTAATAGCACTTACTGAGAGCAAGTTTTTACTTAGGTCTGGGACATATAATACATCATTCAATTTACATTCATGAGTTACAATACCACCTTTGCATTCCGAAAACATTGATTGAGAGGTTTTTGCTACACCTATCTCTACATTTTGTTTTTCAATATCACTCAATATTTCTTTATTATTAACCACATGCGACGTTGCACCTAAGTCAATAACAAACTCAATCATTGACTTATTCTTCAGCGCGGATTGATTGGTGTTCCTGTTTTGTGAAGTCAAAAAGATACATGACCTGACTTACTTTGTTTCTTTCTGAAGAAGCAATCTTTCTCAAGATGATTGTTTTCTTGCAAATTGAACAAGATTTTTCTTATTACATTGTGAAGCTATGTGTCCAATTCCGTTACAGTTGAAGCATCTCTTAAAATTATTATTAATAGTACCTCTTACCTCTGGTCTAGAGTTCCCAATCTTTGGCTAAATGACCATTTTTTCTACATCTGAAGCATTCAATTTCCGTTTTAAAGGCCACACCCTCGGTACTGTTTGTCGTTCCTTCATTTCTGCATTCTTCTGCAATTAGCCTTGATGTTAGAGTCGATAGTGTTTTCTTTTCATCTGGCATCGATTCCCAAGCACTAATGAAGTATTTAAAATGTTCCGGTATCATGCACAATATTTTAGAAATCATCATATCCTCGGTTATTTCATTGTTAATAGACTTCAATCTGTACGAAAGATTTTCAAGATTACTAATATTAGAAGCAATGTCCAACTTTTTATCAAACGAAAAATTGAAGAATTCTTGTAAAAGATTATATTTTTGCTGCTCGCTATCTCTTTCGAAGATTTTGCAAAGTTTTTCAAACATAGATTTAGAGTCATCACAATTTATTACATGCATTAGGGGTCCTTTCTCAATAGTTGTTATGATAAGTTTCTGTGCCTTTGCATCTCGTTTTATCCATAAAAGTTTGTCTTTGTCGTTAGTTTTTACTGCATCGAGCGTCTCACTGCCATCCACTATCGTCCACAAGTCTTGAGATTTTAAAATAATTTTTACTTGAAATTTCCAAACACTAAAATTTTCAACGTTTTTAAGTTTTTCAACATTTTCCAATTCCGTCATTTTTACTGTTGTTTTTACTTTAGTTCTTACGCTGCTCAAGCCTAGGTTTCCTCTAATGTCGCTACCGATCACGTCACATTCTTTACACGAACATTAGTTTTATTTTCTATTCACACTCACTGGTGACTGGGACTGGGCCCATAACCTGTCGAAGTTTTTATTTTAATAAGTGGTGTGAAGTGTGAATGAAGATAACGCGCACTTTTTACATATCCTTTATTTTTACAAACCTTTTAGTAACACAATTTTTACTATTCAACAACGCCATATTTCAATGTTCTCATGACAACGTTCATCTTCAAACTAAACAGTTAATAAGAATTTCTTATTCCATCAAATCATATGTTCTACATATTTTGCACTTGCAGTGCCATCACAATAAAATTGATTACACATTGAAAATTATTCTGCAACAAAATAAACCTCTATAATTATTAGACTGAGCAAATAATGAAGGAATCAAATTAATTTAGAATAAAATTAAATAAATATTTGGTACTAATTACAAGAGTTTGACAATTGTTGTTGAACATATAATATAAAATATGTTCTTTTTCGACATTCTATTTTGATTGTTATTTACGAATTTACAATTTTCCAATACGACAGTGTTCATATGTATTTCTAGTGTGAATAGTGTTTGGAAAGATATAAATGTAATAGTATTTCTAAATTCGAGTTGAAAAGGAAATTATTGATTTTTTGAAATCTTTTTTAGTATGAATTCTCTTATTAATTTAAGTCAGAACTGAACTGTTCATTAGCCAATGTGCTAGATTGAAGTCAAACTTCATTACAAAAAAAAACGTATTTCTACATGTTGATAGATGAAGATTTTTCAATTTTAATTCAATTTCAATCTTCAGAAGAGAAGCTTGATAGAAGAGAGTGATAGAAGATTCAGAAGTTACTTGAGTAATAAAATCTTCAAAAGCTTTACACTAGAAATAATCAACAAAATCTTCAAAGTGAGGAATTGTTGGTGTAGTAAAATATAATTTCATCAATTAACATGCTAGGAAAACAATTCACTTATATATTGATTACACTCTGGTGTAACTTACTATCTGATTCCCATACAAGGGAAGCCTTGGGCTTTTCTGCCTAAGGAAATTAAATGTTGTGCTAACATTGTTCAATTTAAGAAATTACTATTTAATTGACTTGTTGCAAGACCGTTCTATTCTTTGAATTAATTTTTTGATGGTACTTGAAGTAATGTACCTGTGATTTTGTGTTATGTAATTTTGTACTACTGTGACTTTGTCAATTACCTATGTTGGTTTACGACAGTAAAATCTATTCATTTATTTATTATTCATTGCGCGAGGGTAATGAGAAGGGTAAAATTGACGATGAGGGAAGAATTTGAGTAAGGTCTCTAGACAAGTGAGATCGACATTACAACGTGTCCCCCAAAACTACGTATATTCTATGATTAATTCCAATCAATGAAAAATAATCATTCGATTTGTTCGACATTCATATAAGTATCATACAAAAATAAGTTGCTAAAGAATCTGTTACAGATTCTTACCCAGCAATACAAATACGCTGTCAATGCAGATATTATTATTCTTCAGGTCCAAGCGAAGAGATTGACACCACTCCTACCCTTCAATACCTAACATCAGAGGTATTGGTAATCCATTATATTTGGTAAGTCTCTGCTAATAAGCTGACATTTTTTGTAACACTTGCCCCATACTAGACTGTTCAATCAATAAAAATATTATGCAGATAGCAATCTCAGAATACACAGTTTTGCGATAACTAATTTCTTCTTGGAAACGATTCCCTCGATGGAAAACACTGGAAAATCCTTGAGATAACAATTATAGCTACCGCTGTGTAGCTGTATTTCGAGACTATCGTTGAAGTTTGCAGCAATTTGAAGCCTGAGTGGAGTCTGAACGCAGTAGGCACTTAGTACTAATGACTTGAATCTGGGCAGATGGAGCTCAAGTTCGGAGCCCCTTCCTTATATCTATATTTCTACAAAGTTGTATAGTGAAGATCTGTACTAAGATCTGAATTAATATAGATGTACACTATATTTCTATATACATTGCTGAAAATTCTACTTCCAAACTATTAAGATCTGTATTAATATAGATGTACACTATATTTCTATATACATTGCTGAAAATTCTACTTCCAAACTATGAAGTTGTTCGTTCGTACTAGCAATTGCGATGCAGCAAAGTTGCAGTACAATTTCTAAGAAGCTTTACACACAAGTGGGATTCAAAAGCCTTGTAAGTTCTATGAAATGAACTGATATTTTTCTAAAGTTTTCAAGGTTTGAAGATAATGCAGGGATTAAGGGAAACGGTTGTCCCAGTGGTAGCAGGCGAATCTTAATCGGTGAGATTAGATAAGAGACGGCGCCTACCACTCCTATTGTAACGGTGACCGGCTCCTCTAAGTACAATTTATGAGCTTCAAAATAGCTTCCCGATGGTTCGGAACCCACCTAAAGCTGTAGGTCCATTCATCTCTCATCATCAACCTTCCCATTACCCATGCACAAGCAAAAAGCCTATAGTTTATAGAGCTTATTTGGGCATCATCCCCAGCGAAAAAAATAAAAATAAAAAATGCCAGTATCATTGAAGATTCAAGAAAGCATCAATTTTCCACTATCATGAGGCTCTGGCATTGAAGGCTATGAGACTCTCTGAATTAATTAATAAATAAAAAGATAAATTTTGTCAAATGATTTCGTATTCCACTTCGGACTAATGTTTAGCCCCTGCGCCCACTAAGCAACTGCTATCTGATTTCAGTCAGCAACCCAGCGTTGCCAGATGACTTTGGCTGATAGGTTAGATTACCCGAAAAACAGCCAAATGTCATCTGGCAACATTGGGTTGCTGACTGAAATCAGATAGCAGTTGCGAAGTGGGCGCAGGGGCTAACGCAACATTCATTACTCTTTAAAATGAACTATTTGCAAATCCCATATTGATCACATCTCAGTCATTTGGTCCTCACCAATCATTAATAAATGATGAATTGATGACAATAAAGATTCAGCCGTTCTTCATTATTTTATCGGGATTAGACACGGACAAATCGGTCATTGCCGATACTATAAGTATCCGGTGACCATTAAGCTGATAATATACAGTTGGTAATACTAAGATATAGTTGTTTATATATGGTTGATAGTGGTAATGTATAGATATAGTGGGGGTGGTTATGTGCCATGTAGCTTGGTCTGTTTTTATGGCGGCAATAAAATGGACTGTCTTTTAACTACTGACGCGCCGATATCAACTGCATTATAACCGGCGTTTTATTGCGCTGTTAAAATTCTGTATGGTGACTGCCTCTCTTAGAAAATGGGGGAAATAAAAGAGTGGAGGAGAAGGGAGGGGTAAGGGAGAATGAAGGATGAAATAGATTGGGGAGAGAAATAGGAAAGAAAAAATAGACAGAGAGCAAACGATGAGAATTGGAGAAAGAAGTGAGAGAAGAATAAAGGAAGGGAGAAGAAGAGAGATTTTAAAAGAGAGTATTCAAGAAAAGGGGAGGGAAGAGAGAGTGGTGGAAGAGGAAAATAGAGAGAACAGATGAGAATTGGAGGAAGGTGTGAGAGAAGAAAGAAGAA
The DNA here is from genome assembly GCA_017141395.1 of Laodelphax striatellus. Taxonomy (NCBI): domain Eukaryota; kingdom Metazoa; phylum Arthropoda; class Insecta; order Hemiptera; family Delphacidae; genus Laodelphax; species Laodelphax striatellus. Next base: position 5,004,310 of record CM029541.1, on the reverse strand, counting down.
GAGGGACAAAAGGAAGAGAGGGGGCTATCTAGAGGAGAAGGAGGAGGAGGAGAAGTACATTGTGGTGAAGAAGAAGAAGAAGAAGAAGAAGAAGAAGAAGAAGAAGAAGAAGAAGAAAAATGTAGAAGAAGAAAAATGAAGAAGAAGAATGAACAGGAGAAGTGAGAGGAGGAGAATATGATGGAGGTGAAGGAAGAGAAGGAGTAGGAGTAGAAAAAAGGAGAGGAGGACGAGGATTGAGATGAAGGTAGAAAAGAGAAGGAGAAACAGGAAGAGGGAGATGAGGAGGCAGAAAAGGAGAGAGTGAAGGAAGAAGCCGAAGAGGAGACGGAGGAGAAGTAAAATTGTAAGGAGGAAGAAGAATAAGAAGTAAAAGGAGGAGAAGGAAGAAGTAAAACGAGAAGTAGAAGAAGTGGAAGAAGAAGAAGAAGCCGATGACGAATAAAAAGAAGAAAGAGACGAAGAAGTGGAAAAAGAAAAGAAGAAGAAAGAAGAAGAAGAAGAAGAAGAAGAAGAAAGGAAGAAATAGAATAAAAATAAAAAGAATGAATTATTAATTTACTTCTTATTGTTGATTTATTTATTCATTTGACAAAATGACGTTAATAGTTTCAAGGCCTATTGAAACAAAACTGAATCAAGCAAAATTAATAGAAATCCTGAAACTCGAGTTCATTGATTGTTGATTCCTAGATACTAAAATAAAAGTTTCCTCAATTGCTTTTCCTCAATTGAGTATTGAGATTGTGAGCAATCGACCGACATTTAGCTTTGAAGTGGACCAGTCTCATGCATGAGTTGAGAGAGCGCAATACAGCAATAGCAGGCAACATGAGGCCGACACTGGTTGCCAGTGATGCTGGTTTTATGTGATGACGTTCCAAAAATAATTTTCTGTCCCATCTGAACTGTGAACTAAAACAGTGAAGCTTGACCATGTGAAATTTGTCGAACGGAAATTGACAGAAAATACTTCACTGTTAGCCGACAGAACTTTGGCTGTCAATTCCACTTTGTTGCAGCCAGCAACGATAAAAACAAGAAACCGATTTTCTCCTCATTTATTTTTATTTTCAAGTAGGAACAGAAGTTTTCTGTTTTCTCCAACGTCTAGGGCGTTCATACAGTTAGGGCCAAGTCCTAGACTAAAACGGGTGGCTACCATAGCATTGACAAACGTTTGTCTCGACAGGTTAGTGGGTTAGCAGCATAGAGAGCCCTTAGTACATAGTGTCGAGGCTAACGTTTGTCGATGCTACGGTGGCCACCAGTTTTAGTCTAGGACTTAGCTAAATCCCGAGCTCATGAACCGGCCCTTAGTGAAATACGATGCGGTAGAATCTATCAAGAGGGTCTACAAACATTGATTGTGCGCCTACTGAAATGTATTGATAGAGATGCCGATTATGTAGAAAGGTAGAGGAGAAAATAAGAATTTCAGTGATGTATAGGAAAAGCCTATTAAATTATGTTTTACACTTAATATATGGGTAAAGGTGAAGTTAAATATATATGGTAAAAACCGTGAAAATATAGGAAAGTTATTTTAATGACAGCTGTCAAAGCTTTGTATCGATAAACTGAAAAAACTTCAATGAATAAATAATATAACTTGAGCTATCGCCGTTGAAGTCCAGTGTAATTGTCATTAATAAGGAGGGGTTGCTTGCATGAATCTGGGACAAATGGGGATTTTTAGGGGTGACTAATGACTTGATGAGTGTCTAGTGAACATTATAACCATAATATTTCACCGGAATTTCCTTGTGATAAAATTTTTTCTATAATACTTTATACATTCATGTGATATTATCATTGTGATATACAAAACTTCCTGAATTCATGAAACTTCCCAGGATAACGGTCCCAATAACTTTGTAGGATATACAAAACTTCCTAAATTCATGAAACTACCTAGGATAACGTTCCCAATAACTTTCTAGGATATACAAAACATAAAAATTCAAGCAACTTCCTAGGATAACATTTTCTAGGATGTTCAACACAGTAACTACGCATATTCCACATCAAATTCCGTGTCCGAGTGTTACAAAATGTTAATAGTGGCAACACTAACCTGTAGCATCAATGACAGAGGTGAATAAGTGATAAGAGAGTCCTGCCAGTGATGTGTGTGTGATGTCACATATTAGATTACTTATTCAAGCATAGCTGCTATCAGCGAGTGGCGTCGCCATTGAATATATATATATATATATATATATATATATATATATATATATATATATATATATATATATATATATATATATATATATATATGTATAATGGCGTCGCTGACCTGCTGACATTTCACTCTGCTGACACAATTGCTATGTCAACAAGTGTGCGACAATCTGAGGCATATGCCACACAATGCACGAGAGGCAAGTGTGGCATGCCACAAGGATGCAGTATTGAGGGATGCACGTCACTGGCTCAATATTGCATAGGATTCGATCTTGGATCTTGTATTCGATCTTGGAACCTTTGGATTATCAGACAGGCGCTTATCGTTCTCGGCTACGGATCACTCCAAATTATGATGACTCAATATTGTATAGGATTATGATAAAGTTTGTAAGGTATAACCGGAGAGAAGTAAGTTAGGATTTTTTACGACGGCAGCTAAAAAGGATGCTTCCCCCCACGTTTGATTGAGCCGCCATCCTAAAAAGTTCTACTCGAACAGGAAATTTGAAAAATGACTTTGATTTGATTTGAAACAGGAGAGGGCCGCAGTAACATTAGGCTCCTTCAAGTTAGTAGAGATAACGTGTCAAAAGGCAAGATGAAAAGGAACATTTTTAACAGCGGATTTGGAATATTTCAACTAGAAAAACATCTTACATAACTTTCCAAAATCTGTGGAAAATAATATTTTATTTGAGCTGTAACAAAATATACGTCCTAAACGTAAGCATAGACTTGTCAATTCTATCAATTAGATGATTAGAATTGTCACAATTTATCTTTTATCAAATGACTATTCTACTTCTAATTGATAGAATATTGTCACTGACGTAAGTCTCTTATCAGTATGCTCCAGACATAAATAACTCCATCACACCCTTTTCTCAAGAAGAGACGTTTTCTTGGTGAATAGGGAAAGACAATACGTCTCTCTCAAGGATTAAAGCACACGAATGGAAAGAACAATGGGTGAGACACTTTCAGCGCGAGTTGAGAAATCAAGATCTATGAATATTGATGATGGAGCCTGGCTTTTTGGAAACAGTCGGCTTATCTGTCCTAAGATGACGCAATTAGTCAAACGCCATGCAAGGAGACGTGCCTGACGCTTCACATTTCACTTCACTAAATCCTACATTTATCTTGGAAGTGAACGAAAGAGTTCACTTCAACAATCTGCTTGAACTGTGTCTAAAATTCTTCCATGAATCGTAGCCTAATTTGTAAATCATGAAGCCTCCAAATTCCGCCTGCTATCTCCTGTTAGGCCAGCAATGAATGACTCAGCTAGTTCTGAATTCGACCGGTAGATGGCTGCAGTTACTGGGTGATTTACAGCTTCAATCTTTACAGACACGCCTCCAAGCTACGCCTCTCTCCCCTGATTGGTCGACTATGCGTACAAGGCCAACTAGTTCTGAATTCTGTCATTAGATGGCTGCAGTTACTGGATGATTTAAATCTTTGAATAAAAATGTTACAACTTCATTATTCCGTCCGTCTAGATGTCTAGATGTCAGAGGTGTTCTACACTCATTCTTATCCAATGGGAAAGAACAGATTCTTTCTATTGAACATGGATATTCGATATTCATAATAAATAGAATAGTGTATTATATATTGTGAAATATTTATTTCAATAGTATACTCAAATTTTCAATTCAATTTTGATAAAAGCGATTAGTTTGACAACCATCAATATTATGAAACACATAGAAAATCATGGGAAATTCTACTACGGATTTTTCGAGAACGACTGGTCAAAGTTTCACTACCCTATTAAAATAGTTCATCTCATACTTCTTTCTTGTCTTTTCCTTTTCTTGTCTTGATCATTTTCCTGGATCTTCTTTATTTCAATTAGTTTTTTCTTTCATGATCTTCACCTCTCATGTTACCCTCTTCTTCTCACAGCCGTTCTTTATTTACAGTATTCTACTTATCTACTATTATTTCACAAAAATACTCTACAATAGGGAATGTGTAGTTTAGTAAATCGTGACCATTTTTACTTTGATAAACTCGAATCAGTCAAATAACACTGACCTCTCTAATTGCTCGAAAACAAACATCTTGGCGGCAGACAATAGCAACTTCTTTCAACATAATTTTAAAGGTCACCAAGATTTAGGGAAGACGGGACACATTCACTTATAACGTGATAGTTTCGTCTAATTAAATTAATGTGACATTTCACAAAAATCGACAACAATTATTGTTGTCAATTGATAATACTGTATTTTGTCTGACGTTTGTTGACTATTTATTTATTACAATTTGATAACAATTAGTTGCGTTTAATGTCATAGTACATTCACATAACCGGGTTATTAATGTTTAAATGTTATTAATGTTCAAATGCTTTAATGGTTATTAAATGAGACAACAATATAACGTAGAAATTCCAAAGTTTAAATCTTTAATATTTTCTTTTTTATACTAACGATGAAGAGTATGAATTTAATGGAGTGACTTTCTTATAGCAGCCATAGAATTGATAATTATTTTTAATTACTGCACTATTAGAAAAATTAAAAGCAGAGTCCCATTTTCTGTAAAACAAGCCTATTATCACTGTAATAGATTTACTATAAAATTTTATGTACTATGTATATTCCCTCAAATAGCTCTTAGCTAGAGGGACATAATAAATTGTATTGTATCAACTGAACTCAATAAATTGAAATTGAAATATTATAAATATGTAAAATTATATTGTTATTACCTGTATGTAAATTATGTATAATACTTTTTTTTTAGTTTGGCGGTTTGTGAATGACTTTCATTTAATGTTTCTATGGTAACGGGTGATGTTTTGTTGAATTTTTCACCTCAATACTGTATTATAAGATGTAAAAGAAACATAATTATTAGAAAAGAAATCAACATAAAATCACCCGTTACCATAGAAACTTTAAATGAAAGTCATTCGCGATCCGCCAAATTAAAAAAAAAATATTACTATGTAGGCTACTATCATAGAGAAGCAATAGTCTCTGAAACTTACTAAGGATAGGCGTACACCGGTTAGTCAAGACAAGACAAGACAAGACAAGATTAGTCACGTTTAGTCACAGTTCTCCACATAGTTGCTTGAGCAACAGGCACCGATCAGTCATTGCATCGGTGTGTGCTGCTTGCAACTATGTGAATTAATGTGTTACGTGACTAATCTTCTTGTCTTGCAACCGTGTACGCCTAACCTAAGTCTGTTCTTTGTGCTACTAGGCCCTATCACTTTGCAAGGTTGGAATCTCAATAAACTTGCTCTAAAATTTTCCCCTCACTAAAACCCATGCTTTTAATAATCATGAGAATTCATCGCAATGAAGAATTCATCGCCATGAACTTTAATCATTATTGTGCTGTGCATTCCAATTCTGTTCTGATTATTATTTTCATGTTCTGTGATGTTGGAGTGCAGTGAGATGATGGTGATTCACAATTATTTCAAGGGTCTTGCACCTCTTGTCTACTGACAACTGAAGTGATTGCTGTTTTCGCTTTCCTCAGTTCTACCCATTATCAAACTCTTGATTTCCCGAAACGTCCTCTTCATTTCTCAACGAATTTTTCTCTCGCTATTGTTATATATATGGTCCTCGCTGATTTTCAAGTGACTGCATGCGCCAAAGTTGAGTGCAACTGCAGCAGTGTATTGTTCTATTTATGTTATGATCTGTGTTTCATCTGTCCTGGACTTGGACTGGACTGGATAGTCCTCTCCTGGGCATCATTGAACGAATTCTTGAATTCTCCAATTCTTTAATTCTTTATAGTTTTATAACCATCATAACACTATTTTTTTAAATGTCATGCCTTCTTCTACGTTTTCTATTCTTTCCACTCCTCCTCCTTCTTCCTCTTCTCTTTCTTCTTCCTCTTCTTCTTCTTCTTCCACTTCTTCTTCTCCCCTTCTTCTATGTCTTCTCCTCCTTCCACTCCTTCTCCTTCTTCTTCCTCTTCTCATTTTTCTTCCTCCTCTTCTTCTTTTTATTCGTTGTCTTATTCGTCTTCTTCTTCTACTACTTCCACTTCTTTTTCTCCTTCTTCTCCTCCCCTTCTTCTATGTTTCTCCTCCTTCCTCCTCCTCCTACTTCTTCTTCCTCTTCTTCTTTTCATTCGTTGTCATATTCTTCTTCTTCTTTTCTTCTTCTTCCTCTTCTCCTTCTTCTTCTTCCCTTCTTCTTCTCCCTCCCTTCTTCTATGTCTTCTTCTTCCACTCCTTTTCCTTCTTCTTCTTCTTTCTTCTTCTTCTTCTTCTTCTACTTCTTCTTCTTCTTCTTCTTCTTCCTCTTCTCATTTTTCTTCCTTCTCTTCTTCTTTCCATTCTCCTATTCGTCGTCTTCTTCTTCTTCTTCTTCTTCTTCTTCTTCTTCTTTTCTTCTTCTTCTTCTTCTTCTTCTTCTTCTTCTTCTTCTTCTTCTTCTCCCCTTCTTCTATGTCTTCTCCTCCTTCCACTCCTTCCTTCTCTTCCTTTTCTCATTTTTCTTCCTCCTCTCTTCTTCTTCTATTCACTCCTATTCGTCTTCTTCTTCCTCTTTCTTCTTCTTCTTCTTCTTCTTCCTCCTTCTTTCTTCTTCTTCTTCTCCTCATTCTTCTTTTTCTTCCACCTTCAAATTCCACATAAGTGTACAAGGAAAATGAAGGCTTCGAGTTTTTTTTCTCAAAACAATGGAGTGTTTTTCGAACCATCTTGAAATGTGAACAATAGAAATGAATGCTGCATCGCTGATCGTGCCGTACAGAGCAGTGCTTGAAAGTTGGAAAAGGCAATAGTCTAGATTCTTTTTAAATAGCCTACAGACTGATGAGTGCAACGCTCTTCATGCATTATAAATAGACATTTGCTGGTCCCCTATCATCGCTTCCAATATGTCCCCAACCCTCTTATCGACTTCAAATCACTTTATCGCTATTTTGCTCAAATTGACTCCATCGTCTGAGAATCATCCAAACCCAATTCTAAAAATCAATATATAAATATTCTTATATTGGTTCATTCTTATTCAGATTCATATCAGTTCTATAATTCAATATTGATATTATATGCCTCATTTTGTAACGTTCGCTCAACGAAAGATAAACTTACGAAAATGTGAAAGTACAGTAGATTCTCGCTTATCCGTCATTCCATATTATCAGGCATACAGCATACTAATCATACTTTCAGAGAGAATATTGTTAAAATTCCAAAGAAAATCAAATTCATTTATGAACGTTTCTAAATATAAAAACGTTCATGAGGATTCACTAAATACGGAAGAGAAGAATGCAGCCATATGACTTATTTATCTTTTTGGACTTATATTAATGTACTACGTAAAGATTTCATATTACAATGTTTTCAATCAAACATTATTATCTTTTGAAATATACCTTACAATCCGTCATTTTCGATTATTATATAGAATCTGGCTTTCTGCCGGCCCGTTTATGACGGATAAGGAAGACTCTACTGTAACACTTTCATGAGGAAATCCATATTCAAGAGTTTCAATTGAAACCATAAACCTCAATAATTAATAGCTGAGCCACAAACAATTTTGATAATAATGATAACTCAAATCTGGACTCTTGTATTGGTTTATGTATAACGCTTGTAAAAGTAACAATCATTTGATATTTACTGAAATTACAACAAAGTTGTGCGTTAATTTATGTTCGCAATGAGATGAGGTTTATGGCGTATGTTCAACGACATGAGGTTTTTCAAAATGTAAGACCTTATCAAATGACTTTCAAATGAAACAAAATCGGTTAAGAAACCACTGAGGATTTCTGTTCACAAAAAAAAACATGTTCTCCTATTTTATACGATTCCGATCAATTTGTAACATTGTGGAACTAACAGAATTCAACAATATTTTATTATAGAAAGTTAATACAGTAAATTACTGTTTGGCATATTCAGAACAATTGAATGAGATTGGCAAACCATCACAGGGTGAAAAGAGCGGAAAAATATTGAGAAGGAATGAGTGTTTTTTACGTTATAGAAAATAAGTACCTAAAAACTTAAAGAGGAAGATGTTTGGATGTTAACATAATTGAATAATTATGATTGATACACATGTTATTTATATTATGTTGTTGATTCGTAGAAAATGTTTAGTTTCTATTATGGCTCCTGTTATGGAGATTTTGTAATAAAAGTATTTGAAATAAATACAGTTAAAGTACTTGAAACACCCCCATTTCATGCAAGGTGGACTCTACTCTTGATGGCAATTTCACTGAATTGAAGACACTGAAGAACCTTTCTACGCTTTTAAATTGCAATAATTCCCAACCAACGATTGATAACTGAAAGTAAACACAGAGTAAGACAGAAAGAGGAAAGAGTAAAATAATATTGAGGCAGCCACGCAGAAACGTTTCATCTGAGATACAGTAGTTTTATTTATTTACACTGATAGAATAATATTGATCAAAGGCTTTAATAATACTGTAATAATTGTAAGCGTGGGAACTATCAGGCAATATGTCTCTGTCTTGTTTTGATAACAACATCCATTACGCGTTTCGCTCTGTCCTCACATTCAAAGTCCATCAATAATAATATTATCAGAGAGAGAGTAGAAGTATAAGTTCTCCTATACTCTCTGTTTATTAACATTGTCCATTTGTTTTCTCTGCTCCTCTGTCATCATTTTACTCTTCTAGGAATATTGATAGGATGTTTAGGTTATATTCGATTTTCAAAAGGTTTTCCTCGAAACGATAAAGAATTTGTTATTTATTTACGGAAAGTTCACTTCCCCAAAAACTAAACAGTTGATTCCTGGGTGATATTTGGTACTGCGTAACTATAATTTGTAATCAAAATGTTATTTAAGCTTCTAATATGCAAGCCTACACAGTAAAAAGGAGGAAATGAAGTTGGAAAAATGAATACATTTGTTGCTAGAAATTATTCACTACTTTCAGAATGTGTACTACTTCAATCACATGGTTAAGGCTGTGCATCAGCTTAAAAAAAACTTTTTTATGGTGATATTTTTCCAAGTTTTACGATTTGGATACTATCAAGCTATCAAAATGAAATACTTTTTAGAGAAAAATGTTTTTTTCTTGTTCATTAGTTTTTGAGATATGGGCGTCTAAAGTAGAAATTTTCGGGGAAATTGATCTCAAAATTGGTTGCAAATACAATTATGAAATTTTGAGCATACGTGCTTGAAAGTATTGTCTATCACTTGACATAATTAGTTTTTCGAAATATCAACTATTGAGAAAAATAACAAATTCTCAATTTAATTGAAAATTGAGTTATTTTTTTAAAGAAATTATTTTCGAAAATATTTTTTTTCAAATTGGTTATTTTGAGAAACTAATTATGTCAAGTGATAGACAATACCTTCAAGCACTTATGCTCAAAATTTCATAATTGTATTTGCAACCAATTTTGAGATCAATTTCCCCGAAAATTTCTACTTTAGACGCCCATATCTCAAAAACTAATGAACAAGGAAAAAAATTTTTCCTCTAAAAAGTATTTCATTTTGATAGCTTGATAGTATCCAAATCGTAAAACTTGGAAAAATATCACCATAAAAAAGTTTTTTTTAAGCTGATGCACAGCCTTAAAATAGATAGATTCCATACGATTTTCTCATCATTATATTCCACAAACTGACTGCCTGTATACGATTCTATAGTGATATTGTGGGATCTATCCTTTTTCGCCTCAAAAATGATGAAGGAGTCGGTTAATTTTATTGGCCAACGAACTTGTCGTGTATAAAGGTTTCAAGAATAGGCCTATGTGTTTAAAATTTGAAGTTGATTCATGAAGTTGATCAGTTCGCAAGGGCTTAGCCCTGGCCAGGAATAGGGTTGGGGGGGGGGGTGGGTTGAAGAGTTAGATTACAATGGGTAGCCGGTTAGGTCAACGCAACCAACCCCCCCCCCCCCTCCCATAGATTTATGGAAGGGCCGGTGGGATTTATGGAACATTAATGCCTGAAAATGTGTATTAAAATCTACCTGACTACATAAAGTTATGAGAAATTATCTTATTATCTCAAGATAAATAACAAGGCTACCTCGTATTCATCTGAGCTTCTTCTTTTTCTTCTTATGAAAACAATTCAAACATATTTCAGAAACGGTGATTCAATCATTTATTGTATTTGCCAAGACGAATATTTTATTTATTTATTCAGCCATGAAAATACTTGAACAATACTGGAACTGTGTCTGAAATTTTTCCATGAATCGTAGCCTAATTTGTAAATCCTGCAGCCTACTATCTCGTCATAGGCCAGCAATGAATGACTCAGCTAGTTCTGAATTCGACCGGTAGATGGCTGCAGTTACTGGGTGATTTACAGCTTCAATCTTTACAGACACGCCTCCAAGCTCCGCCTCTCTGCCCTGATTGGTCGGCAATGCACAACGCAGCTAGATCTGAATTCTGACGTAAAATGGCAGCAGTTACTGGGTCATTCAAGTTACAACTTCATTATTCCGCCGTCTAGATGTCAGAGGTGTTCTACACTCATTCTTATCCAATGGAAAAGAACAGATTCTTTCTATTGAACATGGACACTCGATATTCATAATAAATAAAATAGTGTATTATATTGTGAAATATTTATTTCAATAGTATAGTAAAATTTTCAATTCAATTTTGATAAAAGCGATTAGTTTGACAACCATCAATATTTATGACACACGAAGATTATTCATTCAATCATGGGAAATTCTACTACAGATTTTTCGAGAACGACTGGTCCAAAAAGACTGAATTTGGTATACAAAAATAGTTGACGCCTCGTGCCTCAAGTCAAAAGAAAGAAGAGGAAAAGAGAAAATTCAAGATACTCTAATTAAACTTGCATTAACTTTGTACCGTTTATGAAAATTTTGTGCTTTTGTAAGAATTCCTTTGACAATAACATTCAATTTCAATCCACTACGTTAAACATTTCTCGGAGCTCGATGGCAGATTTTTTTTGCATATCTTCCATCAAATGACATCATTTTACGGCGGTTTAATTCAATTGGCTTTCGTGTATTTGGCTGTATCTGTTTGACTGTTTCTGAACTCCTACAGTTATCTATAAACCATATCGGACGTTGCGACGGATTGATAGAACTGTACTATTGAGGCAGTAAATCAATATCCATAAGCAGCATGCCCTCCACTAGAACACTGTATGTCCATTAACGCTTGCAACCACCGAATGCAGTACTATTATAGCTATATAATTATATGCTAGTATAATACAGAGTTATTACAAATGATGGACACATTTTCATAAAGTTGTATTTATTAAATTGAATAAGCATCACAATTTTATGAAGTTGAAGTTTTTTAAGTTTAATTTTTCGATGTCTCGAGGATGCTGGATGATCTGCGGAACAGTATCACTGCTGCAGTGCACTCACTGACACCAGAATAAATACGCTTTCTCACGTGTGGCTACCCTGTAGAAGTGTAGATGTTTGCCGAGCAGCAGACAGAGGCCACATTGAACGCTTGTAAGATATTAAAAACAACTTTGAAACTTCCTCTTTCCAATGGTATAAATATTGTTCATTTTGCATTATTACTCTAATAAATACAACGTTTTGAAAATGGGTCCATCATTTGTTATAACCCTGTAGTCCAATGTTACCTTAATCAATTACCATTTTTAAGGAAGAATTAGCATTTCCGTGCCTGAAATTTCAAAGTAACCTAAAAACTAGTCGACTGGAAAGATCAATATCTATTCTACAGTATTAAATGAATTGTGACGATTTCCTTCAAAGACTGCCAAAGAAAGAAACACTCAAATATCGTCAGGTCAAAGATCTCGCCAGTAATTTTTAATCAATGGCAGACAGACGGGTCCGGATATAGCGACTAATTATATTCCACCTTGCAAGTCAGTTATCTTTAGTAGGCCAACAAGTTAAAGTGCTTTGCATCAAACGATTTGCATATTTTTTACATCGATTGCTATGGAATATAGGCTTAGTAATGGCTTAGCTGTCCAACAAATACAAATGGAAGGTTGCCGTTGCCTATATATTAAGTCTATATACTATATCGTATTTTCTGCACCATCAAAAGTCTGTTCATAGTGCTAAATATATTCTTATAGAGATTCTTGTGTGAGTTTTAATTTGGCCTATAATTTTCAAAGTTTTTGAACTTTTTTATTGTTTTGTGTATGAACTAATTTCAAATTGAAATATACTTTGGCTTTTGTTTTTATACTTGTGATTTATTTACTTTTTAGCTATAGACATTTATTAATTTTTCTGTGAGGGTGATGTCCACATGAGCTTGAAGAAAGCCACGCATGTTTAAAGAAAACATTATAAATTAATAATAAATATAAAACATAAGTAATTAATACTATCAATAATTTTGTTAACTGGAAGTAGTTTTCATTTCAATTAAAAAACGTTGAGATTATAAGTTTTGGGTGTAAGCCTATTGTACTCTCCTTTTCTAATGATTGATTGATTGATTGATTTGTATCAAAAATTATTTGAAGAGGCACATTATAAACATTAACGCTACAAACATTATGCAGCTGAACATAACCACATGAATCATTATAAGGAAAAGGTGTTTAATGTTAATTGACATACAGATAAAATGACAATGAGGGCTTTGATTATGATTCTCTCTAGGGATAAAAGCCCTATGGAAAACTGCTGGGAAGAGGTCGGAATTTCTAAAGATAGCAAGATCAGAACAACAAGATCAACAGGTAAGATCTAAGAACTAACAGGTAAGATAAACAAGATCAGAGCAGTTGAGAATCATTCAAAGTTTGAAAAGATAGCGTGAGCTTCCTGGAATCAGGACCTGAGAGAAAAAATCTTTTGATTTCACTCCACTACCGAAAAAAATCTCTAGAGAAAAAATCTCTTTGAAAAACGATGAATTCATGTTTGCTCCCACCCCCATACATCATAATATGAATATTGTGCAAAAAAAGGTTGGGAGGAGTCTCTGGGAACCCTGAAATCATCTTTCTAGAGAAAGGGTCCACTTGACAATACACTCTATAAAAAAATGTTCAGGTCTCATCATGGTTCTAAAAAAATTGAGAGCTTGCTCGATTTATTTCCATAATCTTCATTTCATCTGCCGTTTCAAGACGAAAATTTCTCAACAGCTGTTCTCTCTCTCTCTCTCTCTTTCGCCTTTTCTCTGCCTTATTTCTCTTTTTATTTTCGAACATTCTCTATTCTTATTCATTCGTGGTTACTTTCTTCTCTTCTTTCCCTTTGTATTTCCTCTCTTTCTAGTTTCCATCATCTGTCTTCGTCTCTTCAATCATTGAATTTGTCAATAACTACGCACGAAATGATTCGGTAAAGATTGATCTATCAGTCAAATGCAGGATACCATTATAGTCGGTCATTGAAGGAGATAATCTAATAATAAAAGTAGTTCTATTAAGAAATAATCAGGGAACCAGAATAATTCAGGAATTCAAATTCAATATTTAACAATCAACTGCTAAAATTCAATCTACTTTAAACATCCAATACTAATAATAGGCATATGAATCGGCTAAGAAACGTGCATCCGATACTCCCATTGTAAGGGTGACCAGTTTCAGTTTAAGGCCTTTTTCCGCTAAAGCTGTACCTACCTAAAGCTGTAGATCCATTCATTTCTCATCATCCTTACAAATCTTATTTAAAAATAATATACTCCAATCAATTGAATGAAAAATAAATTTGGCAAATTGACTTTCTGTCTGTTTATCAAAAACATTAATTTTTGTAAATTATTAAAGGTTATATAATATTTATATATTATATTTTATTTTAAGGCTATATAATATTTTTATTCAAAAGTCTCATAAAATTCTCTAAAGCATTAAATTTTTATTTGATTACTATTAAGTAAATATCGTAATTTAAAATCATTTTCGAATAAAATTCGATTACGAGAGGACAGCGTTGAATGCGAGGATAAAATCAGTGATAGAAGAAGCTTTACCCTGACCTACATTACATTCATTTCATCCATGTAATCAAACTAACCATTAACCTAATCAAAGAAAAACAGCTACAAGGTTCAATAACCTTCAAATAAATTACGTTTTGATAAAATCTTGCCAATTTACAACAAAAAGATTTTTTAGGTGAAATGTTAATTTTGAGAACCGATAACAAACAGAAATCTCATGGATGTCTGCCTCTGACTTGTTTCCAAGGTTTTTTTGTAATTTTCAGTTTCAGCTAAAAACTAATTCATATTGATTTGATTATTAATGTGCTAGTATAATAAGTCAATTAGTACTATAAGTCAATTCTTTGAAGATTTCTAAAAATATTCCTAATATACTCATTCACTTATATAAATAACTTATACTTCATGTGTTTCATTTACAGTCTTAATTTAATTTTATTATTTGGTCTCATTTCCATTAAAGCATGCAGGATTATAATTTTAAAACATTTTTTTCAAGTCTCTATTTCTGTATCCCTCATTTATGTGTTTCAATCTCTTGAACTGACAAATTCTTGTACGTAATTCAATTAGAAGTTATTATTGAAACAAATCCCATTAGAGATCAATAGGAGACTCGAAGGCTCAGTGGTCTAGAACGCGATCGGGACAAAACTTGGAAGTTTTAATTATTTTTTCGTAATAAATAAAATATTGTTACTTGTACTTACGACATATCCGCAGTTATCTTGAGCCGAAACGAGTGATTTCGAAAAGTTCAAGTCAAACACCAACAGACAAACGAGCGCACTGATCACCAACATCTCAAAGCACAACGTGATCGCAACTGATCTTGAATTTCAGTTTCAGATTTCCGTCAGAGTCCACTTCGCCGGCTGAAATGGTCAAGCACTTATGGAGAGGAATGCTCATTGATACGGAACAGACAATATTTTTGATCCACTATTAAAAGTGGATAACTGAAATATGTAAAAGCACAGATAACGTAAATCTGTTATCGTAATCTGTAACGTAATCTGATTTACGTTATCTGTGGTAAAAGATTATAAAAAATATAATATACTGTAGTTATAAGAGTTATAGAAGATTATAAAAAAATTGGATATAAAAGTAATAAAATATACTAGATATCACAAAAGATATAAAATTATAATTTTATGGTGTGCTTAAAAATTTACAGTGGGAGATACAAAAGTAGGCTACACAAAAGTAGAGTAAATTTGATCTCAGATCATTCTCAAAGATAAAGATTAGCATTGTTGATTTGAGATTAAGCTTACTAGACATACTGTATCGTACATTGCTAAGAGACATACTGATGTATAAATTTGAAATGGACAATTCGATAAGGGAGGAGGTTTTTGTTGAAAAGCATCAAGAAAATAAAGTGATCAATACAAATGAGTGGTGTTTAAAATCAATTCACGAGAAATTTCCTATGGATAATAATTACAAAATAAAATAAGATTATAAGGTAAAACATTCATGTTGACATCAAAGTATCAAACAAATGCAATTATATGGCTCATCATGATAGAAAATGGTAGAATATGTTAGTAAGATATAGAGAGTTGAAGATTTATAGTCATATAACGTGATTCTCATAGACAATCTTCCATGAAATAGCCGAATAGGCCAAAATAAAATTGAGAGATGATGAAGAGTGAAGTTTTACTTATAAATGAATTGGCAGACAAAAATTAAATTCCTAAACAGAAGAAATGCGAAGAATGTCCAGGTCAAAGACAACTTTATAGTTAATTTTATTTCATTGAATAACTTGCATAGAAAGGCCCATTATTGGTTTTGTCTCATAACTATAATTTTCATAAATATTTTTATGCTTGGAAACAAACATTCTCATGGACTATATTTTTGTAGGGTACTTAGTGAGTAAAGTAATATCTGTCACTTATTTGAAATGAATATGTGTGTTACGTATGAATTATTGAAGAAGAGCATTATTAGAAGAATGTATTCTGAAATATCTGTGGCAATAACTCAGAGAAAACATTTTTCAATCAACTTTGATACAGTAGCTTGCAACGTATGGTTACATGCGTATCAGGTGATACGCAGCGTATTCCACTCTGTTATTTATACAGAGGGTGTTCATTATAGCAGGATCCATTTAACTTGTCAGAAATCATATGATCGACGAGCATATGATCACAATACTTAACCTACAAATGCTGAATCTCGCAGATTATTGAAAAGGTCTTTTAAAAAGTTATTCTTTGAAAGGTCTTCTTTAAAAAGGTCTTTTAAAGACTTTAAAGGTCTTTAAGACTTTCAAGCCTTTTGATTATTGTGTTGAAATCACTGTTTAATTATTACTGGAACAGCTGACTTCTGTCAAGTTAATTGGATCCTGCTGTACTCATCACTGTCCTATCTCTTCAACCCCTCAAATTATTCTTATCTTATCTAGATTTCCCCGAATTAATTAATTTTCGTTTCTCTTTTCATCTTTCTATCTCTTTTCTGTTATGTTTTCATCAACGGTTTACAGACAATACAGAATGAGATTGAAATTAAAAATTAAGTAATAGTTTTTAATAGGATATCTGGATATAACTATCTTAGAATTCAGAAAAATCAGTTTCTTTTTTACAAATGAAGAGTTTTACCCGATAACGTTTTACAGCTTACTTATAGAGTGTAAAATGACTCAGGATATTGTGAAATGCTTAGCTTATAGTTCTAATTCTTTAACAGCAACTGATTTTTGCTTTCCGATTCACTATTAGCCTGCATTAAAGAATCGATAATTTAAAAGTAAATTTTCAAGAACAACTTTAGCTTGGATAATTTTGATCAAAAAATAAGTAAAAAAATTTGATCAAAAATACAATATCAAGGAGAGAAAAACATACAAATGTACGTGTACTAAGGTACGTACGGTACTAAAATATAAAAATCAAACAGCACGGTTTGCTGAGATTATTAATTGATAACCAATTTACTTCATTCAAAATTATTATGATGTAGGCCTAGGCTACTAATGTTGATGTAAAATTAATAACCGAATTGGTTTCACACAGCTTCACATCAATCACATACAAGAATTTTTAACTTCAAATAGTTCTTGAAATAGAATGACACGAATATAATTTTGTTTTGCTTATTGAACTGAGTAGACTACATGTCTGAATTATAAAACACACCAACTGTTCAGAGAAAATTAATGCAGCCACATGAAATAAAATCAAAAAATGCTAAGTTTAAAAACATGTATTCATATAAGGCAAGCAGTAAATTTGATCCAAGGTTAGCTGCCGATGAGGAAAATATGTAGGGTTTAATACTAGACTGTATCTCATAAGAGATATGCAATTGAGATTAAAAAAATAATAACGAATTGTTATAACTTATGAGCTTGTTAAAGCGTTTCATTTTCGAATTTGAAATAGGCTACTGCGCTAAACGAATCATAAACGATTTATTAAATCCTATATCAAAACGATTGAAACTTAGGCTAGGCGTACACCGGTTAGTCAAGACAAGACAAGACGAGATTAGTCACGTTTAGTCACAGTACTTCACATAGTTGCTCATGAAGCAACACACACCGATTAGTCATTGCATCGGTGTGTGCTGCTTCATAAGCAACTATGTAAATTATTGTGACTAAACGTGACTAATGTCGTCTTGTCTTGTCTTGACTAACCGGTGTACGCCTAGCCTTAGAGTACGTAAGTCACAACACAAAGTAGAATATATCCTTTCTTCTCTGTGGTCGCAATTAAAACTAAATCGCAATAAGTCACGATTAAAATTAAAACTAATTTAATTGAAATTATCTTCTCATTGGAATACAATATTATAGTAATTAAACACGCTTCTAGAAACTGCATAGATAATAAGCTAGAAAGCTTATCGATTTTATTGAATTCTGTATAGCCTACTGTTTATTGTATTGTGACAATAATGGTCAAGCAGCTTGACAGTCTCCTAAATTGCATTAGCTGATGTTCCGACTCAAATCGATTTTCCCACTTGGTTTCACTTTTAACAGACTTCCTTTTTCCGGATGCATTTTGACCGAATGACAAATGACGACTGTAATGATTTTGCTTCGGAAAAAGTTGAAATTTCGAGGCTTTCGAAAGCTATATTTAGAAGTTGAGCTGGTATTGCACATTCAAATTTTGTACACAACATATAATCAGAATCATTTAATTTAACGCTTGGCATTTGATAGATATATATTATTTCTTTGCTATCGAACGCTACGGTAAGAAATAATATCGCTCTATCTATCTATCTGATGCATCAAACCAAAGATTCGATATGTTATAGAATATAACTATAGATAGATTCATTACGTTCCAAAACACTACTGCCATATTATAATAGCCATTCCTAAGAATAAAACTACCTTAAAAAACTGTATTTCTTTCGATAACCTATTAAAATGAAGTTTTAGTTGAATTACGGCTATTATTAGAGACTTTTCGAATAATTTCAGTTTCAAGTTGATTAAAATTTTAGTTAGGGAAAATTGGATAACAAATTTCCCATGCTGGACAAAACTCTCCACTCTTTTTTACTTAACCATTAATCAATAGAGAACTGCTTCTTCTTCCATCGAGGGTAAAGTCTGATAAAAAGCTACTTGAATCGTCTGGGGAGCGAGACACTGAAGAACACTTGAAATATCTGAAGCTTGAGGCGACGCTTAACGTTGTTCAGTCACTTTGCATCGCAAGCCTTGTTCTTGGTTAGTTCCGCCAGTTGACACGAGATGCGCTAGGAGTAGCTTGAATCCTATATTCTAAGCGGAGTTGGTGAATTGTCAGGAGAGGGGAGATTATCTACTTCCCCTCGCTTAGCTCACTTTCGCACGCACACAACCAGCCGGCAGCGGCCGCCAGCCGGCAGCGAGTGTCACAACGTCACAACATAAATACAGTATTTATCAATACGATCTACGATTCACAATAATATGAGTGCCACTGGCCTGCCTGTCTAGTCAGTGAATACCGGTACTGCACCGCCTGGTGCAGTAACCATCAGCTCCTACTCTCTACTCACGTACACGTACATATTATTTTATGTTGATTAGAAATAAATGTGATAAGATATCTCTCAAAAATATATTTTGAAAGTTATAGAACACTTCATGTTTTCGTTAGTATGATCATTGGCATTGCGCATTCCAACGTATGTTACAATCATAATATAACTGATCTGAATAAGTCGGTTTTGTCAACATTTTAACATGTTATCAAAATGTAAATAGTCAATAAGTTTATACTTTTTTCTCAGTAATTATTCAAATATAATTAAAAGTAGGTATGTCCATCTGTCACTTTGTTGATACTGTACATTTCAACCTTTTTTTATTTATCAAATAGAGTAAGTTTAAAAATATACTTTATTATCAAATAAACTTATAAGATTTAAATCTGAATTGAACGGTTCTGCAACGTGACATACAGTTAGAGATTGATTCAGTCGGAAAAAATAAAATAGAAATAAATTGAAAAAGTATTAATTTATTCCAAGCGATGTTCAGTCAAAAAACATTTTTTATTTTACACAGATTTGTACAATATCGAAGTAAACAAAACCCATTAACAATAATTTGATTTCCAAGTTGGTTCCTATGTAAAAATAATAGATATTTATGTAAATACAGTAAATATTTACATAAAAAACCAAATTTAAATTTTTATATTTGGAACAAATTTTAAGACAAACCTAAAATGAGGGTATGGCTAGCCAGTTGTTGAGATAATGAGTAATGAGCCAGAATTCATTGGATTTAATGTGATGCCCACAGATAAAAAAAAAACTTGAAAAAGTATTTGTGTAAAATTACTTAAATTTTCAAAAACTATTTTACATACAATATTTCGTAGTTCCTTGAGCTGAGAAAAAGAACTCTCTGAAGGGTTTGGAGAGTTTACCTGAAATGCTTTACTTCTTAAAATACTTGAATACTACTTTAAAAACTTAAAAACTACTTTAAATACTTGAAAAGTAGTGCAGCATTTCAGCATTTCATTTGCACTACTTTTCAAGTATTTAAAGTAGTGTTTTAATTTTCAAGTTTTTAAAGTAGTATTAAATATTTTAAGTAGTGCAGCATTTCAGGTAAACTCTCCAAACCCTTCAGAGAGTTTTTTTTCCCAGCTCATGGAACAGTGAAAGATTGTATGTAAAATAATTCTTCAAAACTCAACATTCACGAATCCTTATAAATTACAGCTTAGTTTGGAATAATGGAATATGGAATTATGAAAACTTGAATAGGAATAATGTTCAAATATTATTTCCCTGCATAAAATAGAAATAAAAATTACAATCTGTCCCCAATGTAGAGCGATTTTCAATGTTAGTGACTGGAAAAGAGGTGTCTTCACAAAGTAGCCTATAAGCTATTCTGAATCAAAGGGTAGATAATTATGATTGTAACTACAGTTTGAATAAAACTAAAACTTTTATGATAGAATTGGAAAATAGCTTTTCGAATTTCCTGCATTCAGCATACAATGAAAACGAGATATTTCTTGATTTGATTTGAAAAAAATTAGGTATCCTTAGTTCTAATCTACCTGTTACGTGAAAATTGTAGCCTATATATTTGTTCAGAGATTGCCAAAACTTATCAGGATTCGATTGGTAAAGATTTTTCCCGAATGATGAACAGAAATTCAAAGTTATGTACCTATGTTTAACATAATTATAAGTTATTTTTGGGGAACTTGGGATGATTCGGCGCGGCGGAACACCCGAAAGAAAATCTCTGCCACAAAAAGCCATGAGCAGAATAAAATTCAGTAACTTGAGACAAAACTCTTTGAATAATATTCATGATTCGTGAAAGAGCAGTTTTCTACATCTCACCTTGGACAATAAATTGTTACTTGTTAGTGCATATACTGTACACACTCACATCGCACTCCACACTGGTTTTACGTGATTTCGGTTTTCTTTCCAGTATGAAAACGTTCAAGAAATTTCCACTGGAGTATTTTTTAATACAGTCTGTACATCATTAGCTTTGTTTTGATATGTTTTTCTCGATTAATGTAAGAATGAACAAGTTATCGAATTTACAAAAAATGGTACTTTTTATGAACGATATGGGAAAGTTGTTTCAGTTTGGAAAGATACCTTTTTGAATTTTAAGAGTAGTTCATTAATTAAGAGCAAGTTCATTGATTTTAAGAGCAGTTACATTATTCAAGCTCATGACATTGAATATTATGTTGAATAATTTTTGGCTATATCTGAACAAACATATACGAAAATGCAGATTTAGAACTAAGATAAACTATTTTTTTTTAATCAAATCACAAATAACTCGTTTTCTTGTAACAGATGACTGAGAATAGGCACATATCTGTTCTCATTGACGTTCATAATCAGTAACGAAGTCAGTTCTTTTCTATTATGTTATTTAATCGTGGAACATTGAATCCAACTTAACCTATAATGTTTTCCATATCTCCCATTAGGGAAAACTGGATGATTCGGCAAGGTGGAACACCCGAAAGGGTCTCTCCGCCAAAAAAGCCATACGCTTAATAATAATAATAATTGAATCCAATTATTCGATCCCGGCAACCTTCTATCCTTCCAAAAACCTCTATGAAATGGCTCAATTTTTTACATGTAGACAATTTTAACCCTGAAGCATAACTTTTTCATAACAGCACCTAATATCATTTTAAAATCAATTTAAATAAGCCCCAATTTCATACCAGAATTACTGTTAAAGGCGGCCCAACAGATTGCGAGGTATAGCTCTTCAAAGTTCATCTATCTATGTTAATATAATACATAATAAGCTATTTCTTGCTAATTCTCGTGAAAATCATGTGCAATAGCAAAAATCAAGTGAAATCATTGCGAGAAATCGATTGAGATGCATTGATAGAAAAGATGGTTTGCGGTTCAAGAAAAACTAATGAACATATTTCTAGATCCGCCACTGGAAAGTATAGAATAAGAAGGGGTTCAGTTATATTTTCTTCTTCGCATATACCGTACAACTGATGTCAAAATGTTTACACAGGACAATTCCAAGCACAAGCAGAGAATGTAGAAGGAGATAAAACAGAGCTTCTGAAATATTATATGAATAGACTAGCTGAGTAAAATGAATTGCAAACTGATTACAATCTGATTCGAGGGACTATTTATGATAAATTGTTGGAAAATATAATCCTGCACACAATATCGTGTAACAGCTTCTTTTCTATAGAACAATAAGAAAAATTCAGCAATACATAATTCAACTTCAAGCTGATATTGATACGAGTTCAGTGAACAAGTATATCGACACTACTCTGTAATAAATTAAATAACACATTAAACTATTAATGTGTTCATAAAGTATACATTGTAATATATCAATTTGGAAATTTGTAAATGTACTAAAAGTTATATCTTAGACATTTTCTTGTTAAACGCTGGCATAAAAGTCCTTAGAAGAAAATGAAAATATATGCGATCGTCAAATATCATACTATTTCAATCTGTTAAAAGATAACATCCAAATTATAGCAGTTACAATTAAAATGAATATAAAATTATTTGTAGAGAATGACACAAGGAATCCATCGATATCCATTTCGTTCCGAAATTCCGATTAGAACTTGAGATATAGACGATTGTATAAATAAGAAAAGTACCATTCTTTGTAAATTCGATAACTTATTTATTTTGACATTAATCGAGAAAAAACATATCAGAACAAAGCCAATGATGTACAGAATGTATAAAAAATACTCAATGGAAAATTCTTAAGCGTTTTGAAACTGGAAAGAAAACAGACAGAAAATTGACGACGCTTGCAATAGTACGTAAGCAATAATATTAGCCTATAAGTAGCTGAGATGAACAAGGCGAGGTAGAACAATCAGAGCTGACTGCAGTGTTCAGCTCTGAGCGTAGTGAAGGAGAAGTCTG
Source organism: Laodelphax striatellus (assembly GCA_017141395.1). NCBI lineage: Eukaryota > Metazoa > Arthropoda > Insecta > Hemiptera > Delphacidae > Laodelphax > Laodelphax striatellus. The sequence goes on along the minus strand of CM029541.1, from coordinate 4,981,257 downwards.
CTGTGTTGATAGGAAGGCAGTGGTAGGGAGAAATTGAGGTGTGTGTATGCGCTTGCTCGCCCCTGCGCGTATGTGCACTGTACACACTCACATTGGACGCCACGCTGATTTTATGTGATTTTCTGTTTTCTATCCAGTTTCTAAACGCTTGAGAATTTTCCATTGAGTATTTTTTATACATTCTTGACATCATTGGCTTTGATCTGACATGTTTTCTCGATTAATGCCAAAATAAATAAGTTATCGATTTTACAAAAATGGTACTTTTTATTTATGAACGATATGGGAAATAAAATGTTTCAGCTTGGAAAGATACATTTTTTTGAATTTTTAAGAGTAGTTCGGTTGATATAGTTGAAACCGTTCAAGAGCTGGAAAGCTAACGGAGTTAGCACTTTAAAGCGCCATAGCTCGCTTATTAGACCACTTACAAATTTCAGGTGGCACTTTTTCTCACTCTTATAATGATCTTAACAAGTATGTTTAAAAATATTATCCAATTTAAATAAAAAAAAAATTCGACCGAACAGCCTTAATAAGGCGATGCTTTCATGAAGAAACGAGCCAGAGCTTCTTGATAACTTTTCAAACGTCTTTCAACCTCTTAAAAGTTCAAGACATGAAACTGACAGGACATTATGAATTAAATTGAAAATAGCTTGATCGATATTTTTATTCGTGGAAGATCTATTTCCAAATATTCCTTAAACTGTAGCAGTTTCTCAACTTTCCTACATTTAAATGCCAAGGTGAATTTACGGATAATTTACTCAAAACTTTGTAGTTTACTTTACTAGTTCTTTACTTACCGTAGGTACTTTTATAGTTTACTTTAAACTTTAGTAGTTCACTTCACTTTTCATGTTCATCTAGTTCACTTCGGGTGACAGGTTTTAATATTTAAAAATTAAAGTTCAAATTTCGATTTAGTTTAGATGCAAGTGTTAGGCTAGGCATACACCGGTTAGGCTAGGCGTACACCCGTTAGTCAAGACAAGACAAGACGAGATTAGTCACATAATACACATAGTTGCTTATGAAGCAGCACACACCAATGCAATGACTAATCGGTGTGTGTTGCTTCATAAGCTACTATGTGAAGTATTGTGACTAAACGTGACTAATCTTGTCTTGACTAATCGGTGTACGCCTAGCCTAAGAAGCTAGTCGTCGCTCTACTCTTACTCTTCTTCTCCTTCTTCCTCTTCTTCAATACCGTACATGAAAGACTTTTTAATTTTGTTTATTTCATGTTGTTAATCAGAATAACAGTTTAGTTATTCTCAATCATTAATTAAAACTGCGTTTACACTATGTAACTTAAAACTTTTGTTATAAACTTATAACAAGTTTCACAAAAATGTTACAAATACATGTAACTTGTTATGTAACAGAATATATAATTTTATTATATAACAAAAGTTATATAACTTTGTTATATAACAAAAGTTATAGAAAACTTGTTACATGAAGGTAACAAGAGTTTATTAAACAAGTTACATTGTGTAAACTCAGCTTTAGGGCTCATACAGATATTACAATGTGTTAAGATTTATAATTGACATTAAAAATCTATTTTCTTGAGTTACCGTTCTCAAAATCCTTTTTGTCAGTTATTTAATCTCATTTATTCTCCTGGAAATTCGAAGATTATTATATACATATTCTATTTCAGGAGAAGTTTATATACATTTGATTAAAAAGATATACTTAAGAACGCTGCTCATGATAATGCTGTTTATTATAAGAATTCGATTTTAGATTTTTAGACGAGATGAATAATAATTAAAGTGATGAGCTGAATCAATTAATATTAAAACTGCAGCTGAATTAATTACAAAATAGTACTTTTAATGGTCCCAATCTAGAACCAGGGACCTGTTTCATAAAAATTTAGAAGTCTTGTAATATAAACAATGCAATCCCAAGAATTTATAGCATAGTAATATTCATCTCTATTGTGTATCCACCTTTCTCCTGCTTAATAGGGGTTTCCTGTAATAAAGGAAAAAGACAGATACACACTTGTCATTCATAGCACAGCACAAAACTATGCAACAAACTTTCAAGTTTATTATAATTATGTCCACCTCTTTCCTATATTACAGGACTGCTAAATATTTATATTGTGAAACAGTCCCCGGTTTCAAAATAGAAACCCAGTCCTGTTTTATAATTTAAATAAATAAAATGAATAAATTTTATTCGGACAATATAGACAAATAAATAATTCCATAAAACAAACATAACTTGAATAGGTGATTACTAATTCAATAAGTGAATAAGTAATTTATGGTGCCTCAACACGATTACTAATGAGGTCACCTAACCACTTTTTCCAATTTTGTATTGTATCTATATGTTGTATTATTGTATTGTTTCTGGAAATTGTGTGTAAATAAATGAATAATAATCATGCATAATAACTAAAATTTAATTTCACTGCATTATATAAGTACTTAAGTACAAAAAATTAAATTAAACTAAAATTTGAATTGAATTCAGCGGTACAGGTCCAAACAGTCACCCTTCCACCATAAGTCCTGCTCTGAAACTAGCTCCTAAGCTCTTTTTCTGTCCTGATGATCAGTCCTTAGAGAACGGAGCTAACATGGTCTTTAGCAGATGAACTCGACTAGAAAAAAGCCTACTGGCATCCAGTAGTAGGTTACCACTGAATCGCCCGTGATTCGCGTCAATTTTTTCTGTCAAGTAGTCGGAACAAGATTATTTTTTACGGTAAAGATGTGACCAGGTCAGATGGAATGAGTCAGTATCATTCTTCAACTTCTTCTTATTCTTTCTTCTTCAGATGCTTCTTTCCCTGGCATTTCACGTGACACAGCTTCTTCATCCCTTTGATAAGTACCGCCATAGTTACTACTCTTATGACGTGATTAAATTTAATTTTCTATCATAATTTTAAACAAACTAATTGCATGTAATTTCTGAGTAGGCTACAATGTAAATAATCTACTTAGATGATTGTCTTGCAATGATGATAAATTGTTATACAGGATGAAATGGATGGTTTATTAAAGCAAAGATTAAAAGCAAAAGTATATTATTATTATAAGGTCATAAAAACCCGTGGCGAAGCGTGGTATGCTTATTTGGTCATCGCGGGGTATATTTCCTAGAAAATATTATTTGGGGATGACCAAATAAGCATACCACGCTTCGCCACTGAAATAAACGTTTAGTGAATTACTACAACAAGTAATTGAATTGAATTGAATGACTGCCTTTATTTTTTACCTGGGAGGGCGAAGTTAGGGCGCAGTCGGCCCTCTCCAAGTAATCTAATTAATTAGAGTACATTACAGAAAAATCAAATTGGAGTTTACTCCAAAAATAGGCCTTTTCGGTATTATTACAGCAAATATTTGCCAGTATTATGTACCGTATTGAATGAATATATTGATTGTATTTTGACTTATAAGCTGATGGTGATGTTCACGTGAGTCCAAGACTAGTGCGTGTGTGACAGAGAGAGGGAAAATGAATCTAACACCAGCTTTAGGTCAACTTATAAATTTTTATTTAGGTTGTAAATTTTCACTTTGTATTGTAAATTATTTGATTTTGATGGGAAACTTTGATTTGATTTGGGTGGGTTTCGAAGCACCAGTGACCAGGTTTCGAAAGTGACCCACCAAGAATCTTGCTTTTTAGACAAGCGATTATTATTTGTTGCCATCATCATTTCTCTTTGTTCTGCTTCCTTCCTTTGGTTCCTCCTTCCCGCCCACCACAGGGTGTCACAGGCCATCCTAACCTCATTTCGAATTCATGGGTCAGTGATCTGCGCGACATCTGATGGCGTTTCCTGTTTACTGACCAACTCTCACCGATTTTCCTACAATTTTACTTTCTTTATTGTCTACATTTTCCAGTTATTTCCCCAGGTTCCTTCAAACTTTGACAGACACTTCCAACTTTTGACATTTTCCACTTTTAAAAAAGTGCTGTGCTCTTTTGTATGGAATTAGTTTATTGGAATTATCTAATGGGATAGATGTACTGCTAAATGTAGTAGAATATGAAGAATTTATAGTAATCCCTATTCATGGGGATCACAGTTGATCTATAATTTTTGCAGTTGGAAACATCTATTGTCTGTGGGATTTTTGCAAAAGTAATGCAATCAATACTAGCTCTTCTTTAAAAATGGTGACCACTAACGGTAAATCGGGTTGTCATGGGTCTGTTTAGTGTGAGATCGTCATTTCTCCTGTATTTCTTGGTTGGAACTTCTGCTGAAGTTCACAGTAGGGTAGATAAATTTTTGATTAAAGATTTGACAGTGGTCTGTCGAATTAAAATTTAATTTTCCTCTATCTCTTCCTTCTACTCTTTTTCCTCTTCCTCTTCGTCCTCTTCCTCCTCTTCCTCCTGCTCTTTTCCTCTTCCTCCTGCTCTTTTCCTCTTCCTCCTCCTCCTCCTCTTTTTACTCTCTTTATTTCCTACTCTTTTATTTTAGATTATTTCGAATAAAATTTAGTTTTTGTAAGGCTCAAGTACTGTGAACAGTATTTTGAATCTTGAAAAAATGAGCGATTAATAATAATATTATTTCAGTAGATCTACAGTGAATCGGTCTAGCTGCTCCTAGCTAGACTCTCGCACAGGTTTATTTACATCGGATCTCCTTTCCCTGAACCGACTATATTTCATAACTATAGTGCTTTCAACTTTGAAGACATCTGGCCAGCTTGGTGCGTAATCCAATCAGAATGCCCGGCAATGTTGTCATATCGAGTGCAGTTTAATTGCCTGGGCACGCATGCGTATTAGCATAGCCGCCTCCAAACTACATAGCCGCGGCCTCCAATGTGACAACCTCGCAATCCCGGCTGGTTTCATTATAAAATCATACTTATAAAAACACTATAGCTGTCAAAACATGAACGATTGCTCATGAAGCCGGTGCAGCGACGTTGTCACATTGAAGGCCGCAGACATGTATAGCAGGATTCAATTCAACTTGTCATAAATCAGCTGATCCAGTAATAATTAAAGCTTGATTTCGAGACAATAATCATAAGGCTTGAAAGTCTTGAAGACCTTTAAAGTCTTTAAAAGACCTTTTTAAAGAAGACCTTTCAAAGAATAACTTTTTAAATGACCTTTTCAATAATCTGCGAGATTCAGCATTTGTAGGTTAAGTATTGTGATCATATGCTCGTCGATCAGCTGAGTTATGACAAGTTAATTGCATCCTGCTATAGTTTAGAGGGGTATTGGATAATAAGTCACATGTTTACTACCTTCATATGGTTGCCATGAGTGACCATGGCAACATACTATTATTTTATTTATGAGTTTGTGAGTATTAAATGAACATTGAATATGGATGGATACATTACTTACTTTAAGATATAACAAGGGGTTATGGTATTAGACCAAAATATTTTTTTCAGGTAGAAGAGATGATCAGAAATTTTGAAAACACATCTCTCAATCACTATCATCTGATATTATGCATTAGTCTTGGCAATTCAGCACGCCTGTAAATTGCTAGCTCAGAAAGCCAGAAAGTGGTAGTGTATAGCAGGATTCTTTCAACTTGTCAGAAAACAGCTGATTTAACGTTAGTAAACGAGCGTACATCAATCAGCTGTGTTATGACAATTTAAAAGAGTCCTGCTATACTGTCTCTGTGTTCAGATGACTTCAAGGATGAAAAACACTATCTATTATATTAAAACACTTTTGACGCATTCCTTTCTACTGTGCTTCCACCACTGCGAGATTTGATGTGAAATCTAGGGCAAACTCACATAGATACAAGTCTGTTACAATGATACTGTATTTCCAAACGATACAGTATACAAATTTTGTAGAAATTTTGCAAAGCGGCGCTTTGCGCTGCACGGGGTTAACTCGTAATATATAATATATATGATAATATATAAGCATTTGCATAAACATGTTTTAGAAATTATCAATAATAAACCCATTTTCCGCTTCTAAAATTCTAGAATTTGAGCACTGGCAACTTTTGACTGGCATATGCCAATAGCAGCGTTTGAACAAGATATTAGACTATATCATTTTAGGATCAATAAGATATCACTCATGCAGAGACTAGAAACAGTTCAATGATAGCTAATACTTAAAACAGTATATTTCGCTAGCGTTACAAAATAACAACAGAACTGATTTGAAAAATCATTTGACTTTGTCTATTTGACCAGATGTCATCATTTGAATGTCACTTATGGGCCACACACGACACAGAACTCTTCCTCTGATTAGAGCGGCCGGCACTGGACCAAAAGTACGCGAGTCGGACGAATTGTCTCGGTTATCCCCCTCCAACCATACGTGGCCAACTGGCACCTGAACAGTCAAAACATCAACTATACTACAGCAGGATTCTTTTAACTTGTCAGAAAACAGCTGATTTAACGTTAGTAAACGAGCGTACATCAATCAGCTGTTTCTGACAATTTAAAAGAATCCTGATATACACCTTTTCCAATTGTATAATTAAATTTTAAAAAATTGAGTTCTAAAGTTTTCAATTTTAGAAAGTATCAATTGTAACTGAGAATAGTCATTAGTAAATAGAAGATTTTTTAATTTAGCTGCTGGTAAATGATTATTAGCAGTAACAAAATGTCTACTGAAATAAAACGCAGGATAATGCTTGACAACCATGCATATTTTGTAAACAGTAAACTGCTAAGATCAAAACGGCTCTCTATAGTGCGATTCACGTCAAGAAGTCAGCATTGCTTAGATGGGAGTTTGCTATCCTTGTTCAGCACAAGGCAGTTGCTGATGTCTCTATCCTATTCGCACTGTGCATAGTTGCCGCACTGTGCATTGTTGTCGCACACAGTCCCAACAGACACGTTTGGTGCAGTTTTCTCTTTCTCTCTCAATGAAACTTGGCATCAATGCTCCTCATATAAACAATGCTGACTTCTTGACGTGAATCGGTCTATAGAAACATCAAAATGAAAATTTACCAAACTCAAATTTAAAAAAAACCAGTTGTCATTTACGGCTGCGAAACATGGACAATCCTACTAGAAGACATTTCAAATACAATTCACCATTCTCAAATATATCTCATGTTTTCTCAATTACCTATAAATTACTATTCTGAATTATTACAACTGATATTTTATCAAATTGGATTGATACTTTCTCAAATATGATAGGAAAAGGTGTAGAATATTGTAACACAATTTTTGGAAGTACCGTAAAGAAAAAGAGTAAAGAGGAAGTGAAGAAGGAGAGCAAGAAGAAAGTAGATAAGAAGAAAATAGCAGAGGAACCGAGTATGAATACAATGAAATGAAGGGGTTGGGGCGCTACCCTATAGCCCAGTAAAATAGTAAATTTTATCTTGCATGAAAAGGAGTCGCGAGTTTATTTATTAATGTTGAATGTAATAGTTCTGTGATGTTTTATAAAATTTTCGACCACTGCTACCTTTTCGATCACCGCCAAAAACCCAGAAAAACCAACAAACTTGGCCTAGTTGTCGTTCACTGGAACTGTTTTCTTTAGAATTGAATTTTTTTCAAATTACTTAGCCGGTCATGTCATTCAATGTTGGCATTTCGGTATCAGACAAGAACTGTTAGGCGACAAAGCTTACTCATTGATAAGATATATTTCCAAATTAGAGATAGTAAGTGTAGTGTACTAACCACATTATAAGTGAACGTAGATCTCATTCTATCTCCAGGCAAGCCGGTTACTCGCTTGCAGATGAATTGAGTTGGATTAACAGGTGACTTGGCTATGACAATGTCGCCTTGTTTTATTCTGCGTAGTCTAGGACTTACATGCTCTGACAGTATCACATTATCTGTAAGTATTGTAGGTTCCATTGAAGGTCCACTGCACTGAAACAAGAAAAATGTAGAGACGTTTTACATTGTCATATTTCATGCAAACTTCCATTATTATAGACTAATAACTAGCACAAATATTTGAGTTTTTGACTCCAGCTAGGTGGGCCAGTAAAATAGAAGTGAGCAGAGTTTTTTGCGGATTTAATAGGGTATAATACTCAACACAGGTCTCACAAATTTCCAACAGAACAGGACACTATTGTAAGATAATGTTCTATATGGTTATGAATGTATCATTACAGAACACACTAACAAGATCAATACCAATTTATTCAATAAATTATTCAAATTGACTGAAAAACATTGCATTTCGCATAAAATCGAGTAAAATAACCTTAAATTTACTCACAACAACAAAGTCTCCTCCATATTCCAGAGCGCAGTGAGCTACACAGCTTGCTTGGACTAAACATGATACAAATCCAGTGATTTTAGTAAAACAACTTCTAAATTGATTCATGAATTAATTTAGTTTATTAATATCCATAGAATACCCCGAAAAGTTTTAGTACTGTACAGAACTGAAGGAAGACAAGACAGTCGACAGACAAACAAGGTCAAGGTTGTCAAAGAATCAGCTGTACGTTTATCTGATGAAATTTTGGCGGGATGATACCAAAGTGGACCAACGACATCTTGGTCCAACGTGCCAAGGTTTCCATACGACATTTTGGTTCATTTGGACCATGATGTCGTTAGTACAAAATGTCACCATCCACTTTCGGCCAACTCCATTAATTTTATAGCTGGTTTTCACGATTCTAGTGGACGTTCTACTTACTGGAGGCAGGTTACTAGTTTATAGGTAATTAGATAGGCTTCTGATAACCTCCAGTAAGTAGAACGTCTACTAGAATCGCGAAACCCAGTAATTATGTTCAGTGCCCACAGAGCAACTCGTATCTGACTGCAGTCGCAAAGCATTGAAGCTTGTATCTTGTCTGAAAAAAATGTAGGTTGGTAATAATAAAAGATGCCGCCATCTTGAATTACAAGAAATTCTCAACATTTACAGAGTGGCATCACTCGAATTTGGAATCTACACATTAAAATTCATCATAATAATTGCTTAAAAAATCACCGATATACCACAAAAAGAGGTTTCACCCTCTGGCAATCTATGAAAGCATCTCAATTAACATCTCATAAAAATCTAAATGAAAAGGTATTACGATCTAGAAAGATATTTAAATGAAACAACCCAATTTTAGAAAGTAAATATTTATTGATCTTGAAACCAATAGATTAAACATTAGCAATTCCGTTAATTAGAAAATTAATAACTTTAAAAATTCAAGATTTTTCATATTTCATCATGAGAGCCGTGATTGCGAGCTGATTGGGAGCAATATATTGTGAGTAACGGTTCCAATTATTAATATGACCTTCAGCATTCATTTTAACAAAATTAGAAACATACAATGTTTTTCTTCATTCGACCAATGTTCATTGGTTGTTAATCGAGCTTCTCTTTTACCAGCATTGTTAATTTTATTCTTACAGTTGTTTTCAACAGGTATTTTCTTTACAAGATTCCATTTTCAACTCTTATCCTGCTGATTAAATAATATATTTTGCCTATCAATGATAAGAAAAATAGGAAAAATTCGGTTACATCAAGCAATCATACAGAAAATCATAAAACTTGCTATGGGCAATGATACTACTCTAAGCTTGAAATGTGATCTCTAACGACTGAAATAGGACAATGGAATCAGGGATGTTTCACAATATCATCATTTGAGTTAAATCCAGGTATTATTGCCTCTTTCTCTTTCATAAATATTGTTTTGTAGTAAATGAATAAATATCACCGTGCAATAGATAGTTAAGCATCATAGAGAGCAGAGGGCCCCCCTACAAGATTCACTCCTTACACTCATAATTTCAGTTTCTAGCTGATGTTTTGCTTGTCCCAAGTTTTATATTTCTAAATTGAACTAGGAAAAATAATCAAAGTTGCAAAGAATCCCCATCCAACACACAACCACGGCTCAGGTTTTTTTGCAAGTGAGAGGCAAGACACAAAAAGTGAAATGCCCCACATTGGGAGCCACTTTTGTTGGTCTACTCGGTTTCCATGGCAACGACCACTTGGGGGTCGGGACGGTCGTCCCCCCCGTCGGGTCCCGGTGCGGGGGGCGGTCCGTCGTCCTGCTCCACTGCGCCGCCCCCTGGCGCGCCACCCCCGCGCCGCTCCTCGCCCTCAATCATTGCCAGGTAGAGACCAGTCTCCACCTCGTCAAACACACGGAAATGGGTGTCTTTGCCCACCAGGCCGATGGCTACGTTCTGCAAAACAATTCAAGACAATTAATCATGTTTACAAGTCGAAAATTTACAAGTTTACAAGTCGATTGTATTGCTTGATCCAATAAATGAATAAAATGATAATAATTTCAAAAACGTATAATAAATTTAATCATTAATTATCAAAGAATGCACAACAAACGAAATTATGCAATGGTTGTATTATGAGAGCCTTTAAACAACGAGTGAGAGACCGAGGTAAAATAATAAAGAAGATGGAGAAGAAGAAGAGGAGGGAGAGAAAGAGGAAGAAGAAGAAGGAGAGGAATAATAAGAAGGAGAGGAGGAGGAGGAGGAGGAGGAGGAGGAGGAGGAGGAGGAGGAGGAGGAGGGAGGAGGAGGAGGAGGAGGAGGAGGAGGAGGAGGAGGAGGAGGAGGAGGAGGAGGAGGAGGAGGAGGAGGAGGAGGAGGAGGAGGAGGAGGAGGAGGAGGAGGAGGAGGAGGAGGAGGAGGAGGAGGAGGGAGGAGGAGGAGGAGGAGGAGGAGGAGGAGGAGGGAGGAGGAGGAGGAGGAGGAGGAGGAGGAGGAGGAGGAGGAGGAGGAGGAGGAGGAGGAGGAGGAGGAGGAGGAGGGAGGAGGAGGAGGAGGAGGAGGAGGGAGGAGGAGGAGGAGGAGGAGGAGGAGGAGGAGGAGGAGGAGGAGGAGGAGGAGGAGGAAAGAAGAAGAAGAAGAAGAAGAAGAAGAAGAAGAAGAAGAAGAAGAAGAAGAAGAAGAAGAAGAAGGAGGAGGAGGAGGAGGAGGAGGAGGAGGAAGAAGAAGAAAAAAAGAAGCCACGGTTGACAGAGAATTAAACTGTGTTTTACCATTGAATATATATCCTTTAAGAAGGACACCTCATGGCCAAAATTCAGCCTACTTTTTTTCTTCAAGAGCTACTTTTTGCATTTGCCACCAGAGTTCTCCGGTCCCTTTCGAGAGAGCGCGCCGAGGGTAAGAAAGAGAGCGTGTGAGAGCGCGGCGAGGGTGTGAGAGAGAGCGTGTCGAGGGTGTGAGAGAGAGGGTATTGAAAGAACTACTAGCGCTGCCTCGCTTCGAATGCTTAGAACTAGCGTTTCTACCTGCCGAATTGGGCTGAATTTTTAACATGGGGTCTGTCCTTCTTAAAGGATATAATTTATACGTAGTGGCTACGCGTCCGTCAACCGTACGCCGCTTAGACGTCCGTCAAGAGTGTCACGTGATGTATGACGTCACGGTTACTGTGGGTTGACGGACGAATAAGGTATGACGTCACGGTTACTGTAGGTTGACGGACGAATAAGGTATTGGCAGTTGGAACACGTAAAATCGAACTCAGTTGTTAATTAGCTATGGAATGGATGCGGAAGGGCTGAAATTTGATAGTTACAACAGTTTATTAGCATTCATTAGAAGAAAAGAAGAGAATGAATTCATTCAACTATTCAGCTGAATAGTTGAATTCTTTACTATGTCATTTTCCCAAGGGCAGGTTATGGTGTCCCGATTTAAGCTTCCAGATTTTTTCCTAGGGGGCTATCTTGAAGAAAGGATTTAAAAAATAGGTCTCATACACTAAATAAACTGGAAATTAAGAGATTACCAATTTTAGTGTAAGCGTAGCCTAATGGTAAAGTATCGACAAAACCTGGTAAACCGAATATGCGATCATTAAAGCAGCTCTGATGTTAGCCAAGACCCTCTAAAATGTAGAGGAATGTTGTAGAGGGTCTTGTGTTAGCCTACTCAGTTTTGACACAATAACTAACTTAACCTACAAATAATAAATCTCGGCGTCCGTCAACCCGTCATTGTGCTTGTGCCCATGACGTCATTGGTCACATGACTCTTGACGTACGTTTAAGCGGCGTACGGTTGACGGACGCGTAGCCACTGCCTAATTTATATTCAATGGTTTTACCTTTGTGTTGAGCTCCAGTTCGTTGGGCAGCGTGTCCCTGAGCGCCCTGAGGCCGTGCTTGAGCAGCTCGTCGGCCGAGCAGTCGGCGAACTCGTCGAGATGGCGCTCGAGGTAGGTGCGCGCACTCTGCGACCGCGCGCCCACCGCCATCGCGCGGCAGTCGTGGTAGTTGGCCGACGGACAGGTCTGGAAGATGTGCGGCCCTTGGTCCTAAACCATCAACACATCGGTTAGGTCTAGTTTCAACACAATACTAGAAATTAATTCAAATTCAGTTTATTGTCATTAAAATATAAATCAACAGATAGGTTAGGTCTAGTTTCAACACAATTCTAGAAATTCAAATTCAGTTTATTGCCATTAAAATATACATCAACATAGGGCATTGAAATATTTTTGTACAATTAACAGGTTAAATACAGAGTGATTAAAAAAGAATCCCACACCTTTAAAACTTTGTATATTATGAAATAAATATAATAGAACCTTCTGTTATACATCATTCCAAAGAGTAATTAAAGAAGTTTTTTTTCACTCACAAAGAAGTTCAGAGATGTTCAATATGACCCCTCCAGACACTCGAGCAATATCAACCCAAAACCTCCCTCAAACTCTTTCCACTCTCACTGTAGCATATCAGGCGTAACAGTTTGATAAGCTGCTGTTATTTCTTGTTTCAAATCATCAATATCCATCCACCATTGATGATTTGAAACAAGAAATAACAGCAAAAACATCCAAACTGTTACGCCTAACATGCTACAGATAGTGTGGAACAAGTTTGAGGGAGGTTTTGGATTGATATTGCTCGAGTGTCTGGAGGGTGTCATATTGAACATTTCTGAACATGTTTGTGAGTGAAAAAAAACTCTTTGTAATGAAGTATAACAGACAGTTCTATTATGTTTATTTCATTAAATACACTTTTTTAAAGTTGTGGTATTCTTTTTGAATCACCCGGTATAATTATTTCAAATCTTCGCGTTTCTGTGCGCCATCCTATACATCAAATACATCTCTAGACTATAGAAGCCTTAACCTACAGAAAAACAAAACTATACTTGGAGTACTTTATCATTTACAATATGACACTTACGGGAAACGATAAACTTGGCAGTGAGTTCAAAAGCTATAATAGAAGAGTAAACAAGAGATAGAATTGTAAAACTTATTGTAGTGAAATTGAATTAAATAGAACTACGGTATGAAATTAAATAAGTCATAGCCCAACCATTTCTAAGGATAAATTAAATAATGTACAATATTAAAATAGAGCAAGTAGTATTCTAGGATTTATAACGAGAGAAAAAGCTAAACAAAGAAACATATCAACTAAAAAGAAAATGGAAGGAAATAAGATATTGCAACTATTCAGTTGCTTTTAAATCATAATAATTAATTGAACGAAATTCCTAATATTAATGCCATTATCTGCCTCCAGGCAGGTAACCTGCCTCCAGTAACCTGAACGTCTACTGGAACCGTGAAATCCAGCCATAACAGAATACAAGTAGCAGTTGTAGGCAAGTACACGCTTAATGAGTTCGTATTTAAGTATGAAAGTAATTATTGCCAAGATCAAAAGTACATACAAGCAGCAATATCTGTAACCTAGAATTAAAACATTAAAAAAACTAAGTACAATATGTGTGTTTACAAAACATTAATCCTAACTCATAATCAAAAGATAGTATAAATCAAACAAAAAAATTTATAATTGTAAAAATTTCTAAGTAAACCGTATTAAAGTACACACCACCATTACTATCAACTCTACAGTTGGGGAATCCGATCTTACAAAGCTCAAGATTTGCAAAATATATGGAAACCAATAGGAAAATCAGTACTAACATCATATCCAGCAATGAGTAGGCCCACTCCGTAGGGACGCCTGTTATAGCGCTGAGTGCAGAGCTGCATCTTATTGCCCAGCATGGAAATCAGCCTTGAAACCGGCATACAATCGTTGTAGGCGTACTTGTGGTTAAGGCACTCTGATCGCATCCAACGACTGAAATACAAGCGGAAACATTATTAATCTAGAGCAGAAGATCTGAACAATACTACTCATTTTGCAGTAGGTAGTTAGAAACAAAGTCTGATTAAAAAATCCTACCAACTCCTGTGACTATCACACAGAAACTATTGCAAATTCAAATAAATTTTATTCACAAAATTTACACATGAATACAATATGCAATAAGCTTAACCCTGCATTACTCGCGCCCTATTTACTTACATTCATACTCGCACGGGGTCAGTATGACCCCATTTGATTTTAAGTATATTCTGGCATTCCTAAAATAATTTTTATTGCAAATCAGTTTATGAGATGAATTTATATCAATTTAAAGTAGATACTACACTATAATTCATAACATGTGTCACATGAAAAAGGAGTTTTCTGTCTAGACTTCGAGGGCATACACTACATCTCCCCCTCTCTAATTTTTCTCTTGGTGCTGCAGGTTCTTCAGCAACAGGCAAATATTTTATATGGTGGGGGGTGACATGAAGGGGGGGACATTATGGAGAGTTACATGAAGGGGGCCAATTGAGGCGGAGAGAGGTGTGACATTTGTTGTGAAAGAGGGGGGTGACAAGGTGAGAGGGTGACATGGAGGGGGGTGACATGAAGGGGGATTTGGGGGTGACATGAAGGGGGGGTTACATAAAAGGGACCATTTGGGGGGATGACATTTCATGGAGGGTGGCATGAAGTGGGAACATTTGAGGGGAGAAAAGAGGGGGCATTTGGTGGGGGGGGGGAGAAGAGGGCGATTCAAAGTTCGCCGGGACAGCTAGTGTTAAAAAAAAAACTAAATTTCCCTGTGGGGTCATATTTACCCCGCGCGAGTAATGCAGGGTTAATGGTGATTTAGAAATGGTGAAGTCAAAAACGACCGCTCACCTGAGCACTCTAGCATCAGCAGTAAGTCCAGAAATAGTCACACCCAGGTGGGTATCGATGAGGATCATTTTCTTCTGATGCGCCGACAGCTCGGAAGTGGCACGCTTCAGTGCCAATATCAGCGCATGCGTCTTGCTTTTCAGGGCAACAGTGGCGGAGCCCAACTTCACTGCCTCCATGGCGTACTCCACTTGATGCAGGCGCCCCTGTGGACTCCATACCGTCACGTCACTGTCGTATTGGTTTCTGAACTGAAAAGATTCAACCGAAATGTGATGATTCTCAACTATCTTGTAAGAATTATAGCACAATCCTTTTAACTTGTCAGGAATCAGCTGTTTCGGTAATAATTTGCGATGTATTCAATTTAGCTAATATAACTATAGAATTATATACTAATTTAATATTTTATTGAATGAAATGTACTGGTGTAAATGGTCTATATAGTTTATATGGTTTAAGTTTATAGTATAGTTTATTATGTATAGTATGTACTTCCATAATCTTAAAATTTTTATGTAACTATTGATCTAACTACATTGATCTTGTTTTATATTTATTCATATATTTTATATGAATGTAAAGTCAGAAATAAATAAATAAATAAAATTAAACAGTGATTTCGACACAATAATCAAAAGGCTTAAAATTCTTAAAGACCTTCAAAGTCTTCAAAAGACCTTTTTAAAGAAGACCTTTCAAAGAATAACTTTTTAAAAGACTTTTTCAATAATCTGCGAGATTCAGCATTTGTAGGTTAAGTATTGTACTGGTGGCCGAGTAAAACATATGTTTTCTGACAAGTTAAAAGGATCCTGCTATACAACATGTGGTTGAGCTACGTATAAGGTAACTGTAGCATCTGAGGTATAAAACATTCACTAATTCCATATATTCAATACTTCAAAACCATGTTCAAAACGTACAATAATGCCACGTAACTTCAAAATCCATAAGACAATATTTGAAACAGTAAATCAACCTATGAGAGCTAAGGGCCTGGTCACATACGACTGTGGTTTGCTTTACTTTACTTCACTTACAATGCTACTTTGATTGTGGTTTGCTTTGTTTTACTTCACTTACTATATACCATACGATTAAATGCGAGTAAGTGAAGTGAAGTGAAGTAGACCAGTTAGCATTGTTAGTGAAGTGAAGTAAAGCAAACCACAATCGTATGCGACCAGGCCCTTAGACTAAGAAGAAAATACGCTATGTGGAGTAGAAAATTAAAAATATATTCATTTATAATCATTATGAGAACTATTATTTATAATTATTGCCTATGAGAACTAGAAAGAAACAATAGGCTACATAAAAAGACTAATGAAACAATGAATAAATATTTGCTTGTTCTGATCTTCAATGAATTTAGGCTACCAGAAAAGGATAATCAAATACTTAATTGTGGATGAGATACATGTCTATCAGTTTTGTAAATATTCTTTGGACTTATTTAATTTCGTTTGGGTACTATACTATTTCAATTTTGTAGGCATCAAATTATTGAACAGTAATGTATAGAAAATCTAACTTATGAATGACATTAATATAGCCTACATGTAAAACATAATACACTGGGCTTTCACCAGCAATGTATAATTTCAAATTGAAATAAATACAGTGTATTGCATTACACCAAAGGAAGTAATCAGCGGGAAAAGAATTTATTAATTTAGAAGAATGCGAGCCATAAACACACTGAATTAGCATTATAATGAGTACTTTCTTTCTCAATCGGAGTTTGTAGTTTTCATGAGATTATCTATTGTATATGAAATGAAGATGCTACAGAATTTTAAATTATTCTTAAGTGAAGATTTAGTTTCCACAAATTCATCAACAAACAGACAAGAAAGGATTTTTCATGTTGCCGACTCACTACGATTTTAGGTTAGGAACATAAAACCAACAAAAAAACATGGAAATATCGTGTTGGTTTAAAAATTGGACAGTAAAAAGTAGATTACATAGCTAAATTTTGTCATACGAATCAACTAATTCACTCACCATGGTTTAATTATATTTTTCCAAACGAAAGTACTCTCCAAAATTAAACCTGCCAAAGTTCCAAAATCCAAACGCTCAGTCACGCTCAAAAGTACTGCCTCCTAGAGTCTGTCGTCTGTTTAGCACCTTAGAAGTCTTGAATTAAAAACAATTCTTTGTCAACTTAAAATCAATTCTATAATCAATTTTTTCACACAGGAGATTTTTGACAAACATATTGTTCCAATTTTATACATCTAGTATTGTTTTGAGTTTCTAGCTTTCTAGTCCTACTCTCTTCCGTAATTCCGTAATAAGCGGCAAAATTAAAATTCATAGCCTGGAATTGAACAAGTTTTTTTCTTACCAAACTCTGGTTTACCATTTAACTTTAAATTTCATATTCAGGACCATTTAAACGCCGTTTTAATCAACGCATTAATCCTTTTGAATCTGATGAATCAATTTTTCAATCCGTTACTAGTTTGTCCTTTCTTCATACCGTAAACTAAAACATTAAACCCTTGATACTCGCCAGCCCGCGACGTGCGATATAAAAAAGCCATCCAACCATACAAAAAAGACTTTTACCATGCATAATTAAATTTTATTTATTTCTTCTTCGTGTACAATATACAATGTTGGGAAAAAACATAATTAAATTTGAAGAAGGCTCCTCACATGGGCAAATGCCTGTGGGTGAGGAGCGAGTTCCAAAATCAATAAAAATTAAGTACGGTAGCTCATTTTGAAAACAATGTATATGATAAAATACAAACAAAATACAAGCTTATTACTGCTCATAAGAAACCCTTGCAATGCTGGGTGTTATATTAAGAATAAACATAAGAACAGGAACAACTAAATACAGTACAATATATAGCGTATACAGAATAAGCGTTAGAAATTAACTTTTTTTAGCAAAGATATCCTTATCACGTTGAATTTTAGTACTTATTCTTTATAATTATAATATATTGTTGCTTGCTGCCTGCATGTTGGATATTTTCCAATCTGACTCAAATCAATGTTTTAATCTCTAATGAAAGATCTCTATGACGATGCCAGTCACTGATAAATTCTCTTTGAGATTCGTTGAAGCCTGTTGAATAATTTTAATTTCCAGAACTGTTCTTGATTTTATTCAAGTCTTGTCTATAGTGAGTAGTCTAAAATTCGGTAAAGTTATTAGGATTCTAGCTTGATGAGAAACTGACGAAATGGAATAGGTAGGCCTACATGACTCAGACTTGTGTGAAACTCTAAAAGGGTACTGCATCTCCTAAAAAAACTGAGATATGTTGCCACCCTGGAGCATCTACCGTACATATATTTACAAACAGCATACTATTCGTTACTCCACAGCCATGTAACATGGAATCCTGCTTTGGGGACATGCCTCGGCCGTTTCAGAGATATTACTGTTGCAGAAAAATGCCATCAGAATAACCATCACCTTCTCAGACCGCCTGGAGCACTGTAGGCCTCTGCTCAAAAAGCCGAGAATATTGACTGTATTTGCCCAGTATATTTACTGCTCGCTTGTACATATACATAAAAGAGAAGGTAGACAGCCTACAAAAGACGAGTAATGTGAACAGCTCTCTACTACACGCGAGGTGCTGGAGACTTAGGCTAGGCGTACACCGGTTAGTCAAGACAAGACAAGACGAGATTAGTCACGTTTATGCCCGGTTTTTCAGTCGCTCAATAGACAGTTTATGGATCCAATAGCACTATTGAATCAATAACCATGTGTTTTCAAATGCAAAAAAAAAGTTATTGATTCAATAAGTTTATTGATCGACTGAAAAACCGGGCATTAGTCACAGTAATTCACATAGTTGCTTATGAAGCAGCACACTCCGATTAGTCATTGCATCGCTGTGTGCTGCTTCATAAGCAACTATGTGAATTACTGTGACTAATGCCCGATTAGTCATTGCATCGCTGTGTGCTGCTTCATAAGCAACTATGTGAATTACTGTGACTAAACGTGACTAATCTTGTCTTGTCTTGTCTTGAGTAACCGGTGTACGCCTAGCCTTAAGGTGGTTTCAGACCGCCGTAGCGTCGCTTGAGTGACGTCTAAAGCCCGGGACACAGTTGAGCTATTTGAATTCAGACATTGAATTCAATGCAATTAGAGTCCACACAGCTAATATAGGCCTATATAAGCATAATATCATAGCCCAACTGTAGTTTAGAGGGTAGTAGTTTAAAGGGGGCTATGATAATATGTATTGTATATGTCCCGGGCTTTCAATGAAAATGTAGCGTACCTGTTAAGTAGCCGTAGCTAAAGCGACGCAACGCCGGTCTGAAACGGCGTTTAAACGTGCCACGCACAGACTGACTGGGACTCAGAAGAGCTTCAAAATTTCATCTCTAACCCCGGAGCAATAAGCAATAGGCAACTAGCAACACATGGATCATAATATGATCGTTTACTCTCAGCGACCACATAATACAAATATAATACAATATTTGTATTATGTGGTCGCTGTTTACTCTATACAAACAAATAGTCCAATGCAAACCTAAAGCAGCTGTTTCAGTGTGCATTGGACTATTTGTTTGTATAGAGTAGACCAGTAGACGATCATAAGATCCACATGTTGCTAGTTGCTTATTGCTCCGGTGTGCGACCGGGTAGGATTATTGAACCTGCTCCCCAAGGACATAAGAGACACTGAGACCAGCAAGTTCAAATACATCGAGAAATGAAAGAACATACTGTATTTTAATGGAACGGCCCATCTACTCACTGGCAGAACTGGAGGAGCCATTGTTTTCTGCTACGCTACAATAATCTACTGCCATACCTCCCAGAATCTATAAGGTGAAGCACCCTAGGGATCATTTGACACACGGTCTATTTGGTCTTCCCAGCTAACAACGAAGAAATCACGTATACTTGTCTATGTCTGGGTCAGAGTTGTGAAACTTTGTGAACCAGTACATTGCCTGGCGGACTCACAGCTCTCCTGAGCTGTTTTATAAGACTTATGAAATGAATTGAATTTTCTCCATTCATTTGAATATGACACATATGCCCGGTTTTTCAGTCGCTCAATAGACAGTTTATGGATCCAATAGCACTATATTGAATCAATAACCATTTGTTTTCAAATGCAAAAAAAGTTAATGATTCAATAAGTTTATTGAACGACTGAAAAACCAGGCATAAGCAAAGAATTGAATTCGAATTTGACTCACAACTCTCCTGGGTGCCTATATATGACTTGGCAAAGAATTGATTTTTGAATTTGAATTGGAAAAATAATGTAGGCCTACGGTGAAACCGGATTAGTATGATTGGTGAAAGTATTACTGATGAATCATATTGCCAAAACAATTTATTAGACTATAAATACATAAATAATATGTTTGTTCTATTTTAGAATACAGATCAATTGTTTCAAAGCATAGAGAAGTTGTTCAAAATGCGCTCACATTATACAGAGTGAGCATAAATTATTGAACCCATTTTGTAGGTAAATAAAAAAGTATCAAACAGCAATTGCGCGCCCATTTTGCGTGAAACAACAATGTATTTGCTAGAATTTGTGTTGACATTTATTGAACCCAGTCGGCTCTATGGTGGGGCGACAGAGCATCAATTGAGCAATGGCTACCGTGCGCAAGAGAAAGCTATGTGTTCTGTGGTTTCACGAAAGCAAATCGGTTATTATTGTTCAAAGATGTTTTCATAAAGAGTATCATCGAGATCCTCCTTCTAAAAACTCTATTAAACGTTGGTATTAACGTTTAAAAAATTTTTAGAAACAGGAAATGTGTTACACACATGAGAGGTGATGAAAGAGACCTCCTGTCTCAAGTTAGAGATGGCGTGAAATTGAATATCGTCTTGATATTTTACGTGCAAATAAAGGTGCTCATGTAGAAATTTATTGAACTTGGCATGTGTTTGTAAATAAAACTGTTTGAAATTGCCTTTACAATAAAAAAAATTCACGTAACTCAAGTACATTCATTTGTTATTGTTTTATTTACCTATGAAATGGGTTCAATAATTTATGCTCACTCGGTATATTCTTGATTAAAACAATTCTATAAGAGTACTGTCATAGCTCCCTCTAAACTGTAGTTTAAAGGGGGCTATGGTACTGTACAGAATAAAGCATGTTTTATGCCCAGTTTTTCAGTCGCTCAATAGACAGTTTATGGATCCAATAGCACTATTGAATCACTAACCATGTGTTTTCAGATGCAAAAATAGTTATTGATTCAATAAGTTTATTGAACGACTGAAAAACCGGGCACTAAATTATTATTTTTGTTGCGTAGAGCCACAAATTTTGAGCAGAGCTCAAGTGGCATGCAACATGTCAAGTTCAAGAACGCAGTCCAGTGAATGCATTGTAGCACTCCTCAATGGTATAGGGACATGCCTCTACCAGTGTCTTAGTTATTTTTTTATAAAAACACTTTATAGCTACCACAAAACCTGATATCCTCTGGAATACAATATTAAAACACCTGAGTCCTGAATAATATGGCCCTTTTTCAAGGAGTCAGTCTATGGTTATTATTGCGAGCTGAAACAAACCTGCATTTTTACCTCGTGTTTCGTATGCATGACTGATGCGGTTCACATTAAGGCTAGGCGTACACCGGTTAGTCAAGACAAGACGAGATTAGTCACAATAATTCACATAGTTGCTTATGAAGCAGCACACACTGATGCAATGACTAATCGGTGTGTGTTGCTTCATAAGCAACTGTGTGAAGTACTGTAACTAAACGTGACTAATCTCGTCTTGTATTGACTAACCGGTGTACGCCTAGCCTTAAAAATATCTGCATTCTTGAACACAAACGTAACTACGGTACTTCTAGGGAATAGATCGCCAGCACCGTAAGGAGATGGAGTCCTCTAAATATGAGCTTACCACCCTTTCAAGAATCCGTAGTGCTTTTTTTTTTGCATTTTCAAGTATGTGTTCAAGTCATTTTTTCCTGAACACAAAATACTGAATCTAATTAGTGATAGGAAATAATACCCATGGAATACCTTTAGAGCTGTCTTGAGGTTCGAATTCAACTCAAGGCTAGGCGTACACCGGTTAGTCAAGACAAGACGAGATTAGCCACAGTACTTCACATAGTTGCTTATGAAGCAACACACACCGATTAATCATTGCATCGGTGTGTGCTGCTTCATAAGCAGCTATGTGAATCACTGTGACGAAACGTGACTAATGTCGTCTTGTCTTGACTAACCGGTGTACGCCTAGTCTAACAGTCCTCAGAGCGTAGTTTTTCAATGTGGCTATTCCACTTCCCTGCTATTCCACACCTAGAAACCTTGTTTCATCAGAAGCTGGACACTCCCATCCCACCACTAATGGATCACTTTCATTTCCTCTCACAGAAAACTTGACAAAATGTGTCTTACTTAAATTTAGCTTGAGTGAATCGTCATTAAACCACCTGTTGATTTGCTGCATAACAATCTAAGGCTGGGCGTACACCGGTTAGTCAAGTCAAGACAAGACGAGATTAGTCACAG
Source organism: Laodelphax striatellus (assembly GCA_017141395.1). Taxonomy (NCBI): domain Eukaryota; kingdom Metazoa; phylum Arthropoda; class Insecta; order Hemiptera; family Delphacidae; genus Laodelphax; species Laodelphax striatellus. The sequence goes on along the minus strand of CM029541.1, from coordinate 4,958,752 downwards.
TACTTCACATGTAAGTTGCTTATGAAGCAACACACACCGATCAGTCATTGCATCGGTGTGTGCTGCTTCGTAAGCAGCAATGTGAATTACTGTGACTAAACGTGACTAATCTCATCTTGTCTTGTCTTGACTAACCGGTTTACGCCTAACCTTAGCCTTCTCCATGACATTTTGACAATTACTACTTACCTTTCACTAGAAATATCAATTAAAAATTTGATACTGTTATGCCCGTTTTTCAGTCGCTCAATATACAGTTTATGGATCCAATAGCACTATTGAATCAATAACCATGCGTTTTCAAATGCAAAAAAAAGTTATTGATTCAATAAGTTTATTGAACGACTGAAAAACGGGGCATTAAATTTATTTAATAGACTGCACTTGTCAGCTGGACCAATTGCACACTGAGGGCAGAGCTAACACCATTGAGCTGGCAATGAGATGAGGAATTAATTTTTTTCTCAAGAACAGTATACTTTAAAAATTTTTGTTTGTTTGTCAATGGCTCTACAGCCCTATGTGGGCTTAGGCCTACCAGCTGGTTGCCAGTTTCACCTCCATTTGACTAAATCAGCAAGTGGAGAAAAAATTAAAACAGGCTGAGCCTAGCTTGTTCATCAGTGCTACCTCCAGTTAGATATTTATCTCAGTGGTAGTCGCAGCATCCGCCATTGTGGTTCCAGATTCAGACAGCTGGTTATGAAATAGCTCAAGTTAAAGTAGCGGGCATAAAATTAGGCGGTTGAGAAATTTTGCGCTGTTGTCAGATGTGGAACCGGTAAAGCAAGGGAATGTTGAAAATTGCTTGCTCTTGATCACAAATTGACAACTCTGTACTTCCAGCGTTGCCTATTTTGAACGTCCAAGTAGATTCCCCTGCATGATTAGAGTAGTCAGCAGCCAACTCGAAATGTATCAGCCGCCTAATTTCATTCCCACTACTTTAGGTGATTGAATTAACTTTCAAGAGTTTCAAGATCATTTTCAAAGGTAAAAGTTGGGTTATATTTCATGAAACTGGACTGGGCCAAGATGTAGGGTTGGTGCGTGAAACCTATCTTTATAGAGCCTTACTGAGAACAATCCTATTCAATGATGTAATGAAATTCCAATTTTCAAGACGAAGAAGAAGAAGAAGAGGGAGAAGAAGAGGAAGAAGAGGAGAAGAAGAAGAGGAAGACGAAGAAGGAGAAGAAGAAGAAGAAGAAGAAGAAGAAGAAGAAGAAGAAGAAGAGGAAGAAGAAGAAGAAGAAGAAGAAGAAGAAGAAGAAGAAGATGAGGAAGAAGAAGAGGAAGAAGAGGGAGGAGGAGAAGAAGAAGAAGAAGAAGAAGAAGAAGAAGAAGAAGAAGAAGAAGAAGAAGAAGAAGAAGAGGAGGCAGAAGAAGAAGAAGAAGAAGAAGAAGAAGAAGAAGAAGAGGAGGAGAAGGAAGAAGAAGAAGGAGCAGGAGAGAAGGAGGAGGAGCAGGAGAGAAGGAGGAGGAGGGTTGCACCAGGCGAGATCAATGTTTATCCAAGATTAGTACAATGCTGATTCAAAATAGTTGATCCCGGTTGGTGCAACCTAACATGGGAATTGTATGAAATCTCTACGATTCTTGGAGAAGATCTTTCAAGTACACACCTTTCAGAGATCAGCTAAATGTTTTTAGGTAGGTGGATATGAGCATTAATGGAGAAGCATAGTAATGAATGAAGAAAAACAGAAAAAGAGAACAATAAACATGGTTGAATAACATTGTGAAAAGTCACTTTTAATAGGAAAATTTATGGGACAATCAGATTCGATATAGTTCCACATTATAATCTCAAAATGTATTGAATTTGAAAGTTGATTTCCATATATTGACAATTATAAATTTTTAAGCATTAGATAAGATTGATATTGTAATACATTCAGGAAAAATAATGAAAAGATCAAGTGTCTTGAATAAAACAATAACAAAAACAAAAATAAAGCTGTAATTGATAAATAATAATAATTACAATAAGAAAATCTCATTGTTTCATACTATGACATTATTTGATTTCAATATAATAGTTTCGTATCATTTTATTACTTCCATAACTATAAATTTATACTTCAAGCTTTCACAAATATGCATCCTAACTAAACCTGTGAATAAATTGAAAATGCTGCAGTATTCAGTTAAAAACTACATTACTTTGTTCAGTTTCAATTCCAATTATTCAATATAAATAAATAACTTCTGTTTCAATTATAATATAATACACTGATTGTTGAATATTGTTTATTTTTGGCACTAGATACTAACTTAAATACATTACAGCAATTTCAATTTATTTCAATTGCTAGCACAAACGGTCCCTACTTTCTTAGTAGCCACATAAATCAACATTACACAGTAGCACAATACAATGCATATGGTACAATATGAAACATAAATAAAGTAAGGAATGAAAAGAAAATAAACAATTGTTAGATTCCTCCTCAATAAATCAAATAATAAAATACACATTTTTAACATGTACAGTTTCATGTAAGTACAATAATTGTAATCTATAATCAATTATTTGGATATGAATAAACAGAACAATAATAATTCTATCAACAAGAAATAAAATAAACAAGAAAAACAACTTCCCCTGGAAAAAATAAACGCCATTTTATTTGTATTTTCCTTCCAAAACAAATCGATAACCACACAATAAAATTAACATATGTGATGCAAATTAATATAATAAATATTGTAACAAAGGAAGAACTGTTTTCATGTTTTGTTTGTTTACGATGTTAAAATTTTGTGTACTTTTTCTCTCAATAAGTTCAACAATAATATTGTTCTACTGTCTCATAATACACCAACAAATATTTTTTCTAAGCCTTTTTTCATAGACCTAAAATTATTACAACCTCGCTTATTTAAATACTTAATAACCAATTTACAAACAATATTAATTACAGTATAGTACTTGTTATTGAGCTGGTGTTGGTCTGAAATCGCGCGCGCGCATTGTGTCCGTTTTTGCGCTGATTTTGTCGAAAAGTTTCATTTTTCATTTATTTTTCGCACCAATCACCGTTCATGTGATCCCCACTTCGCTGTTATCGTATCACTATATATATTTATGTATATAACACACTATCGATCTCTGAATAGATTAATTCTGTTTCTAGGCTGTGGATAGTTGAGTTAACGGTTGATTAACTAACGGCGGTCAGCTGATCTCAAGCAACCGGCTCAACGTAGTTGGCTGGATAGAGACCGACTCGGCCTCCTTTTCTACCTTTACACCATCCTTGTTCATCTTCGTCTTCAAGCTTCTCAAATTCTTCACCTAGAAAAAAAAATGAAAACATTTAAGAGGCGTTAATACCACTGGAGACAGCATGAAAACTGGGACTCCCCAGTTTACTCCTTCGGTCGCTATTTTTAAAGCTAGATATGTCCGAACCGGTCAAGCTAAGTGCCAAGAAATTTTGGACCATCTATACATGGCCGTGGCCTTCAATGTGACAACGTCCCTGCACCGGCTTGCATGAGTAATGCAAATCAACAGCTGTCAAATGTTTTGACAGCTGTTGGACGGCTGTAGTGTTTTCATGAGTTTGATTATAGAATTAAACCAGCCGGGATTGCGGCAATCAGTGCTTCTGTTGTTTTGCATAATAACCAGAGTTCATAGAATGAAAATGGATTGTGACCTTGAGGGCCGCTTTCCCCAACGCGGCTTAATTAATAACAGCTGACGCTCAATTTTTTTTCTATAATTTTTCTTTTCTCCGAATGAGGCTTAAGCTAGATGTATTCGCTGTGTGCACGTAGGTGGTGGGGATAATAAAATCGACACCTGCGCTCACGCGGAATTTTAGTGAACGAAAAAGTTTAGTTTAACATGAGAAAAGATAGGGAATAAGCATTTAAAATGCATTTAAAGTATTGTCGTATTCCTAATTGTATAAATACCGTTCACAATAGTAATTGCGGCTTGTATTCCTTCCGTATTTCCAAACGTAAAGTGATTCAACAAAGAAATCGGATCTCAGTTTTGAATTAATCGAGTGAAAAATCCAGTTCAAAAGCATATGGTTGATTTGAAGTCTCGCGCCCATAATGCAATTTGAAATGATAACCAATGGAAATGAACTCAGCTGTGGAGAAACTACATCGTCTGCTCCATGAGCTTCGAACATAACCTTTAAAGTTGATTAAAAAACTTGAATTGAAGATTATAATAATGTTTTAGAACATGCGATATGTTAATTTTATTATTCTAAATATAATTCCACAATCGATAAGTAGGAAAAATAGCGACAGGGAGTTCTATTTCAATTATAAACTAATTTTTACGTACATAAGCCTATCCTTGCCCATGTTAATCTACCCTCGTAGATTCATACGATTATCCGCCAGAGCGCAACACGGTAGATGCACACAGCGAATAGGATAAGCAGCGTTGGGGAAAGCGGCCCTGACTGACCTTGTTTGAAGCTGAGCTCGTCGGACTCGGCGCCCTCGTAGTCGTAGAGAGCCCTGACTGGCACTCCCGGCTCTCCGTTGTCCACCAGCGGGTCATTGCCCTCCTCATCCCACTCCTCCTCCTCAAACGGGTTCACCTCTCCTCGCGGACTGCTTCCATTCCTTCAACAAATTTCAACACATGCATTAACACTAGAAATCATGAGAACTTTCTTTTTGAGAATTGGTAATCTACACCTTTTCCAACTGTATTTGAGAAGGTGTCAATTCATTTGGGAAAGTATCAGTTGTAATTGAGAATAGTGATTTGTAATTGAGAAAACATCAGTTGTAAATGAGAACGGTCAATTGTATTTGAGAAGATATCACATGTAATTGAGAATGGTGAATTGTAAATGAGAAATCGTCACTTGTAAATGAGAAGTTGAAAACGTGAAAAAGGTCAGCTGGTTCTTTAATTTGATTTCTCAATTACAACTGACATCTTCTCAATTTCAAATGATACTTTCTCATTTACAGTTCACCATTCTCAATTACATGTGATATCTTCTCAAATACAATTGACCGTTCTCATTTACAACTGATGTTTTCTCAATTACAAATGACCATTCTCATTATTACAACTGATACTTTCTCAAATACAACTGGAAAAGGTGTAGTCAATAACATCAATGTGTATTCTCAGAGATTGAGGAATAGTCAATACCAAGACCGTAAACCGACTTATAAAAAAACATTTTGTCATTATTTGGCTCCCAAAACGTGGAATAAAATTAAAGCTACTGAGGAAAATTTGAGATCAAAAAGTATATCTGAAAAGTTTTTGAAGCAGTTCCTTAAGACCAAAGATGAAAAAGTATTCTATGTTGGCAGTGTAAAAAAACTGCTGACTTCAAATTTAATTCAAAAGCTTACTGATCAAGAGTGTAAGGTGTAAGTATATTTTTGTCATTCTCCTGAATGAAACTGAGTGTTTACCAGATTGATTTATATCATGTACATCCTGATAATGGTTGATTGAAAATCCTATGATTTGACTATGAAAAAATATTCATTTTTTGTGCTGATGATGCGTACATAAGTTCATAATTTATGCGTGGATAATGAGATGAGGTAAATGATAATAAAAATTTTTTGAATAATACCTGAAAAAATAAAAAATGGATAATCCAGAAATACAAAATGTGAAAAATAAAAATAATAAAAAATGTGAATAATACCAGAAATATTGACCTAGAATATGGAAGAAAACAAAGTTCAAAAGTAGATTTTGGTAATAAGACTCACGTGATAGTAGCAGATGGTCCATTGGGTCCATTTTCGGGCGATGATTTGTTGTTAACCGAATTCGACTGTTTTTGTGTTTCCCCTCCATCAACGCCATTCGTCGAAATAACACGGGCATTCGATATCTGCGACGCCATTGGCTTCTTCGATGCAGTCTTGTTATTGGTCGGCGGAAATTCCTAAAAAACAAAAACAAAATTAACTAATCGATAGTTTAAACTTGACGGAACTTGTAGTATTTTGGTTTAAACTGTAGATTTATAGTTAAATCGTTTGTTTAAATAAAGTTGGTGCATACAGGCCAAAGCTATGTACCGAATATAATGGTGAAATAAATTAATATTGGAGAAACACATTGAAAACCACTGTCCCATCTCCAAGCACGATTTTCTTTCAACTTAGACATGGTTAAGTTGATAAAGTTGAAAATAAAAAGAACTTGAATGTCACGAATAATGAACTGAATGACAATAATTTGTTGACACTACTGTAAAAAAACAGTTTTTAAATAATAGGCTACTGCAACAGTAACAGTTCTTGTTTCCAATACATAACTACTACGAATTTATTTTTCAGAAATTAAGGAAACCTATTATTTTATTTATCAATGATAATTTATAGTCTCCAGGAAAGTGTTGATTTGATGTCACAAATTTCACCATACATTGAGATCTACTCGATGAAAATGTCACAATCATAATAATAACAACATAAATTATAAATTGACTTGGATATAAAGAAATTTGAAGCTTACAGTTAACAATGAGTAAGGCGAAACAAAAAATAAGGACGACATAAACCTTGAATTTATAAAAAACGCTGAGTGGGATAGCTTTAAAAATGAAGTAGGTTTGTAGCTACAAAAAGCTTTTGACCATTTAAGCATGAATTTAAAGCACCTCCCAGAACGTACGTTGTAGTTCGTTGTTAGGCTTATATCTAATCAAATACATTTATATTAAGGTAATATTAAGGTCACAACAATTCTACAGATCTTTCTGAACAACTTGCTACAATTTTCATTATCATCGGTTGGAAAATAGCGTCTGAAGGAGTAAACTCGTTTTGACCCCCCTTAACCCGCGCATGAAAAATCACCTCGCTTTTATGAATTCAGTCAAAGGTATTGAGGGGCCTTAAGCGACTGCATTAGCATTACATTGATTCCATCTCGCTGTATAAACTTCCCCCCATGACTTCTCCGTAGCCCCCCATCCCCCTTTACTTGAACCTAGTTACGCCATTGGGGCTAACGCCTGTTTTTTCTTTCCTTATTTTTGATGAAATAACTGAATATGAATATTTTTCAACCGTTCTACGCTTCTCAATACGTTTCACACTGGGCAAAAATGATAAAATCTACAAAAAACAGTGTCATGCTTGAAACAAAAAATGAAAAAACTTATTTACATGCAAGTCCTCGCCAACGGGACGCTGGTTTATGAGCGTGATGCTTCCGGCCGGAATCGAGTCCTTCGACTTTCCCTTGGCTATGTCGCGAAACTCTTCCGTGTAGTCCTGAACAACGCAACAGGCAATCATGCATGCACATCAGCACAGCAAATAAACAGAGCACAGCAAAAAGAACAGAAAATTGCAACAGAACGAGAGAGAAAACAGAGCACACATAGGAGTGAAAAATCGATTTCATACTAATCAGGTACTGGTTGATTGGGAACAAACACTACAAAACCATCTAAATTTGGGTTTAGAAGGTATAGCAGGATCCTTTTAACTTGTCATAAAACATATGATCGACGAGTATATGATCACAATACTTAACCTACAAATGCTGAATCTCGCAGATTATTGAAAAGGTCGTTTAAAAAGTTATTCTTTGAAAGGTCTTCTTTAAAAAGGTCTTTAAGACTATTGTTTCCACACTATTGTTTCTTCAAGACTCTTATGTCTTTTGATTATTGTGTCGAAGTCTGTTTAATTATTACCAAAACAGCTGATTTCTGACAAGTTAGATGGATCGTGCTATATCTAAGTTGAAGAGTTAGGAAATTTCAAATAGAGAGAGATATTGAAAATAAAAATTGAAAATTAAAAGAGAAAATGTGGAACACATATGAAGAAAGAAACCTATATTTCATACAATTTGAATGGTTACAGAACCATCTAAATTGGGGTTTAGAAAGTATCTAAGTTGAAGAGTTAAAAAATTGCAAATAGAGAGAAATATTGAAAATTAGGAGAGAAAATGTGGAACACACATGGGGAATGAATACTAGATTTCTCACTATAGTCCGACCACAGTCAAAAGAACCTCCAAAATATGAACTCTACTGCGCACAGAGAAAGCGCACGATACGCAGTATAGTGGAGCGAGTGAGATATCACTACAGTGATAATGCGCGAAGGATCTTTTGTCTGTGGTCGGACTATAATAGCTAATCTCTTACTGGTTGATTAAGATAATGGAATGAACACTGCAAAACCATTCAAAATGCGGTTGAAATGGTGTCTAGCTAGTATGTTAGAAACAGAAAATAACCAAAAAACTAGGGTAAATGGAACACAATATAAAAATAAAAATAGATATTATACTAATCATTTGATCTCATACTGGTTGATTTATTTAATTTAATAAACACTACAAATCATCTAAAATGGGTTCGAGATGGTGTCTAGTAAGTTAGAGAAAGAAAAAAAACAGAGAAATAGAACACAATGTAGGAATAAAAGTAGATTGATACTAATCAGCTAATCATCTAATATTGAAACATACAAAAAGTTGAAATAAAAATTTTATAAAAAGGTATGAATAACACAAACAACACATCAAGCATTTTTGCACACACTGTTCAAAGCATGCTGATATTCCAAAATGCCAAAAACTAATGTTCTTTTTTATTATTAAACTGGGAATGGGTGGAAATGTTCTGATAACTATGGGCTTAGAAAAGAACAAAAATACCTACAATGAGAAAATTCTCCTATATTATCTTACAACGCGTCATGGTATTCGTACTCCAACAGCTTACTAATGGATAATAGAGTGTTTATCAGTAGAATCAAAAAAATATTTAAAAAATAGAGAGATTAATCAAAGTGATAATTGTGTTGTTGACAAATTAATATTGATGACATCGTTAACAAAGATTGAGAATCGTAATTAAGAGGTAAATTTCATTTAATCCCACAATATTATTAATGTTACATAATAAAGTTATTAAAATTTACAACACATCTGAAAAAATTAAAACTAGATTAGAAAATTTGGGCAGAAAATTGAGTTTTGCCATAAAAAACTTTCAGGCTAGCAAAATCAGCAAGTAGTGAACTAACTACTCAACTTAACATGAATAAAAAGAAGCAAACAATTATTAGAAAAAAGACAAACATAAATTAAGTGGATGAAATACCTCGAATTGGGGCCAGTTCATGGCCATATTTACTCCATGATTATTCGACCACCATTTTAAATCTTTTTCATGATCGGCGTTGTTTACTGTATGGTAGAACTCTTCGTAGATTTGTGGAAGCCTGTAACAAAATCAAATGAATCAAGAAATGAAATTAAATGTTTAGCAGCTCTCACTAGTACTACTACTTTTAAATACTAACACTATACTAGAAAAAAATTATGTTATTTTCTTTATAAGTTTAAATAAGTGGAATTTTTTTGAGAGCTTTTACCTGTATTACAGGACTTTTAAATTCCATGAAACAATCCCCAGAAATCCAATGTTATTTGTGTATGAACCGAATTTTCAAATTTAATACAAAATTGAATTTTTATGCAACAGTTGGAGTTTGAAGCTGTACTCACAGTGGATCTTGCGAAATATTGAGACACTTGTGTATGCTGAAGAGTACTTCTTTGAAGAACTGCAACCTCTGAGTCTCCATTTCCTGGCACTTGTTGAATACGACTGTCATGTCCTCCATGTACTTCGGATTGTAACTGTTCAATTCCTGCAGGGCCAATTCGTATTTCTCTTTAGCGCGTTGAACGTCTTCTTTCGTTTTCTGTACTCGGTCCTGCATTTTTTTCACCTGGAATAATAAAAAAACTTGAAATTAGCAACCGAAAAATGGGTTTGAACAAAATAATAAAATAAATAATTGATACATTAACGATATTTTGTTTTACTATTGAGAAACTCATGGCATCTTTGCTCGAGACAGATTAGGATGAAATTTATCTATTCATAGTAATAACTTTATTACAGAGAACAGAGTTGATTTAATAAAGACATTAATTTGTTGAAATATTGAGAAATTCATCATATTATACTGTATTTGGTTAATTTTTAACAAATTATGAATAACAAATTATAAATTTGTTATGAATAACAAATTCTATAAGTTAGTTAAGTTATGATTCCTTGATTGATCTGATTAAAACAAGTACAAATTCAGGATACAGAACGTACATGTATTGTGAATTGTGATATTCGACTAGATAACTGTGAAATGTAAGGTTATTTGAGGTAACTAACTAACCTCATCTAATCTACTAGCTAACCTTAGTAGGTAACAATTGCTCTTTCTTCACTAAGGTATTTTTGGTCTCAGTTTCAAACTTCATTCATGACCTTGAAAATTTATTCCTATTCCACTAACTCTTAGTACCTTGTTACCAATTATTCTGGGGTAGATTAATAAGGAGGTTGGAAGCATTATGCAGACAAGACGGAAACAAAATAACCTTATAAATCCACCTGGGTATTCTACTGGGTATTGAGTGATTTGATAGGGTTTGACTATAAAATTAGAATATTATAAAGCGGGTTATAATAATTTTTTTTAAGGAGACAAAACAAAACTTACGCCAGAATAAAAAGGTTTCATAAGGAGGATATAAATAGGTCGTCAGTTGTAGCTTGAGCTGTGACCGTTGGGTGGCATACGAATTCGTCGACCTGTATTTTGTCGACCAAATGACAGGTCGAGATATTGATATGCCCCCCAAGACCCTAACTCAAGCTATACGTTACGATTTAACATTATAAACGAACAAGCTGAGCTGTAATTTTCTATAGGGCTAACAACACACAAGGCTTAGGCTAGGCGTACACCGGTTAGTCAAGACAAGACAAGACGAGATTAGTCACGTTTAGCCACAGTACTTCACATAGTTGCTTATGAAGCAACACACACCGATTAGTCATTCCATCAGTGTGTACTGCTTCATAAGCAACTATGTGAAATACTGTGACTAAACGTGACTAATCTCGTCTTGTCTTGTCTTGACTAACCGGTGTACGCCTAGCCTTACAGTGGTATTGACATAAGGAACTCATCTGTGATTTATCCATCAAAACTGATAACTTCACAAAAAGAGGTTTAATAAAAAAAAAGCTGAAAAGTTTGTTAAACAGTACAAAATTAGATTAGAGGCGGGTGTGTAATGGATTAATAAGGCAGCATTATAAAATAGAAATTCTACAACTCATCTTACCAGGGCAGCTCTCTGAAAGAAAGGAAAAGTAGAATAGAATTTATTCAAGTGGAAAAATAATTCAAATTGAATTAAATCAGTATTACTTTTCACGGTATAGTGAACTTGATGAAATTTTTCATTATTATAAATACTTGTTATTGTTATTAAAATGAATTGTTATTCAGAAAACTATTGCATTTCGACATAGCATTGACGGATTTATTTATTCAAATAATACATATGAGAGCACAAGATTGAAATCCAGTAATTGCCCTCTTAACACATGATAGATTAAACAATGTGGAATATAGTGTATAGCAGGATCCTTTTAACTTGTCAGAAATCAGCTGTTTCGGTAATAATTAAACAGTGATTTCGACACAATAATCAAAAGGCTAAAAAGTCTTAAAGAACTTTAAAGTCTTTAAAAGACCTTTTTAAAGAAAACCTTTCAAAGAATAACTTTTTAAAAGACCTTTTCAATAATCTGCGAGATTTAGCATTTGTAGGTTAAGTATTGTGATATTGGTCTTTGAAACATATGTTTTCTGACAAGTTAAAAGGGACCTGCTATACCTACTGAAATAATACTACATTGCGCAGTTACTTTTGAACATAAATCCAGTCAGTTGCACAAACATCACTCAAATTTCGATCACCATCACTCAAAAAAATTGGTGTAATCCGATATTAAATTCAAAAATTTGGCAGATGAATGGCGGGAATAAAATATGTTCCAATACAATGTTATGGACCCATTCACACAAATGACCACACTGTTATTATACAGTCTGTAGTATGAAGGGCTCTCAATTACGGTATTTATTAAGATAATATGTAGAAAAGAGGAAATGAAGACATCCTATTCCCCTTTTTATGTCTGATTTTTATTTATCTATAGAAAATTAAAAGGAATTAGAAATTTTGAAAATATTCCATATTGTACTGTATTGTTATTTTTAAATTCGAGGCCATGTGATCTGGTTTTATTTATTTGAGAAAAATCATCAAGAGTTCATCAAAACAGCTGAGCTAAAAATTGTTGATATGATATGATATACATTCTAACTCGATTATTCATAATATTTCGAAAGCTGAGATTGATTTTTTTATAGTGCAATGCTGATTCAGTGCATAAGACTGATGGCTGTACTTAAAAAATTGTTCAATTTCATTCCTTTTTTCCTTTAAAATTTCCATTCCTGTGCCTTTGTAGGCCTACCCCCGAGCAGAGCTCGATACCCCGATATTAGACATAATGAAGAGAAAAAGAAAGATGAACTGACCTGATCCATAGACAAAGAACTGTCGCCGGTTGCGTTTCGCTCCTGATTCGATGCCGATTTTTCCGTTTTGCACGCCGCATGGTAGTCGCTCTTCGCCTTGTTCACTTTCTGTAGTAGTTTCGCCCAGGGTTTTTGCGCCTTTTTGAATGTGTCTTCCATTTCTTTCCTTTCCTTGATCTGGATCATTGACTGCACAAAAGAAAATAGAAAATTAATTTGAAATATGAAGGGTGCGAATAGTTCCCACATAAATAATACTTTCGGGGTGTAAGATCTCACAAGATGTCAAATTATCTACAGATAAACTGATTAAACTCTCCTAATCTAAATTCATTACCAGCAATGCATGTTGTAGTCCTATTTATTATTCATGTTGAAAAAGCTTATGATTTGAGCTATTTTTCTTAAAACATTAAGGGCCGGTTCATGAGCTCGGGATTTAGCCAAGTCCTAGACTAAAACGGGTGGCTACCGTAGCATCGACAAACGTTTGTCTCGACTGGTTAGTGGGTTAGCAGCATAGAGAGCCCTTAGTACATAGTGTTGAGACTAACGTTTGTCGATGCTACGATGGCCACCCGTTTTAGTCCAGGACTTAGCTAAATCCCGAGCTCATGAACCGGCCCTAAAAATCTTATCAATTTTGTAGTCCAAACTTCTGTTATGTTGTATGATGTTAGTGCTTCTTTCTCAATATTATGGATTTATATTGGTTATTTTAATTGTCAGCAATAAACTATCCTAATCATAATTTCAATATATTATGCTGGGAAAAAACTATTTTTCTTACAACTTATCAATCTATTCATTAATTTGTCAAGACTCACTTTACCGTATCTAACTAACGTTTTTCAGAGTATTAATTTAGGCTAAATAAGTTGTTTTTGAACAAATAAATTCAGTGAAGTGTTGTAAAGAACAGAGAGCAGAGCATGTTTAATAAATGTAGTTTGCAGTTTGATAGTTTTAACTTTGAAATATATAATTGAACACAATTAATGTGTTCAATTATTAGATCATCACACTAAGTTTGGAAACACTAAAAAATTGAATTATATACAGCAATATTAATGTAATCATTCTCAGAGATACAAAATTTGTTGTTATCAGCTAACTATGTACTCCACGATTATAACAAATTATTGAAAAATAATGAATTATCGTGGATAAGAACTGTTCATCCACAGCAGACCATGATTTCCATGCTTGTAATAAACATTTTACATAATAACTGCATTAAATTGCAATTGTTTGTATTACACTGTGATCGTAATTGCAAGAAGGATGCAAACATAATAATTTTCTCTAGAAGCAACTATACAGGAGTATATGATAAATACAGAAGATGAATAATATGCTTCAAGAATCAAGAGTATTCTGTATTCAGCATGCATATAAATTGATATTATTTACATGAAAAACTATTGGGTGCAAAGCCTATTGCGCTCAGCTAATATGGTATGCAGTGAGAAATTAATGTATAGGCCTAATGCTGCTGAAAATCTCAAAAAGTATGATGTCTAATATAACAAAACGAAGTGGCAGTATCAATTTCGATGTTATAAATCATATTGATACTGTATATAATATAAATAAATGAAATGAATATGTAAAAATTAAATATTGAGACAACAGTACAGCAGTACCTATTTTGATAACTATATTTTTGAATATTTTTCATAATTTATAAAAAATTTAAGCCTTCAATACTGTGGCAAAATTTCTAAAAGCTTGTTCCAATGCAAAACAGAATAAATTGGCGAAGTTTTATTGTTACCCGATCAAAGACAAAGTTTCTCATCATCTATAAAAAAAAGAACAACAATTACAAACTAGATCAAAATTTAAGTGATTAAATTTGAATTTACAGCTCACAGACATGTGGAATGATAAAGCTGTAATTTTCATCACAACAAAAGCTTTGAATTTAAGTAATTTATTGCCAAGACATTTATGTATTAAATTTCTTTAGAAAAAAATACAGTAACACGAGTCTATTCGAGTTCATCACACATGAATGTTTATTGACATCAAAGTAAAACAATCCTATATCCTATAAAACACTTGAAAAATGGATTGAAATGAATCTATAATTTGAAATGATATGAAGATATTCATAATATGCAGTTGTGGTACATGCGTGGTGAATGTAGTTGTTTAAACACATGTTTTTACAAAAAAAAAAATTGTAGCTAGAATAAACTTGGGAAGAAGAATATTACACAGATAATAAAGAGATAGACATAGCCCTGGACAAACGTACAAATTTTAAACAGGTAAAAATACCGTCACCTAACAATTCGAGTCGCAATTGCACAAAGATCTGTTAACTCGATCTCCCATTAACAATTTCAATTCTAAAGAACAATCGAGAATTAATTTTCACTCACTTTTGAGCAATCCTTAATTAGAAAAAAATATATAATACAAGATTCCGGCTCCAATTAAAATATACACTAGTGACTAGAGTAAACTTTTTTTTATTCGAGAATATTATTTATCACTATTGATTTGGATAAAATATATATGGAAAAATTCAAGAGGTACTAGACAACTTTACATTGTTGAAGACATTTCAATTGGACAAAAAATTTAACCAAACGAAAGTTGCAGTCAACCTTCATTAGAAAACCAATATCAGCTGTCAACCTACTAAGTTGCCATCCGTGTATTGAATACCTGAGTAATTTGTAAGTTGGCACCATTTATTGAATACTTTAACCACACAAGGACGTACTGTAATAGGAATAGAAGGGATAAAAAGGGGTTGGGAAGGGGGGGGGTGTGTAGAGAGGATATAAAGAGAACGAGGAAAGGATAAAGATAATAAATAAGGAGAAGAAAGAACTCAAACGTGACAGGTACGACAACTGATGCATACAAAATAAATTGAACAATGCAAAATTCTTGGCCATAATAAGTGATGGGATCCCTTCTCTATTTGGTATGCATGCCTTAGGCCTGTGTCATAACAAATTATAAACGAACAGTGAAAGTATTATTGTATTATCAATACTAAAGATGAGAATGTTAGGAAGTTTTGACTTGTGATAACTTTTCTTCTAGAGACATATTATAGGAGGCTATATTAATGCGGTGTCAATTTTTCTGCACATGCGTCAATAACAATGGACCAATCACAGTATCACATATCACTGTGATACTCTGTGATTGGTCAGTCGTTATTGACGCATGCATCGTTATTATAATACGCCACTCGTATTATAATATGGCTCTAAAAGAAAAGCTATCACACTCAAAACGGGACCGCGTCAAAGTGCCTAGAGCCTACTCAGGAATGTGGCTCACTTTGTCGTAGGCCCAAATGGTCGGGAAGTGCAGAAATAAGAATCGACCCAGTTTGTCGTTGCATGCACCTAACAACCTGGGCCTGCTCAGGTAAGTGGTTCACTTTGTCGCAGGCCCAAGTTGTCGTCGACCCACTTTGTCCAAACTCAAACGAATAAGAGCTGGGTAAAATTGAAATCGGACCACCTTGTCGTCGGCTCACTTTGACGTCGACCTGTCAAAACTTCCTAACATTTTCCAGTATTGATAATAGAAATACTTTCGCCATTAGTGTATAATTTTGTTATGAAAAAGGGCTAAGACAGGAAGCCTTTGGAATTCTTAGGGCCGGTTCATGAGCTCGGGATTTAGCCAAGTCCTAGACTAAAACGGGTGGCGACCGTAGCATCGACAAACGTTTGTCTCGAAAGGTTAGTGGGTTAGCAGCATAGAGAGCCCTTAGCACATAGTGTCGAGGCTAACGTTTGTCGATGCTACTGTGGCCACCCGTTTTAGTCTAGGACTTAGCTAAATCCCGAGCTCATGAACCGGCCCTTAGTTGTTCAACTTATAAATCATAAAACCAGATTTTCTAAATGAAAACTAGAATGTATTTTGGTATTGGTTGAATATCATTTGTAGATATCTGAAAGTAACATACAAACCTCTTAGGTAGGCCTATGATAGTCTTTAATTACTTTATTATGATGTTTTGACCTACAAGAATTTTTCATTGGTTGAAAATTACGTGTGGATATCTAAAAAAAAATGCATATGAAAATTGCATGTGGGCACCTGGAAATTGCAGTGACATTTTAAAATTTAATGTATAGCACGATCCATTTAACTTGTAAGAAATCAGCTGTTTTGGTAATAATTAAGCAGTGACTTCGACACAATAATCAAAAGACTTAAAAGTCTTTAAGACCTTTAAAGTCTTCAAAAGACCTTTTTAAAGAAGACTTTTCAAAGAATAACTTTTTAAAAGACCTTTTCAATAATCTGCGAGATTCAGCATTTGTAGGTTAAGTATTGTGATCATATGCTCGTGGATCATATGTTTTCTGACAAATTAAAAGGATCCTGCTATAGTTATCTGAATTTATTGTAACCCATTGGTAAGTTAATGTTTATTTTTTGGCATACATAATTAACTTGATTAATGGTTGAATAAAAAATTTGGATCATTGTGGTAAGTGAGTACATACCTTGTGGTAAGTGTCCTTTTGCCAGTTCTTCACTTTCTGTATGACGTCATTGGTAAGGTTGTCCCTGACCTTCACGTGTAGATCGCATAATCGGTCCGATTCAATGAGGGCACCTTTCCACGCGGCTTCCGAAGTTCCATATTCTGGACCTGCAGTGAACAGAAAAATATTTGAAAACAAAATATCAAGAGAGAGAAAAAGTGTTCAAAAATTTGAGAAAAATAAACAAAACATGTAAGAGTTGAATTGAATTGAATGACTGCCATTATTTTAACCTGGGAGGGCGAAGTTAGGGTGCAGTCGGCCCTCTCTTACACTTAACCATCAAAGTTACTAAGTTGGAAGAATGTTTTTTATTTGTTTTAGGTTGAGCAATGAGTATTCAGAAAGAGGCATAGATTCCTAGATTCTATCTAGTGAGAGAGCGTTCAGGTATCAGTGTTAGCTAACAGTAAATTGAGCTATTAGTATTTAGTAAAAAAATAGTTTCAGTTACTTTAGTTAAAATTCAGCATAGGCTACTTGAAAAAATAATTTTAAATATAGAATAATGTTTGTTTCAAAGTTCAAGAAGTCTATAATGATAACGAAAATGAGTTGAATAACAATAATGTGAATGCGAAATGCAAGAGAGAAGTATGTTAATATCTAACACTTCATAAAACAAGAGTTCCGCTAATAGATTTTCATCACAAGTCTGTAAGGCTTCCACGGTGATGAAAGGGAGGAAAATCCTACTTGAGCGAGGGTTTGTTCTGAGGTACCGGGTCAGTCTCTTTCATTCGATTAGTCACTGCGTTTGTTGATATCATCCTCACAAGCTAAGATGTGCTTTTAATTTCCTCACAAGCTATTAATTTACTGTAATCTTTGAGAATCTCTTAATTGTATGAATCTATTCAATATAAGAGGATCTTTGATAAGTAGCCTACTCCTCTTGCAGAATACTACAGCTTGAGATTTGGAATTCTTTCAAATTGTAGGACTTTTACCTTTAATTTTCAAAGATAACTTACCCAAAAGTAATTCCAAATATAAAAACTATATTTGAGAATCTTTTCATTGAATATAAGTAGATATTTAAAATCCCTCTTTTTGTAGAATACTTTTCACATAATTAAACTTTACACAGCTGTTTAAAGTACAGTTAGGCAGTTACTGACTTAAAACACGTTAATCAAAATGTTTGCCTTGAAAAGACTGATTACAGCTTATAACAGTTTTGAGTACCTCTACACTGAATATCAGAAGATCCATTATAAGATGTCTCCTTGTGGGATATTTATTATCGCTTGAAAATTATGATTTTGTCTTATTTTATTACTCTATAGCTTCAACTAGAAATTTTTAAAGCAAAAGTCAAACAAACAATCGTCACGGGTTTAAATGATCAAGATTTTTTTGAATCTTTCAACTCATAATAAGAGCCATTATGAGACATCTTCTAGCAAGATATTTATTAATGACTCTATCTCTTATAATATAATTAGGCTAGAAAGTTATAGTAAAAAGCATAAAGTGGATATCATTCTTAATAATAGTGGATATACTGTATATAGAAGTAACAACTGGTATTCCACTGTTAATAATTGAAAATTTATTGAATATTTTGACAAGATTAACATTTTTTAAGTATATGAGCATTAATTTTAGAAGACGACAGTGAAAAAATCATCATAACGGATTTAAATTATCAGTTAGTCATCTTGCACAATAGAGAATCAATGTCTTACATCAACTAAATGTTGAAAGTTGTTAACAGTTATATGGCTATTGACTGGAATAAACACAATAATTAAAAACGTCTGCCTTGAATTGATCTATATTTGGACGCCAGACGATTCATTTCTTTCAAATGCATTCCAGAGCTGCCTTCAGACAAGGACCTTTTGATGGATTCATGTAACAAACATGTGTTGGTTTAAAATGATTGCTGGTATCAGAGTAATAGGCCTATTTATTGTTAAAATAACTGAATCATGAGACGTTAAACTGAAGAACTAGAAAACTATTTATTAAATATTAAACGGATTAGGATTTTATTGTTTGTCAGTTTTGGAGACATATTTTCAAAAATGAACTTCTGTTAATGAAGAGTTATTGTCAATTTTGCTACTGTTTATTGTTAATTTTGGGAACATATGATCGAAAATAAACTTCCATTAATGAGCTTTGGGAATGAGATATCTAATAAGGGAACAAACTTACCTGACCTTACCATAACTTATTAAGGCCAGAACGTTACGGGTGGAATCAATTTCAACTTGAAAGCTTGAAATATGCTTCAGTGTAGAATCGTCTATCAATTTAATCTAGAATTGAACTGATTAATAGCCAAAATTTGATTTCATTCAAATAAAATAAAATAAAAATTCTAGTATTATTCACTCATTGCTTCTAACATTTATATAAATAAGCAATTCACTTATCATTCATATCTTGAGTACAGTTTGCAAGTTCGTGAGAACTTGAATACGGTTCTTTAATTGTGAAAATAGAAATTTGTGTCCTTTAGAAAATAATTTACTAGAAAAATTAACTGGAATAAAACACTCTTCACATGTCTGTTAGTACAATTATAAAATAGCAATTTTTCTAATCCAACTTTCAAATAATGATGCAAAACTTGAAATGCTACAGTATTATAATATGACATAATGACCACCTGACATGTCATACTTTGACTCATCTATACTTTAATAGGCCAGCTTTCTATCATTGAAGTCATCCGACTGGCTTTCTTCTGACTAATCAAGGAATCGTTTACGCGAATCGAAATCATTGATGAGGAAAAGGAGACACACTGGCAATTATTTAGATAATTGAAGGCCAAGGAGAAAGGATCAATCAGTTTCTTCTGAATGCTGGTTCAAGGATTAAGTGCATCCCAACTGCATACTCATGGAAAAGCAGTGGGGACGTAATCAGTAGCAGAGGTCCAGGCGTTGCAAACAGGATGTTTGCAATGTAATTACAAAGTATAGCAGGATTAATTTAACTTGTCAGAAAACAGCTGTTTCGACTATCAGTATGCCAATACTTAACCTACAAATGCTGAATCTCGCAGATTATTGAAAAGGTCTTTTAAAAAGGTATTCTTTGAAAGGTCTTCTTTAGAAAGGTCTTTTAAAGACTTTAAAGGTCTTTAACACTTTTAAGCCTTTGGATTATTGTGTCAAAGATGCGTAAAATGACTGTTTACTGATAGTTGAAACAGCTGTTTTCTGACAAGTTAAATTAATCCTGCTATAAAGAGTGTTTAAAATTTATGAAAATATGTTTGCAAAAGCAGTTTCATCTCACTAACTGGAGAGTGGGGGTAGAGAGTTTCACGAACTATCAAGAGAATAGAAACAAAATAGAATTTCGATTAACAAACTAGAAGTATAAAATAATTCCCTCATGATCCATAAGTTCACTCTGTGTTTTAAGCTTGTATTTTGTAATAGAATGGAAACAAAATTAAATAATGCAATCCTCATTATGCTCTTATTTGTATTTATAACTTTTATTTTGAATATAATTAGCATATAATAGAAGCCACAAAGTAAGGCACTACTCACACCTGGAAACTTCCACATCGAAAAGCAACTCATCGCTCGGCGACTCAGCGACGCAGCATGTGTTTTCAAATGACGACGCTCAGACTAGGCGACATCGCCGCGCAACTGAGTTGCTCTTCGATCTGACATGCTGGTCGCCGAGCGATGTGTGGACAGATTCTATGTACAGAAAAGTGAGGTTAGGTGATATTCTAACCACATCAAACTGGAAAAGTAGGATTATTTGCTTTAAAAAGTAGTATTTCATCATTTTTTGGTCACTTCAATTTATGAAATATCGAAGATAAGTTATAAAATTCTCAATATATTTACTTTTTGAGAATATTGTGATAGTAGTCGAACAGCAACTCTGGCAACTTGAGTAGCGGCTGTGAGTATGACAAGCAACTGCTGCATCGCTGAGTAGCCGAGCGAAGAGTTGCTTTTCGATGTGAAGTTTCCAGGTGTGAGTATTGAGGTAATCCATAGAATCCATACGTAATCAAAAATCAGTACTTTGTGATCCGTAATTTGTATTTTGGAATTGAGACATCTGCAAAGATGGAGGAGGAGGAGGAGGAGGAGGAGGAGGAGAAGCAGGAAGAGAGGAGGAGGAGGAGTCAATAAATTCACCAACCTTTTCCGATGAGGTCGGTCCATTTCCTGGGCCTTCCCTTGAGATGGTTGGCATACACCTATAGGGTTCTTGCTTATATATTCTTCAAGTAACTTTTACATTCTGAAACTAGAACCACTCGACCGACCTTTTTCGATGAGGTCGGTCCACTTCTTGGACCAGCCCTTGAGACTCTTGGCGTAGGCCAAGAGGAAGGGTGAGGAGGAGGAGGAGGGAGATGAGGAGGAGAAGGAGGGGAGGAGGAGTAGGAGGAGGAAGAGGAGGAGTAGGAGGAGGAGGAAGAGGAAGAGAGGGAGGAGGAGGAGGGGGAAGAGAGGGAGGAGGAGGAGGAGGAGGAGGAGGAGGAGGAGGAGGAACCCTTTATACACTCTATAGGGTTCTTGCTTATATAATTATTCTGCAAATAACTTATATTTTGGAACTAGAACCGACCTTTTTCGATGAGGTCGGTCCACTTCTTGGACCAGCCCTTGAGACTCTTGGCGTAGGCCAAGAGGAAGGGCGAGGAGGAGGAAGAGGAGGAGAAGGAGGGGAGGAGGAGTAGGAGGAGGAGAAGAAGGGAGGCGGAAGAGGAGGAGGAGGCGGAGGAGGGAGAGGAGTAGGAGGCGGAGGAGGGAGAGGGAAGAGGAGGAGGAGGAGGAGGAGGAGGAAGAGGGAAGAGAGGAGGAGGAGAAAGAGGAAGGAAGAGAGAGAGGAGGAGGAAGAGGAAGAGAGGAGGTGGAGGAGGAGAAGGAGGAAGAGGAGGAGGAGGAGAAGAAGGAGTAGGAGGAGGAGGAAGAGGAGGAAGAGGAAGAGGAAGGGAGGAAGGGAGGAGGAGGAGGAGGAGGAGAAGGAGGAGGAGGGAGAAGGAGGAGGAGGAGAAGGAGTAGGAGGAGGAGGAGGTTCAATATAAGTGAGGTCGGTCCACCTCCTGGGCCTTCCCTTGAGATGGTTGGCATACACCCTATAGGGTTCTTGCTTATATATTCTACAAATAACTTATACTTTGAAACTAGAACCACTCGACCGACCTTTTTCGATGAGGTCGGTCCACTTGGACCAGCCCTTGAGACTCTTGGCGTAGGCCAAGAGGAAGGGCAGGAGGAGGAGGAAGAGGAGGAGAAGGAGGGTGAGGGAGGAGTAGGAGGAGGAGGAGAAGGAGGAAGAGGAGGAGGAGGAGGAGGAGTAGTAGTAGTAGTAGTAGTAGTAGGAGGAGGAGGAGGAGGAGGAGGAGGAGTAGGAGGAGCAGGAGAAGGAGTAGGAGGAGGAGGAGGAGGAGGAGGAGGAGGTTCAATATTATTAAGTGGTTCAATAAACTTGACGAACCTTTTCGATGAGGTCGGTCCACTTCTTGGACCAGCCCATGAGACTCTTGGCGTAGGCCAAGAGGAAGGGCGAGGAGGAGGAGGAGGAGGAAGAGGAGGAAAAGGAGGGGGAGGAGGAGTAGGAGGAGGAGGAGAAGGAGGAAGAGGAGGAGTAAGAGGAGGAGGAGGAGTAGGAGGAGCAGGAGAAGGAGTAGGAGGAGGGAGGAGGAGGAGGAGGAGGAGGAGGAGGAGGAGGAGGAAGAGGAAGAGGAGGAGGAGGAAGAAGAGGAGGAGGAGGGAGAGAGGAGGAGGAGGAGGAGGAGGAAGCAGGAGGGGAGCAGGAGGAGGGGAGCAGGAGGACGAGGAGGAGGAGGGGGAGCAGGAGGACGAGGAGGAGGAGGAGGAGGAGGAGGGAGCAGGAGGACGAGGAGGAGGAGGAGGAGGAGGAGCAGGAGGACGAGGAGGAGGAGGAAGGGAGGAGGAGGAGGGGTGGAGGAGGAGGAGGGAGGAGGAGGAGGAGGAGGAGGAGAAGATGGTTGGCTATAGGGTTCTTGCTTATATTATATTCTACAAATAACTTATATTTTGGACCTAGAACCGACCTTTTTCGATGAGGTCGGTCCACTTCTTGGACCAGCCCTTGAGACTCTTGGCGTAGGCCTTCTCGATGTCGGCGCGCTCCTGTATGAGCTGCACGAGGTCGTTGCACAGCTTGTAGCCGTCCTCGATGCGCTTGGTGGTGCGCTTGTAGTTGCCCGGCTCCCAGAACGAGTCGCTCGACGCGATCAGCATCATGTCGTCGCTGTGGTGAGACATCGCTGCCCTGCCGCCTGCCGCTACTCAGCCTACAAACAACACAAAAGCATAGCAATTAATCAGAGAAAAAATCAAATGGAATACAAATTACTAAGATACAGAGCGTGCCATCCAAATTGGCGTATCACTGGAGCATGCGAGTTGATCGCTTTCTCCCACTACAGTGCCTGCTGACTCGCGGTACAGTAAATTTCAAAAGTTCATACAGCTGGCAAACTCAGCTTAATAAAAAAATTAATATTCGCTTCGGTTACCTAGCAGTACTATGATGTTATTTGCTTCACTGACTGTACTAGCCTTAGCGGCTGGAGGGGAAGCGTGGTGGGAGAGATTATCCATCTCTCTCGCACAGCCTCCCCTAGACGCCAATTTGGATGGCACGCTCTGTATCAAATAGATTGATAGAGAATTTAACAAATTGTATCAAAACTTGGGAGCATGAGATTGATGGATTTATTATAATGGCAAGCCCAAAAAACTATGCAGCGTAATAAACTAATAAGCCAATACAACAGAGTATCCGGGAGTGGCCATAGCCGAGTGGGTTATGTGCTGGCTTTGTAACCTAGAGGTTCAAACCCAGGTAAGACCGTGAGATTTTAGCTCGAGCCACTCCTCGTGTTTCGGAGGACACGCTAAGCCGTCGGTCCCGGCTGCCTAAAAAAACAGTCTAAAAAAAGTCACGTCTGAGACCCTGAACTGATCAGGAGTGACCTAAAAACTCTGACATCAGACCTGAGCCAGCCAGGTTACACGGAATTATTATTATAACAGAGTATCCAAGGACCCGTCATGGTATAGTGTACAAAAATGTAAATAATTGCTTCTATTTACAGTTGAAACCAAATATTATTTTCGAAAAAATTGCTTAATATTACTTGAAAAATAAAATTGAAGTCTCGGACATGAATACTCAGCCCCTGCTATCTGGTTTCAGTCAGCAACCCAATGTTGCCAGATGACATTTGGCTGTTTTTCGGGTAATCGGGTAATCTAACCTATCAGCCAAAGTAATCAAACCATCAGCAACCCAGCGTTGCCAGATGACTTAGGCTGATAGGTTAGATTACCCGATTACCCGAAAAACAGCCAAATGTCATCTGGCAACATTGGGTTGCTGACTGAAATCAGATAGCAGTTGCGAAGTGGGCGCAGGGGCTTAGTTGAATGATACCAAAATCAGTTACAAAAAAGTTACCAAGACCGAGATTCAAGTCCCGGTGGTTTAAAGCCATCATTCTTAAAAAGGAGCCTGTTTGGCATATGAACATCTCATAATTTACATTGAAAACCACCACATTAAAGAATAATATGTGATTAATTAATCCCTGATAGCCTCTAGTCCTTGTAAGAAAAACGAAAACATCTTTGAATAAACATAAACAGTGATGATTCAACAGCCACATGAGCCAAGAGGGGAATTCAAATTCCATGTACTCATATCCAATAATAAACATGATTGAAAATACTGTACAGCTAATTCCTAGCATACAATAACATTCCAGTACAATCCTGTCAGGTGTATGTGTTTACAATGACAACACTACAGGTTTATTTTTTAAAGAATAACGATTAATAGGCTTAGCCTACTAACAGCAGGTGAATAATTGAAGAACCTGTCGAAGGGGTCATCCTATCACGATACACGACAAATTTAACCTTGAACTAATCAATAGTCTAGGTGGTAGGGGGTGTATCATCATACCTATTGTTAGATTACCTACGACGATACATCAATCTATTTATAAATCACAAATCAATGACCACTGCAATTGAAAATAACATACGGATTTGTTCCATGCATGGAAAAGCGACTTTGAGCAGGAAAAATATTGCAGGTCTTGGTCAGATTGTCAGGTTGACAGATTAGTCAGATTGACTACTGCTAAGGCTAGGCGTACACCGGTTAGTCAAGACAAGACAAGCGAGATTAGTTAAGTTTAGTCACAGTAATTAACATAGTTGCTTATGAAGCAGCACACCACACTGAAGCAATGACTAATCGATGTGTGTTGCTTCATAAGCAACTATGTGAAGTACTGTGACTAATCTCGTCTTGTCTTGTCTTGACTAACCGGTGTACGCCTAGCCTTAGTCGTTGACTACTTAGTCAGGTTGACTACTGCTAAGTCAACAGATTGCACAAGAGAAAATTGAATTAATCAACGTAAAATTACATCATATGACGGAGGCTTTTGAGGGCATCATTTGATAGGGGACTTTGTTCCATTGCCTCCCATAAATTGAAACTTTATTTTAAGCAAGTGAGCAATTTAAGCATTCTATACAATTAGCCATTGAAGCTTTCCTTATTAACCTGATTTAAATTTCATTTTTTTCATAAATTTTACAAAACTCTGTTATCTTACGCTGTGTGAATGAATTTATTCAAGTTGTAGTTACTATCACTCACTTTATTAAAGTTGTAGTATTATCACTTTAGTTGAATACATTTTTTTTGCTATGGTGATGCCCACATAAGCTCTTGGTTTGTGTTCTAATGGGAAGGATGATGATGATGATGATGATGATGATGATGATGATGATGATGATGATGATGATGATGATGATGATGATGATGATGATGATGGATGAACGGATCTACAGCTTTAGGTGGGTTCCAAACGTAACAAGTTTGTGAGTATGGTAGTAATTAAAATGAATAATGAATTCAAAAAATCTAATTCACCAGTATTCTTGATTAATTACACTGTAATAGAATGAACCAAGTAACAATTTTATGACTAAGGTAGTTATTGGAACAAATAATAGCAAGATATAAAAATTTCATTTTTTGAGTAGAATTGAGGCTAAATTTATTTATTATTTCAATTTATTATATTTTCTATAATTATGATAAACTGGTAGATTTTCATAAAAAACTACAGTAGATAATTATTCAGTACAATCTATGTAATAACTTCCACGCCATATTCTTTCAACAATTCTATGCTTTGTTTTTCCACTGCGGTATTTTAATTTTATTCAGTTATAAAATTATTTTAGTTTCCATTTATGAAAGTTTTTCCGAGAGATGGATGATGTTAAAAAACAATACCTTTCTACACTAGATTACTAAATCTTACTTTATTGTTATCAAATACAGTAATAATGTTTAAACCATAGCATTGCACTGGTATTTGAGTTCCAAATATGTCATGTTTGTAAACTTTTTCAGCGCAATAAAATAAAAATTAAATTGAATGCAGGCAAACGCACCTTCATGAAAAAATCTAGGCTACCAAAATGTTTATCTAGTGAAGTGAGTGAAATAGGCCAGAGTTCTGGCAGTAGTTATCAAAAATAGAGCTGCATGTGGCTCTAGCCTAGTGTAAACTGTAAAGCACTCATCTGGCATTTAACCTTGGTATTACTACGATGAAAACTGTAAAGAGATTGATGTACTGTGCACAGTTTTATAGTTATATCCATAAATATATATATTATCTTACCTTTCGCCCTTACAGACATTTCATACATGGATAGGTTTATAGAAACTGTCTAATTTAGAATAATAAATATATAATAATATAAATAATAAAAATAAATAAATATAAATAATAATATTTATAATTTATATAGAAATTATAATTTATATAGAAATTATAATTTCTTCAGTAAACTCTTATTAAAAATTTCCGTCGGTCGCAGTTCAGAAAAATTGAGATATTGGAAAATTAAATATTAGCCTACTGTTTTGTAAAGCAGATACTTATTAGAGAGTCTATCAAATGTCATGGGAAATGATCTATTGACGAGATCTGAGGTAAACTCATGAAAAAATAAAATGGCGGATTACAGGAAAACTAAGAATAAATCAAAATTTTAACAAGGATATTTTCTGTATTTTTATTATGCTTGTAAATTACCGTGGTGGTCCTACAACGTTTTTGGGACACCCTGTAGGATCATATTATAACATTTTATGGTGTATAACTTAAAAGTTTAAATTCAATTTTGCCACTCATAATGGGAAAATTTTCATTATATGATGCAAAGCAATATTCAAATCACCATCAAAACACACTACTTCACCCACCACATTATCATGTCAATTGTGACATGATGCCAATAATTTCTATTGAGAGAAATGCAAAAATTTGCTTATCAATGTACCTGACATACAGAAAACATTACTTGCGTACGTTCTTATCTAACGTATTGTAACCGGTCGCAAGTTTGAATAATTATTGAAGGCTCTCGGAAAACTAGACACAGAAAAGCGGTGACCTTGAAATGTCACGTGAGTTGCTAATTATTGATGACGATATCTCTCTCACTCACTCTTTGTTTCTCTCTCACTCTCTCTCTTTTACTCTTCCTCCTACAAGTCCACACGCCAATATTCATCAACTTGACTTCTACGAGAGCTAGCTTGAAAAATCTTGAAAATTGTTCTTCAATAGATGTTAGCCTAAGAGTGGAAATGGTTAAAATGATGAATAAGTGAATCTTCACAAGGAATTTTTTCCGAATTGGGATGAAAATACGTTTGGTTTTAGGCTTCATAAAATTAAATTAATATTAGAGAAACGAAAATCTAAAGAAAGCTATATAAATAGTTCTGAAGACTTCTGCTACAGCGAATATTGACAACAGAGCTAAATTGTGTGTGTGATTTTTATAGTTACTTCCATCTAAATCAAATTATGTATGTTTGTTTCTTTATACTATTAAGAGCCCTTAATATCTTTGGAAAAACATGACAACAGGCACTCCGCAATTTACTTATTTTGGCGCTATTTTCAAGCTATTAATGTGTGGATGGTTTCAAATTACAGATAAACATTTCTAGAATTTTTTTACCTTATTTGATCATCACTATTCATTTTTTTTTAATTGAAGGTTAAAATGAGTCGAATGTTCATCGACTCATACTGCCATTTCAAAGTTAAAAAATCTAATTTTTCAAGGCTACAAGTATTCAACAATTCTACAGATCTTTCTGAAAGATTTGATACCTTTTTCATGATTATCGGTTGGAAATAGCGTCGGAAAAAGACAACTCGTTTTAACCTCTCTTCAACCGCGCATTGCAAAACTCAACTTGATCGTAAAAATTCAGTCTATGGTATTAAGGCCTTTTAACATTTCAACAAATGTTTGACTATTAATTTACAACGCTCCCATTTGCTTTGTTTCTTTTAGACTATTTACCTGATCAAACAATATCTTGATTCTTAAAAACACTCATGTTAATATGATATGTGTGGCACACGGCTATGCAAGCTAGGATGGATCAATTATAGGGATGACCTTGAGGCAGAGCACCGTGAGAAAATCCTCAACTAAAGCCACACATATGCATGTGTGAATGATGATGATGATGGTGTTTCTTATAAAGGCCCCGGGTCACTGCACACTGTATACCTACACACACATGGGGGAAGGAAGAAGCAGTCTGCTTTGATGCCATGGTAGATGGTGGAGAAGCAGCTAATGATAACTTCCATTAACATTATCATCATCATGATCATCATCATCATCATCGAAATCATAACTATTATTATCAACATCATCATAGGCATTTTTAACCTTCATCAGTAGCATTGTCATCATCTTCGTAATGAATACGCGATTGGTGGAGAGGGGGGGGGGAAGAGAGAGGAGAGACAGAGTGACTGAGAGAGAAAGAGTATGAGAGAGGGAGAAAGAGGAGAAAAAGAGAGAAAGCGACAGGAGGCAGATTGAATTTATATATTAGATTATTTACTTTATTCATGTAGATTACAAAATATACTGGCTTTTTAAGTCTTGATTAAAATAGTTGAAAATTGTAGTAATGTAATTACAGAATTCGATTCATTGAAGAAAGCTGCATTAAAACAACTTAGGCTAGGCGCACACCGGTTAGTCAAGACAAGACAAGACGAAATTAGTCACAGTAATTCACATAGCTGTTTATGAAGCAACACACACCGATTAGTCATTGCATCCGTGTGTGCTGCTTCATAAGCAGCCATGTGAATTACTGTGACTAAACGTGACTAATTTCGTCTTGTCTTGTCTTGACTAACCGTTGTACGCCTTGTCTTATTTAATTTTATGGACAATAGATTCAAAATACAAACAATAATACTGTAATTATGATTGTTCTGTATCTACATGAAACGGCTGATGTCCAGAGAGAGGGAAAGGAAGGAAAGAAGAGAAACATAGAGAGAGAGAGGGGAGGAGTGATAGGGATTGAGAGACAGAGAGGGAAGAGAAAGAGAGAAGAGGAAGAGAGAGATTGAGGAAGAGTGAGGAAGAGAGAGAGAAAAGAGAGAGGAAAGTTGTGTAGGAAGGAACGACTGGAAATTTCTGTTATGTGGGATGGTAGACTCGCTCTAGTGAATCATAATATGGGAAGGACGGAATTGATTAGTAAGAAGGAGGAGACCGAGGATAGGAAATGTAGAAGAAAACAGGTTGTAAAGAAGGAGACTAAAGAGGTACTAAAGAGGTGTAAGACGAAGAAGGAAATAGGAAAATGAGTACAGAGGAGAAAGAGGAAAATATTGAAAAAATATTCAAAATTGGTAATAGGCAATAGAATCTTTTATCAAATTTCATCCAATTTTTTTTCTACTAAATTTCATGTAATGAAATAATTTTAAATTAAACTTCTGACTTGCACTTGAACATTTATAATGATATGCATGTCTAGTGTGTTCTAGAACGACCCATTCAATCTGAATATTGAACAGGAGACAATGCAATCTGACAATTGAAAAGGAGACAAAATCCGGCCAGCTTTAAAATTTTGGTACAGTTCCAAAGAGCCGGCTTCATGAAACAGGATATGCACGTGCTACGATCACTGAATATCTCTATAAATCATTGACTACAAAAAAAGATGCAACAGAAAAAGTAGGCCGACCGGAAGGCACTATATCTGTATTAAACTTTTTTCAAACTAGTGTTATAGCGCTCTTTTAATTTTATCACATTGTTTCACTTTCAATGAAAATTCGGCTGCTGATCTTCCCACATGGACTTGATTCCTTACCCTCAATTCAATGATTCCATCTGTTCAATTCCTCATTCTAATAATTATTTTTTCCTTTTTCTTCTTCCACCGTTTTTTCCCCTATCATCGTCTTCTTCTTCTTCTCTCCATCCTTTTCCTCCTCACTACTTCTCCTCATTATTATTATCATCACTTTACCTGACATCTTCTAGTACTAACTTTCTGGGAATTATTTTGCTTTCCCTTTTGTTGTTTTCTCATATTACAAATTTCATTTCTCTATTATTTTCCTTGTCTTCTTTTTCTCTATTACTTTTCTTCTTCTATTTTTGTCTCATTTTCTCTCTTATCTTCCTTCTATTCAATTCATGGTGCCTCAACACGATTACTAATGAGGTCACCTAACCACCTTTTCCAATTTTGTATTGTATTTATATGTTGTATTATTGTTTTGTTTTTGGAAATTGTGTGCAAATAAATAAAAAAACAAATTCTTATTATTTTACTTCTTGGTAACCAGTTCTTTTTTCCAAATTTCTTCTTCTTTTCCCTTCAATCGCATTATTTTTTCTTCTACTTATTTCATTTGTTCTTCCGTCTACTTTGCCTATTGAGAATGAACAGAATGGTGGGGGAGTATAGGGAGAAGAAGAAGAAGATGAAGAAGAAGAAGAAGAAGAAGAAGAAGAAGAAGAAGAAGAAGAAGAAGAAGAAGAAGAAGAAGAAGAAGAAGAAGAAGAAGAAGAAGAAGAACAACAACAACAACAACAAGAACAAGAAGATAAGACGAAGAAGAACACGAAGACAGACGAAAAGGATGAGCCATCCGGCTAACGGCTATCTATCGAAATATTTGGAAGCGGCGAAATTGAAACGAAGACGCGACTGCTGCTGCATTCCTCAGTCGGTACAACAACGGGTTTGATGACACTGCCCCCTTCAGGCATTTCACTTTCTTGCAGCCAAAGTGTCACTGACTGCCAATGCAAAAGTATAGACATGACACACATTACAAGACAGTTAGTATACGTACTCACCGTTAGTAAAAATGTGGGAGAGAGAGTGGCTCTCTCTCTAGGGTTTGCGAGAGATATACAGTAGAGTTTAGATTTAGAGTTTAGGTTTAGAGTTTCGCACACAGTCCCAACAAACACGTTTGGTGCAGTTTTCTCTTCCTCTCTCAATGAAACTTGGCATCAATGCTCCTCATATAAACAATGCTGACTTCTTGACGTGAATCGGACTATAACAGATGAATTTCCAGAAATATTTCTCCATGTAATAAACATTGCACAATATCGGCAAAGTTACGAGGGTAATTTCAAGTGCGCCACCCTTCATTTCTACTAAGGTTCAAGAATTCAATTATAAATTTAATATTATCAAAAAAGTAAAATTTTTCATTGAATTACACAGATTATAATTAGAGAAAGGAACCAACTAAAATCGATCTTACAGTTTTGTTTTACAAAATGAAAATCAGTCGATTTCGACAATACTTCATTTTATTCTATTTCGATTCTATTCAATCCCAGACATGATCTTTATAATCAACTTTTTTCAAATGTAATTAAAATGAAAAGTTTTAATAATAAGTAAACTAGCGCTCTCCCTCAGTGTAAAGTTCTGTGAATAGTAAGGGATATTTTGAAAGGGGTAGAAAATCACGTACGCCTTGAATGACATCCTTCAGTCACCATTTCTGAGCGGATGGAGGGGTTACAAAGAAGAAAAGGAGGATAAGATAAAGAAGAAAAAGAAGAAGAAAAAGAAGAGGAAGAAGAGGAAACGTAGGAGCTTTGCTGAGAGCCTCTTGAGTTTCGCCGAAGTTCTTCGAAGAACAATTCAGCGTCGACCTAGAACATCCGAGTACTTACTTTTTTCTTAGTACATCTTTCTTTTCACTCACTCTCTTTCACTCTCTCTCGCTCTTCTCTCTCATTCTCATCATCCATCACTCTCCAACTGTCGCCTCACAAGAACGTTAGTACTTGAGAACCTCCACTCATCTCATATTCATGACAATAGGCGAATAAAATGCTTTCAGATAACGACAATAATTATATAAAGATTCAATTCAATAGTCGTCCAGGTATTTTTGTGTGGGTGAATGTGGTCAATGAGAAACCTGCAACGAAAGGAGAAGAAGATTTTACTTCTTGAGGTAGAAGTATTTTCCATATTTCCAATGGAGGAATTTTCGTTTAGAGGTTTTAGAGTAAAAACACAAACTTCGCATTCCAATCTGTCTGAGTCAAATAAAGTCGTCATCCACTCCTACATTCTTGCTAATGCTACAGAAGCCAGCAAAGTGCCCTATACTTCAGTTCAGTTCTAAGTAGTCACCTACTAACTTAGCCCCCTGCACCCACTTCGCAACTGCTATCTGATTTCAGTCAGCAACCCAATGTTGCCAGATGACATTTGGCTTTTTTTCGGGTAATCGGGTAATCTAATCCATCAGCCAAAGTCATCTGGCAACGCTGGGTTGCTGACTGAAATCAGATAGCAGTTGCTTAGTGGGCGCAGGGGCTAAGTAATTCGATAATATTGAATATTCATAGATCCATTGATCTCGCATCATCATCCTTCCCATTACTCACGCACAAGCTTAGAGATCATGTGGGCATCACCCTTAGATAAAACAAAATTACAATTTACACAATATTACTTTACATGAAAATCCTGAGTATTTTTAATTTTTCATCATCATACTCAACTTCTTCTATTTCTTCTTCTTCTCCTTCTTATTCTTTCAACCAAAATTATGTTGATGGAATAAAGAGTGATACTAATCAGGACTATAAAGGCCTAAAACAATGTAAGCAAATCAGCTGTCAGAAACGAAAATCCCAACTGAAATGCAAATTCTACACGAATAAAGCTAATTGAATCAAATCAAATCACTCTCACATACACAAGATCTTTCTTTTCCCATAACACAGAACAGAAGCACACTGTCGGTCTGGGAAAGAAAACATACTGGAGACTGGAAACATTGTTCGCATCACTAATTAGTCAAGAGTTTGATAGGCCGCAGCTACTTTCACCTTTCTTTACCAACATCATCACGATGAAAATCATCACCAAGAACACCGCAATCCCTGCCTTAATATAGTTAGCATTAGTAATTCATTTTGTTGAATTTCATATCAAAATTACAATTTACATAAAAAGCACGAGTATTACAATTTTTTAATTTTACGAAAATATTCAATAACTAAATAACTTCAAAGCACTTTGAATATTATTAGACTCAATTTTTCCCATATGCTTTTAATAAATTATTTATTTCCCATCAAATTCCATACAATTGAATATACTTGAATAAGTAACTAATTGATTAAGGTACTAAGTTACTAGGTAACTAATAAAATAAGGTAACTTAGGTACTTATAAGGTACTAAGGTACTAGGACTAGACCTACACTAGACATGGATTCTACAATAATGCAGCAAACTAAACTAATATCGATTTCTCATTGTGGATTACCTTACCTTATCAGTTATTAGTTGAAAGTTGTTTTATGGATTGGAACTTGACGAAAATTTTGATAGTGTTCATACGATTTTACAACTACACGATAGGCTTATCTGTTTAACGTTATAAATTAAGATCAACATCATCAGTATGGCAGACATTATTAATTAATTTGTCAAAATTACCAGTAAATTATCAAATTCTTAGGGCCGGTTCATGAGCTCGGGATTTAGCAAAGTCCTAGACTAAAACGGATGGCTACCGTAGCATCGACAAACGTTTGTCTCGACAGGTTAGTGGGTTAGCAGCATAGAGAGCCCTTAGTACATAGTGTCGAGGCTAACGTTTGTCGATGCTACGGTGGCAACCCGTTTTAGCCTCGGACTTAGCTAAATCCCGAGCTCATGAACCGACCCTTAATTTATTTTGTCAAAATTACCAGTAAATTATCAAATTCTTAGTGGATCAGACAAAAATAACATATCAAGGAAAACGGAGACAGGCATTTGTTGAAATTTATTCAACACTCAACTACTTCAGTATTAAATGAGATTATTTACTTTTCTCATGTGGATTACAATAATAATAACGGCTTAAATTTTAGACTGTAATAGTGAAATACACAACTTCTGTACTGTACTACATTGTACAATCGACAATTGTACATCCAATGAATTATTCAATGTAAAGATGTGAAGAGAAAGAATGAATGAATGAATGAATCAATTTTATTTGATCTAGGTTAAAACTACAAAGTTTTTTCTTACACCTCTCAAAGAGGGAGAGAGATAGAGAGAAAGAGAGAGTAAAACGGAGAAATTGTTGGCAAGTGCAACAAGAGAATAGCAGTACAGACACCTCTCTGACTCATGACACGCGCATCACGAGAAACGAACGGAAGTCAGGTTTGTATGTGCAACTCCTACTATACAGCTTTCAGTCACTCTTGATTCGACTTTTATTTTTTCAACTATGTTATGATTGTATGCAGTTGCATCAAAGATGTCCAATAGCATTGACAATAATATCTCCAACTTAATTCTTCAACTCTCGTTGCGTTGTACAGACAATATTCATGATTCAATATAATATTAGGATCCAAGAAAATTCATTAAAAAACTGGTTTCAGTAACTCTTAATTTTCATTTTTATTTGTTATAATTGTATGGAGTTGCATGTAAGATGCCCAATGAGCCCCTGCGCCCACTTCGCAACTGCTATCTGATTTCAGTCAGCAGCCCAATGTTGCCAGATGACATTTGGCTGTTTTTCGGGTAATCTAACCTATCAGCCAAAGTCATCTGGCAACGCTGGGTTGCTGACTGAAATCAGATAGCAGTTGCTTAGTGGGCGCAGGGGCTAACACTGACAATAATATCTTCAACAAGATGTTTCAGCTTTCAGTTGCGTTTTGCAGACAATATTCCGGATTCAACCATTAGGATCCAAGAAAATTCAAATGGCAACAGGTCTCATATCAGTAGATTTTTATTTGTTGTTATGTTATGATTGTATGAAGTTACATCAAAGATGCCCAATAACATTGAAAATAATATCTCCAGCTTCATTCTTCAAATTTCAGTTTTATTTTGCAGACAGTATTCAGAATTCAATAAACATTGGAATGGGATCCAGAAGAATTCAAATAAAACCAAGTTTAAGTAACTCTTAATTTTGATTTATATTTGTTGTTATAATATTGTATCTAGTTGCATCTGAGATGCTCAATCATAATATCATAATAACTCTTATACGTTAATTTATAAAAATGCCATATAAATATCATAATAGCTGTTACACGCTGATTAATAGAAATGCCATAAATACAGTAGACCTACAACATGTTACATATTCCAACGCAGATTAAAGAGAACTGACACAACAATCAAAGAAATGGAGCTTTTTTTAAAGCGGTGAACTGGCAAGTCTGGGCCTACGTCAGGGGAACCCACGTCACTGTGACGTCAGACGTTGGAGAATCAAGAGGGACAGGGGAGAGGGAGTTATCTCCAGGGGGTGTAATTCCAGCGACCCGAAAAGGGTGACAGCAGTCGACAATATTATTGCCCCCATATTTTGTAGTGAGAATGTTCCGCGCCCCTTCTTAGTTCTATTGTTGAGCTGTTTTCACTTGGTGCTGGTCTTGAATTATTATCTTGCAGCAGTTTTCCTCGATAAGCGAGAAAAGAGAGTAAAAGAAAACAAAATTGGACTTTTTCCAGTTCTACGCATGCATTTGACCAACAATTTACAATTTTTATACGGATTACTATAGCTTGAAAAATGTAATATTTATCATCCAATATCTTCTAAAGTGAAGGTTTGATACCTACAAGCATGATTTTATTCATTTATTTATGAAAGAACCTCCCACGATGAGTTCCGAACCCAAATGTTTATTATTCACTCTGTTTTTTTTCTGAAGTGTAAGTTTGTATTCTACATTAGATTCTATTCTATTCTTCATCAAATATGATCCGAAATATATAAATGTGTACAATTCAAAAAACGTTCATAAGTTTCTGTTCTCAATTTCGAATCCTATAAGTTCGTAAATACAAGATCTCCTGTTCAAGCGAACATGTCATCTCATTTTATTTAAACAACATTAACTTACCATGAGGGAGGGAGTACAGGATTACAAATGTACAAAATATGGTATCGCCAGCTACAAGTATATGAATGAATTTAATAGAATAAAACACGAATAGAATAGAACACGAAGTATGGCTATCCAAAACAACCACGAATTTTATCATTTTTGAACACCAACAACCAACTTCAGTGTTAAAATTGCACAAACCCAATACACAAACCGTCTAAATTTCCAATCAATCTGCATTACTAATTCGCTAGGAAGATAGAGTGTGTCCCACTTAAGCATGCCCCAAATTCTAGACCGATTGATACTTCATTGACAAACGATTCCATTGAAAGAACGCATCCCACTTGTGCAACTCGAATTGAAGTCAATTAAAGAAACTGTTTAAAGATTACAATGAGACTGGCTTTGAGTGGGTTGCATAAGATGGTGACTAGAGTTGGTTTGACCTGGTATTCTACTGTTGTTTTTTCATATTTGGAGACAACAACATCACTACTTGTCTTTAAAATACTCTACTTTCTCACAATAACTGAGATTGTTTCACAAATACAGTAGTCACTTCAATAACTAGAGTACAACTGAATTGTAGTATGCAGTAAGGACATCAAGTTTAAATTAGAATTACCGAACTTAGGAGAGACTTAGGCTAGGCGTACACTGATTAGTCAAGACAAGACAAGATTAGTCACGTTTAGTCACAGTACTTCACATAGTTGCTTATGAAGCAGCACACACCGATGCAATGACTAATCGGTGTGTGTTGCTTCATAAGCAACTATGTGAAGTACTGTGACTAATCTTGTCTTGTCTTGACTAACCGGTGTACGCCTAGCCTTAGTGCTAGTGAAATTGGATTACCCAACATAACGAAATTTAGTTTCCTCAATCTGATGAATAGCAATCTGTTATAAGTGATGACTACCGTTTCATGTATACAGGTTTTTTGGAGGTGCTCCGTTTCTTAGATAGAATTTCATTCATACTTGTGGTCTGTTGGTTAGCTCTACTACATTATACTACAGACCACAAGTTCGATTCCCGTTTGAAACTGGAAATTATTTTTCACCCCCTTCCATCATCACAAGGTTTGCTTCGCATATTCTCACATTCCCTCACTCTATTCTCACAGTCTTTCGGTCCACTCTCTAAGGCCAGGCGTACACCGGTTAGTCAAGACAAGACAAGACGAGATTAGTCACGTTTAGTCACAGTAATTCACATAGTTGCTTATGAAGCAGCACACACCGATGCAATGACTAATCGGTGTGTGTTGCTTCATAAGCAACTATGTGAAGTACTGTGACTAAACGTGACTAATCTCGTCTTGTCTTGACTAACCGGTGTACGCCTAGCCTAATTCTCTCAATCAATCTTTCACTTTACTCTTTCAATCTCTCATTCTACTCTTTCATTCTCTCACTCCACTCTTTCATACTTTGTAAGTCTCTCACTTTACTTTCTCACACCCGGTTTTAAAGTCACTATCAATTTTGATGAAATCAATTTGATGATTCCCATTGATTTTTATTAAAAACAAAATAGAATTTTTAGAATCAGCCTGTTATAGGAGTGCATGGATTGATATAGATTGGTTGATTCGAACATTGAACCGTGGCGAAGCGTGGTATACTATTTTTCCTATAGGAAATATATCCGGCGATGACCAAATAAGTATACCACGCTTCGTCACTAATATTGAAGTGATAAGTGAAATTGATATTGAAAAAGTGATAGAATTCAAATATTCACCATGTAGAGTTAAAAGGAACCAATAATTTGTCAGTTTTTTGTTGACTTGTTTTTTCGTAGTTCCTTCTTTTACTAAAACCAACGACCAAAGCCGTTACGAAGCCCAGAGCTGGCGATGAATGAAGCGACGGAGATTGAATAAAAAACTGGTTTCAACTTGTTATTATTCAAATGTTCGGCTGTTCAGATTCTCCACAATCGACAACCAGATGCAAGCTGATGTGGAAGCGGTCTGTAAGTTATTTTACTACTACATTACTTTATGCACTCGAAACCACTGATCTAAATATCCATCTGGAGGTAGCACAAGCTAGGGCTGCTAGCAGTGTTCCATCTAATTTCGTTAGGTTGGTAATAAAGTGAGGATGAAATATTTTTTTCCTAATATAGTATGTAGTACCAAAAAAATTAAGTTGGCAATACAGTGAGGATTGAAATTTTTTCTCAAGAACACCTCCAGATGGATAATTTAGCTCAGTGCTCGAAACAGATGAACATCAACGTGCCTTGAATATCATACATAGATGAAATCTAACTTAAAAATGGCGGTTCTAACAAGAAACAAAACAAAAAAGGAAATAGATATTTACAAGACACAAATGAAATAAATAAGAATGCTTGGAGAGAACATTGTGGAATAAAAAGAGCGAGAAAATTGGAATGATCCAAATTACAGTTTTAATGACCAGATTCATTTCAACCAGTACAATACCACAAATCTAGTTCCATCTGTTTCAAGTTTGTTTGTCATTAAATTTTCTTGCTAGTTCACTTCACATTGTTCTCTTAAAGTATTCCTATTTATTTCATTCGTTTTTGTAAATATCAATTACCTTTCTTTGCTATGTTAGTTGTTTGAACCGCCATTGCTGTGATGTTTGTAGAGAACGCCCATTGTGGGAGGAGCTTATCCAGGCCAATGGCAGTCGTTCACCTTGACAGGCTATTCAACTGCCAATCACAGCGCTCGGTCACTAGTATAAATTCTGCTGCACTGTAGGCCTACTTTAGTTGTTTAAGTTTACCAGAGATTGATAATGGTGTAACAACCGAAACTGAAGTATCTCGTTGTTTTATTAAATATGTGGTTTTGACAACTTCAAGTCTTCTTATTCAGTTAATTAATTGTAAATATTGTTAAGCTAAAAAATTGTTCAAAGAATATCGGGAGAGATAGTCTTCAATTCATCCATTTTCTTACGAATTACCTCATAATCTTCCTGTTCCTCGTTCGTCCTCTATTTCACAAATCTCAACTTTTAATTCCCTCTCACACCTTTCCTCCTCGTTCTTAAATTCTCTTTCATCCATTTTCTACTCAATTTCCTCATGATCTTCCAGGGTGTTCCTCATCCTCCATCACCTTTAGAATAAAGAGAAAATTGCCGTGAACAATAGCCATAACGTACCACTTGCTTCATGCAATTACTATTTCTCACTTCCTACCATATGGTCTCTCTCCTCTCTCTCTCTCTCTCTCTCTCTGTCCCTTCTCATCCTCAGTTTCCTCTCTCCAATTTGCACTGTCTAAAAGTCAAACGGAATCTTTCTCTTTCTCCCTTCCTCTTCTTGTTCTTCTTCCACTTCTTACTAGCTCTATAGTGGCCGTCTTCCGGTCGGAGTCCCTTTGTTACAACAATAAAAATTATCATCTTTCGGACATAGATCATTATCATCATCAGCAGCAGCAGTACCGTATCATAATCTGCTGCACTATCACCATCAGAAACACTCGGGATACCATCATCATCATCATAATCAAGCAGCATAATCATGAACATCATCAAAAACACTGGAAACATCAGCAGCACTGAGCTAGATATATCTAACTGGTGGAAGCACTGATTGAACAAGCAGGTTTCTGCCAATTGTTTTTGTTTTTTGAATAGAATACTTTTCATGAGAAAAAATTTCAATCATCATCTCATTGTCAACCTAACGGAATTAGACGGAACACATGTTTTGTATAACAGCCTTAGCTCGTGCTATCTCCAGTTATAGCAGGATCCAATTAACTTGTCATAAATCAGCTGATCCAGTAATAATCAAACAGTGATTTCGACACTATAATCAAAAGGCTTGAAAGTCTTAAAGACCTTTAAAGTCTTTAAAAGACCTTTTTAAAGAAGACCTTTCAAAGAATAACTTTTTAAAAGACCTTTTCAATAATATGCGAGATTCAGCATTAATTTGTAGGTTAAGTATTGTGATCATAATTATACTCGTCGATCATATGTTTTATGACAAGTTGAATGGATCCTGCTATACACTCTCTGTAGATATTAATAATATAGTGTCTTAGGAAATAGTGTGGCAATCACTGAGCTAAATTATCTACTGGAGGTAGCACTGATTGAAAAAGCTTGGTTCCGCCTATTTTTTTTTTTTTTTTAAATCATACTGAGATTCAGCATTTGTAGGTTAAGTATTGTGATCATATGCTCGTCGATCAGCTGATTTATGACAAGTTAATTGGATCCAGCTATAGATATTTAGCTCAGTGATCAGCAGCAATACCATTATCATCCGAAGCATACAAAATAGCATCAGCAGTTTTATGGA
Organism: Laodelphax striatellus; assembly: GCA_017141395.1. Taxonomy (NCBI): domain Eukaryota; kingdom Metazoa; phylum Arthropoda; class Insecta; order Hemiptera; family Delphacidae; genus Laodelphax; species Laodelphax striatellus. Next base: position 4,918,219 of record CM029541.1, on the reverse strand, counting down.
AAACACTAGAAATATCAGCAGTAACATCATCAAAACAAAAACACTGCTTATGAGTAGCATCGCACACTGAGAATATCAGGAGCAGGATCACCAAAAACCCGTGAGATATCAGTAGTATCATCAACAGTAGCAAAAGAAATAGCATCAGCAGTTTTATGGGAAACATTAGAAATATCAGCACTAACATCATAACAAGCGCTAGGACCAGCATCATACACTGAAAAACAAAAACCCTTGAGAGATCAGTAGTATAAGGCTAGGCTTACACCGGTTATCAAGACAAGACAAGACGAGATTAGCCATGTCTAGTCACAGTACTTCACATAGTTGCTTATGTAGCAACACACACCAATTAGTCATTGCATCGGTGTGTGCTGCTTCATAAGCAACTATGTGAAGTACTGTGACTAAACGTGACTAATCTCGTCTTGTCTTGACTAACCGGTGTACGCGTAGCCTAAAGCACAAGAGATAACAGAGCTGACATCATCACCAGTAAGCAACAGAGAAAAAAGAAAGATGCTGTGAGAGAGTAGAGAGAGAAAGGGAAGAGAGTGAGAGAGAGAGAGAGAGACAAATGCATTACGTCATCGATGGGTGCGATGCACTCCACCCTTTTGTTTTCAATTACAGTAAAAAGGAAAAGAAGAAAAAGAAAAAGAGGAAGAAGAAAAAAGGAAAAGAGGAAGAAGGAGAAGAAGAGTGAGAGGGAACAGAGAATCAGCCGTAGCAAAGTTAGCAAAGGTAGGATGGAGGAGGAGAGTGGGGGAGAAGGTAGGGAATGAAAGTAGAAATTAAGAGAACTGAATAATAGACAAACGCTGACAGGATGAGGAGGATGAGTGACTGGGAAATGCGAAATAAGAGAGAGAAGCATAGATGAACATATCCAAAAGGACGATGAGAAGCAACAGAAGGTGAAAGACAAGAAGATAAAGAAAAGAGTGAAACACAGATTTTCAATGAGAATCATCGGAATAAGGTGTATGAAGAACCTATCTGGCTTTTATTACTCACTGAGACTTGGGAGAGAAGAGGTATTGGGCTGAGTTTGTATTCTCCTCCAGAATAATGAGATGATTTTTGCGAATTTGTCAATAAATGAAAGTAGATAAAACCGAGAAAGGCAGGGAGGAGGAGGAGGAGGAGGATGAGAATAAGAAGATTAGGATGATTAGAATCAGAAGTAAAGGAGAATGAAGACATAGTTGATGAAAAGAAAAACTAGATACTAGAGGAAGAATGGCAAAGGTGATGATGATAATGATGGTGATGATACCGTTGTCCACCTTGCTTTTTTCATTGTTGGTCCAGTGGCATTTCGTGTGTGAGTCTCAGGAGCATTTCACAACAACACTTTTAGCTTAGTCTGAATTGCATGATGTAAGTTCTCGTAGGTCAAGATTAGCACTGTCACCTACTATTGTCAAGCTGCAAGACAGTAATTATACTTTTTTCAAATAGTTTAATTTGATGCACGCCAAATTTCCTTATAAAAATATGTTGTCATTCATTTATCACCTGGTTAGACTTGGACCTATCCATAAAAATCAAGTTCAAAGATTATTACAAAATAAAATTGGATAACTGAAATAATTGTTAAAAATTTAGTTGAATCCAGAAGAACTGAACCGAGTACTTCAATCAATGAGAAAATCGAGCATGATTGAGGTCGAAAGTTATAATTTCGCCATAAATTTTCATCAGAATAGCTCCGCTCTCCGATTACATAACTAATATCATACATTATCAATGCAAGCTTTTAAACATCACCTGATAATGACTCATTTGGTAAGTTCTCGAACCCATTGAGAGTTGCTAAATGCGATTCATTAAGATGTTGCATGTGAAAACTTGAACAATTTCGCCAACCACAAGTAAAAGTTGTCCAATTTGCAAGTCTCAGCTATAAGCTAGTCACAGGTTAATTCAATCCACATGAGTCCAGTTAAAGTGTACTCCTCATTGGTAGCAAAAAAGAGTGGAAAAATTGTTATAGGGAAATGAAAAAACAGTACTAAAATAGATGAGAATAATAACTTATTATTCATTTATTCAATAAGAGTTAGCCTACTTTTTCAATACAGTAATTACTCTTGATTTCAATTTTCTCAAGAACCATCTTTAAGCCATTAAGCCACTAGCTTTAAGATCATTAATAAAGCGTTGATATTAGTAATATTAGTATTAACATAATACAGATTATTTGTAGAATTTATACAGTTATTATACGTAGAAGTAAAATTGATTGAGACTATGACTTCTGTTTTGATACGAATTCCTTTATTCGCAAAAACGAAACGGAAGAAGAAAAAGGATAAGAAGGAGGAAGCTTTGGAGGGAAATTAGAGGAAGAAAAAAGGTAAAGGAGTAGATGGAAGATGGAAAACGATTAAAGCCTGATTCACACTCATATAGTGCCGTGCTGCGATGGTGCTGCGATGGGGTTGCGATGGTGCTGTTGCCGCCAGGAGCCGCTATCATTCACACATGTAGTGCCGTACTCAGTTGGTGCCGTCGCCTTGTGCGACAAAGAAACATGATGAAGAACGAAGAGAGGTGTACACGAAGGATTCCGAAGCTGAACGGAAACAGCTGAAGCTAAAACGGCCCCAGGCGGCATGATGCCATGGCCTTGGAAGTTCACTTCGAAACTGCTCTTGAGGGCACCAACGCAACCTCATCGCGGCACGGCACTACATGTGTGAATCACTTGCGGCCGTTTCCATGCATTTCAAATGGAGGAGCTGTTTTAGCGAATCCATCTAAAATCGAACGGCACCAAACGCAACGCAGCACCATCGCGGCACGGCACTATATGTGTGAATCAAGCTTAATGGTGTGAAGGATGATGATGATGATGAAATGAAGTGAACAACGACACTGAATAGGAGAGAAAGAATATGGAGAGAAATCAGAAATTGAGAAGAAGAGAAAAGAAGAGGCAAAGAAGGAGGGAGATTAGAACAAGGGGGGAGGAGACGAAGGAAACGGAGACGAAGTAGGAGGAGGAGGAGGAGAAGGAGGAAGATGATGGTGAAGAACCGGACAGGAGGAAGAGAAACAGAGTCAAAATTCAAATAGAAGAAAGTAAGAGAAGGAGGACTCCCTCCATTGGGAGCCTGGCTAATCGTTAGTAAGGCTAGTCAGTCACTCCCTATATTTGGAGGCATATTACATTTACTCGTAACGCAATGCAACATTCACTCGTAAATTGTTGCATTGCACTATATAGCTGCTTAACACAATGTTATTCAGCAGTGCTTTGTTCCCATCAATGGGTTGCGAAGACTAGCTTATGGTTGAGATGTCAATGTGCTAACCACACGTTACATCTTTTCTGGTTAATGATCATTCACCTCTGCTGATTCAGTCGAGTGGATGTGAAACTGGCAACCAGCTGGTAGGCCTAAGCCCACATAGGGCTGTTGAGCCATTGACAAACAAACAAAAGAGAAGGAGGAAGCTGAAAGGGAGAAAGAAGAAAACGAGATGTGGAGAAGAAAATGGGAAATTTAAAGGATCAGCTGGAATAGGAGGAGAAGGAGGAAGGGAAGTGGAAGAAGTAGGAGGAAGAGGAGGAGGATAAGAAGGAGAAACCGATAATAGAGAAGACGAAGACAGAGGTGGAGAATGTAGTAATGTGGAGAAGGAAAAGGAGGATGATAAGGAGATGGATGAGAAAGATAGGTGGAGGAGAAGGGAGTGGAGGTAGAGGAGGAAGAGAAAGGAGGAGGTGGAGAAGGAACATGAGGGAGGAGGAGGTGGTAGAGGAGGATAGGAGGAGAAGGAGGAAGGGAAGTGGAAGAAGTAGGAGAAAGAGGAGGAGGATAAGAAGGAGGAACCTATGATAGAGAATACGAAGACAGAGGTGGAGAATGTAGTAATGTGGAGAAGGAAAAGGAGGATGATGAGGAGATGGATGAGAAAGATAGGGCAAGGAGAAGGAGGAGGAGGAGCAGGAGAGAAGGAGGAAGAGGAGGAGGAGGAGGCACATGAGGAAGAGAAGGAGATGATAGAGGAGATGATGAGCAGGAGAAGGAGGACCAGGATTAGGAGTGCAAGGAAGAAAGAAAGAGACGATTAAATAACACAGTTGTCTGGAACCCAGAATATGACATGGGACGACATCAGAATAAATAAAATTCAAAAGGAAGAATAGCACACATGAGAAACCTGATACCTCAACCATTTCATTGTTGTCTAGCGGCCGGCTCTCAAATTCGGTCCGTTTACTTCCAAATCTGTCATTTTGGGTCTTCTGCTCTTCTAATCCTCAAAGTTATGCTCATACAGGAATGTATGATTCATGATTATTATTATTAAACCAATCTCTACCGGCGGCTTAGGATGAAAAGTCAGTTGAAGGTCACCAATACAAGACCAGACGTTTTTCACATCGGTTAACCTGCTAGAAAGTTGGAGATGACACATTCTCTACACATATTATATGATATGTACAGATATGTATAGGTATAGAGTATATATATTTTATGAAGAAACAATATTCATTCACTTGGAAAAGAACGTAGAATTGAAAAAGTATAATAAATCGAGTTTTGAGAACCAAATTCATTCTGTGTAAGGGTAAGAGGAAACGCAAAATTTTTCATACCTCACTTTACTTTTGTACTGTTTCAGAAATATGCAGATTTCATTTTGCATGTCAGATTTAAATACGGGCCTTAAGTACTGAAATATTTGCTGAAAACTGTACGTTAAAAATTTATAATATAAGGCTAGGCGTACACCGGTTAGTCAAGATAAAACAAGACGAGATTAGTCACGTTTAGTCACAGTACTTCACATAGTTGCTTATGAAGCAACACACACCGATTAGTCATTGCATCAGTGTGTGCTGCTTCATAAGCAACTATGTGAATTATTGTGACTGAACGTAACTAATCTCGTCTTGTCTTGACTAACCGGTGTACGCCTAGCCTAAGAGGTCCCTCAGTGTTGAAGCCTTTGATTGACAGCGACCGAAAAATCTACTGATTCTTTAGAAAATTTAACTTACCAGAGAATAATATAGAAGTATTGATGCTCTGATCAGATCCACATACCTGAGAACATAAAAAACATAATATATAAGTAAGAATCATAAAACCTATAAGTATTAATCACAAACCTAAACATCATAAAACATATGAGTAAGAATCATGAAACCTGAAAATGTTTTGTATTTCAATACAGTATAGTACATATTAGTTGTGACTATGATCTTTTTCTCAGGTCACTCCCGTGTTTTAGAAGACACGTTAAGCAGTCGTTCTCGGCTGCCCAAAAAGCAGTCATTAAATTCATCTCTCAGCAGTCATTAAATTGATCTCTCATCAACACCTTTCTCATTATAGGCTACCTAAGCACAAGCCTAGAGCTCATGCGGGAAACACCATCGGAAAAATATATTCTACTTCTTCCATTTTCATTTACTGTACTTTGCTTTTCTTCTTCTTTCTCATCTCATTTTCTTCTACATCAACCATCTTCCTCCATCTCTATAAACATGTTTTTTATTCTCTCTCAAACTGTTTGTTCTAGCCCCTCAAATAGCTATCAGTTAGAAGGGTATATTTGCTCTGTAAAAAATATCTAAATTGTATATTTTCTTATCAAATAAATTTAGGATTCCATCTTTAGAAACTTAAAAATTCAGAATTCTAAACTTTTATGAAATATGCCCCTGATGAAACGCTCCTATAAGTTATCCTTAGTTTTCCTCCTATAGTTTTCCTTTTTCGTATGATTGGCTGAATTCCTTTCAGCTCACCATGCAAGCTAGCAAGAGACAGCAAGAGCTGGAGCTTTACTAGCAAGACAGAAAAAGCAAGCCTGACCCTCCGGTCAAAGCAGGCTGAACTTGCCCCGAGGTCAAAGTTAAGGCTAACCTCCAGGCATGTGTTGTCGAAAAATGATTCCTGTTTCCATGAGAACGTTCACCTCTTTTTTATGTTATTGTTGTTTTTAATTACACCTATAATTTCTTGATCACGTGCGCAAATTTCAGACTTGCAGACTTGTCGACGTGACTTGACTTTATAAAGTTATGCCTTGTTTACACGTTGCCATTAGCATATGGGAAATATCCTTTCCTCAATTTCTAAAATTCTACTTGTTAACCATACATATATGGTTTATAGAAATTCAAATTCGATTACATATTGTTCTCGAAATTTTCATAAAATAAATTATTTGATTTATTCATTATTTTCTCTTATAAATAAAAATCAATTTATCTATATTTATAACACAGGCTTAGTGACATGACATGACTTTAAATATAAAGTTTAAGTACCCCTACAGATACTGTCTCTGTAAGTAAAACCACATATAGCAGGATTAATTTAACTAGTCAGAAAACAGCTGTTTCGACGAGCAATATCACAATACTTAACCTACAAATGCTGAATCTCGCAGATTATTGAAAAGGTCTTTTAAAAAGGTATTCTTTGAAAGATCTTCTTTAAAAATGTCTTTTAAAGACTTTAATGTCTTTAAAGGTCTTTAAAAGACTTTTAAGCCTTTGGATTATTGTGTCAAAGTTGCGAAAAATCACTGTTTACTGATTTCCAAAACAGCTGTTTTCTGACTAGTTAAATTATTCCTGCTATACCATTGACAACAAGTAGAAATTGATGTACGTATAGTATAAATATATTAATTTTCCTATGTCACGCACACTACTTTGAACTCAACACAGCAGGTCATGACACATTCCTATAGCAGTGGCAATTTGAATGGAATGTGAAATGCGCTCACAAACCTCAAGTGTCACAGATAATAAGAAAGCGTTTGAACTAGGCATCGAATAGTTCCATGTTGAACCCAGTTGGTATTAATTTACAGCTTCAGGAGAATATTTAGAAAATTGTAGAAAATTCAACCCACATAGAGAATTAAGAAGGAGAGGAGACATTATAAAGCAGAAGAAGAAAGAGAAGAAAATATCCTTCACCTCATGAATAAGATTCAATAAATCAATGTGGACTGATTATTCTATGGAATTACAGTTTAATCTCTCAGATGACAAAATATTTATGAAATAATAATATTCTTACATCATAAAAATTGATATCATTCAACCAATAACACACGGAAAAGTAGGAAAATTGACAAATAACGACTAAAATAGCAGACGAAGAAGAAAAAGATGAATGGAGAGGAAAAGAGAGGCAAATTCCAAAGTCACAGCCCACTTGATAACGATAGTTTCGACCAACGCCCTAAACTCCTAGGGCCTGTTATCTTCGAGTAGCTTCTTCACAAGAATATTTCCGAAGAGGAAGTGAGGAAATGGGATGCGACAGAGAGAAAACAAGTTAGAGAGAGAGATAGAGTGAGTGTGTGAGAGAGACAGACAGAGAGGGAGGTAGATAAATCACTTCACAAATCCAGCTCGCCTGTAGGCAGTGGGAAGAATGTGTCTCCTATAGTATTTTGTACTAGTTTAGAACAGGTTCTTTACCGGGGCGAACATACATGTAAAATGCAGAAAATCGAAGACGAGCTCATCTGAAACTGTAACATGAAAACAATGAGTACTAGACTACGGCCTCATTTTTTCACCAACTCTACGACCTTGATAGTAACCCGGCCTTGAAAATGCGATTTGAAGTACCATGTTTTGTACAACCGAGGAAAACGTCCAGATTTTCTTTTACAGTACTTTCATTAGGTTCTTGTTCTTGACAGAAAGTGACTGAATTAGTCGAGACTTTCTTCTTTGGTTTCAACTTGACAATTATTCAACATATTCTTGATTCTACAAGATATTCAAATCAAATCAAAGTTTATTCATAAAAAATAATCACACTACAACGTTGGATTCTATAACATTAAATACAAATGGAACAGACATTTTATGATATGCATTGAATCATTCAATGAATAAATATACACCCCGCTATGAAGGTATGTGTTAATTGCTTGTTATTATTTCTCTTATGATAGTACAGTGTTATAAATGTTAGTGATTAAGTTACAAAGTTTATTCAGTAAAAAAGTAGATTGATTTTCAATTTCATCTATCAAACCTGAACCCAACTTTCAAGGTTCATGAACGTAGGTACCAGAAAAGATGTACGAAGTTTGGTGGGTACCAGAACGTAAAATTTGGGGGTACAAAGGGATATAAAATGGAAATTAATGAGTCAATAATCTACACATTGTAACTGTATGAAATGTACTCGCTATTGATTAATGGTGTGAAATTAAATTGTCATTGATTATCATTGATAAAAATATAAATCATAGATGATAGATTATGAACACTGAAACATAATACACTCACAAACTAAGGCTAGGCGTACACCGGTTAGTCAAGACAAGACAAGACGAGATTAGTCACAATAATTCACATAGTTGCTTATGAAGCAGCACACACCAATGCAATGACTAATCAGTGGGTGTTGCTTCATAAACAACTATGTGAAGTACTGTGACTAAACGTGACTAATCTCGTCTTGTCTTGCTTTGACTAACCGGTGTACGCCTAGCCTTACATTCTCACATGTGTACATCGAACCAATAAAGACAAACTATACTTTAAACTATATTGCAAAACTTTACCTTTACTATAACTATGCCAATACTATAATGTTTATAACAATATAAACCAATGAAGACAAACTATACCTTAAAAAAATAAAATTATAAATATTTTTCATGTTCCCGTGTCTAACTAAGGCTAGGCGTACACCGGTTAGTCAAGACAAGACAAGATTAGTCACAGTAATTCACATAGTTGCTTATGAAGCAGCACACACTGATGCAATGACTAATCGGTGTGTGTTACTTCATAAGCAACTATGTGAAGTACTGTGACTAAACGTGACTAATCTCCTCTTGTCTTGTCTTGACTAACCGGTGTACGCCTAGCCTAACGTGCTCCACCAGATTATTCATAATTTCCCAAAAGTGATGTCATCGCCAAATAAACAATCGAAACACAAGTTTCTGACCACAAAAAAACACGCTGAAAACAAAACTGCCTCTCATAAATTGGACAATATCTCATTGACAGACGCATTTTTGTCAAAACATTCGAAATAAATAACAACAAAATGACTAGAAGCAGAATGAGTGGGAAAATAGGATAGGAGACGGAGAAAAACAAGGATGAGATGGAAGAGAATAACTAGTTAAAATTCTGACACACATGGAAAACATAGGGATAACCGGTTTCTACTCAACATTCTTATTATTTAGCTGTTGTAGTTTTACATGAGAAGAGGTGGGATGTTGGTTAGTGACCCCAAAGAGATGTGAATCTCAATGAGAGAGACAAGGATAGAGCAGAGAGAGGGATAATCTAATGGAATCCGGTACTAGCATTATACAGTCCACAAAGGTAGGGGCCGCACCTGTAATTGGGTTCTGCCTCCTTGAATAAAATCCTTAAGGATGAACATCCTTAAGGATTAGCCACCGGCTAGCTTAGACCAACAATACAGTGGACACAGCGGTATGATAGTGTGAACACAATTAGACATGGTGATGATACAATTATGTATAGAATCAATGGAGCTGATTTAAAATAGTTGATTAAAGGTGCGCCTAGAATGACAAGGTATTTTTAAAGGAGCTGTTACTTTTTTTTGAAAATCAGAGATATTTTGTTCTTTATAAGATCTTTTATACGTAATCTCAAATTAACCAGGGTTGCAGAATATGTCCGAACACGGTTCGAGGAAAATCATTGAGGGTCTGGGGAAATCCGGCACTTTTTTATTTTAGTTTTGTACCCCTAACCACAGGGAAATTTTGATATCTTAAATTTGTGTTCTGGGGAAATTTTGGGTCTTGGGATTTTATGCAACTCTGAAATTAACAATTTTAATTTTCATAAGTTACCAATGATTAGCTTTAATCCACTCTTGGGCAACCAGCACTCACAAATCACCATTTCAATCAATTCATGATAATACATTTTTTTACATTTACAGAAAATTGTTATTCAAGATATTAAGCTGAATCCATCTCAAACACGTGAAAATTAAACAAGACTTTTTTATTTAGCGCAACACAAAGTAATCAAGGCAAATGAATTACAATATGAGCCTAGTCAGACTTCTTCATGATAATTGGAGAATCATTAACCTTGAAATCAGTTCACACATACAGCGAAATTTTATCATCTAATAAAATAATGCGATTGCAGCTTAGATTTCGTATCAGACGCGAAAACAGCAACCTTGATTTGTTGCTGGAAGAAGTGGGAAAGAGAGTCTGAAAAATCTCACAAATGAGTTTTTTTATAACAGTTTTTGTTGAGGATCTTCAACAGAAGTTCTTGCTAATTTCCAACAAATCATTTATACTTTTAACCATTATTCATTATATTTTTGTTTCACTAAAGAATCATATAATTAGCTATACAGTAGAATCAGCCATAGAATAATATAATGAGCTTTTTCTGAAATGGGAAAACCTATACTGCGTATGCAAAACACTGCAATAAGAAGAATTAAACAGTACAGCATGCCTCAATTGAGTTTTTGACATATTTTTTGCTAACGATGAGAGGGTAGAATTCTTAATGCTTCATTTGCATCATAAAGTGGCCATCCTCAAGATTGGAGCACATGTGACCTAAATTGGGTCACTTGAAGAAGAGAAAGAGAGAAAATCACAGAGAGAAAAGAGAAGCAGATAAGTAGACAGAAACAGGCAGGCAGAAAGGTGGGAGAAAGAGTGTGTGTGTGAGAGAGAGAGGTGGGAAATTTATAGAGAATGGAGAAAACTTATGAGATGAAGAGAGAGATAAGTGAAAACTGAAGAGAGTTAGAAAAATAACTTGCAAGACTGAGAGAACTAGAGTCCGAGAGCGAGTTTAGCATGAAATATTGGACTAGGACAACGTCAGACCCTCACAATCCGTCACGTATGAGCGGAAACATGCAGTTAAAAGCCACTTATCCCCAGTTAACACATCATAGCCAAGTACCACTATGTACAGTCTGCAGTAGACGCAAACTGTTGAAATTTGATTCAACGCAGAAATGGTCACTGAAGGCTACAGATATATTGCTAGATGATTACTGTGCACCACTATTGAACCAAGTTTAAACTTGTTCCAACTGTGTAAACTTTGTTTAAACCCAGTTTAACCTGTGGAAAATTTCTATTTTCCAATTCCACAATATTATTTGTATTCAACTGTTTTTGGTCTCAACTAATTTTCTCCCAAAACTTGACACCCCATACTCTCTAACAAACCGTCACACCATGGGTAGCTAACGGTTGGCCTTACAGTAATTGTCCAAAATTACACACTTCTGTGTGAGGTGCCATAACATTCCTAGCTAATCATAGCTGGGTGCGCGTGCGTGAGTGCATTTGTATGTGTGTGTGTACACCCTACAATAGGATGAAAGAGTTTTCAGTAGACTACTACCAAAAGATGCCATACAACTGCGCCAAGATACGAACTAAGGACGCAATAGTACGGTATCCTATGCAGTTTATCTTGTTAGAGGTGTACTTCACAGTGTATCAACTGAAACACGATTTTATATCTATATAACTGCACTATATAGCAGACCGGCGAAAACTGATTCTAGCAATGTAATAACTCCTATTCACAAAACTATCGTGTACAGTATATGACATTTCCTGTTGGTGGCCGTGTAGCTCTATTCAAGCCTGCTACAAGAGCAATAATGACACTTCCAGTTTCAAGGATTCATTCTATTATTATCATATTTACTCCGAAATATTGCAAATGCAAGGTTAGCATACGTATGATCATAGATGAGATCTTCAATTTATTTATTTATTTACTGAGGGCCGCTTTCCCCAACGCTGTTAAAGTTATACATCTATAATAGCTTAAAAGCCTCCTCATATAAAAAGAGGATATAAGCCTCCTTATATATATCTTATAGCTTAAGCCTCCTCATTCGGAGAAAAGGAAAATTATAGAAAAAAATTTCGAGCATCAGCTGATGCGCTTAAGCAGCGTTGGGGAAAGCGGCCCTTAATCGATGTGAAAATTAATATAGGCTAAAATCTGTTCTTTATCTTATTAAAGAAAAAATAAAATAAAATTGATTTCGATCTGATTGTAAAAAAAGTAGTCGAAACCCAATTTTATGATTATTTTCCATAAAATGTCTCATCACTATTGAAAGAATTAAATAAAAATTAAGGAATACCTCGATACAGCGAATTTTTTCTCGGTCTCGCAGCTACGTAAAATCGGCGTTCCATAATTAATACACAGAACAGAACTAGAAACTAAATAACTGGATTTAAAAAAATTAATATTGAATGAGCTAAATTGGAAACTCGACTCTACCTAACCCGAAATTCCCCTTTAATCTAGACTCCAATTTATGCTAGTTAAATTAATGACTTACAATATTCCCCACTAGCCTTCAATTTACGTCAACCAACAGCGGGAGATTGGGAGAATGGAGAAGGATAATACTCATAAAAAAATGATCACACATGATTGAAGGGTGGAAAATGAATAGATAGAAGAGAAGGGGAAATGATGGAGAGTGAGGAGGAAGACGTGTGAAGGAAAGAAGAGGATGATCATCACAGAAAGAGGAAGCGGAAGGAATGGAATGAATGAAAGAGGGAGTGGGAGGGCAGAGAATGAGGGGAAAGGAGAATAAAGATGAATGAAGAACAGAGAATGGACAGAAAGAGGATAGATGAGAAAGCAAAAAATAAATGAAAGGAGACAGGAGCAGGAAAAGAGTAAATAATTTTAGAATGAAATGATGCAATATAATACTATGATAAAAGTCGACAACATTAGATATAATTAGAATTTGGGGTGAAAGATTTAGTAAAAAAGAAAGGAAAGAAGACAGAAGAAAAGAGTGAAAATGTAAAAATGTATTAGTAAAGTTAAATTAATGATAGTGAAATTGAAGTGTTCACTATAAAATAGGGTATAGTAATACAAAATGTCTTCAATTAACGAAAGTTCATTAGTTAATTGAACAATATCAGTTCATGCTGATAAAAATTATAAAGGTTACTTTCTGAAATTTATGATACATTAAAAACATTTCTCTCAATTGCATCATGAAACGAAATTAACCAGTATTATTGAATTTAGCAATGGAAAATGTTGATCAAATCATTATTGATAATAAAGATATTTGGCAACATTTTCAAAAAAACAATTGACCAATAATATCATTTATAAAACAGTCCGAATTTCTCTTGTGAAACTGCTGCAAGAAAGTGAAGCTAGCTTGAAACATTGCGCCTCTTCAATACTTCAGCGTTTAGTTGTTATCATTCTTATCTCCAGAAACGTTCAAGAAGTACACTTAAGAACGTAAACAATTTCAAAGTAGTGCTGAGAAGCTGTCAAGTGTATATAATTCAAAAGTTTAAAGTGGGATCGAATAGAAATTTTTATTGAGAAATCATGAAATTAGAAATGTAGCTAGAAATTGAGAGGAATCGTTTCTAAATAACATCTAAGGCTAGGCAAACACTGGTTAGTCAAGACAAGACAAGACAAGACGAGATTAGTCACGTTTAGTAACAGTACTTCACATAGTTACTTATGAAGCAACACACACTGATTAGTCATTGCATCGGTGTGTGATGCCTCATAAGCAACTATGTGAATTATTGTGACTAAACGTGACTAATCTCGTCTTGTCTTGACTAACCGGTGTACGCCTAGCTTTACTCTCTGCAAATATTGTAGTTTTATCAAAGAATAATTATCATTGTATATGGCCGTGATAAATCGCAATTATGAAAAAAAATTAATGAAAAAAATGTTGATCAAATCACTATTGATAAAAATAATATTCTTAAATTTGACAACATTTTCAAAAACCAAATTTGCAAGAAATTTGTTTGGAAAATAATAACATTTATAAAAACGAAATTCAATTTTTAATTCTAGTACAGTAAGCTGTAAGTTGCTTCGAATGAAGATTCTTGCTGGACTAGAACTGCACGAGAGCACAGAATAGGAGAGTAGGATAGGAGAATCTCTCCAATTTTGTGACGAGAGTTAATAGTAATAAGTTTAAGATAGAAATTACAATTTTAATAATAATTATAGGTTTGTAACTATAGAAGAGCAGGCCTGCTGTTTCATTTGCAGGAAAAGTAATCTAGTTGGCTTTCATTGATCAAGAGCTAAAGGAATCTCCTATCTCATCCTCAAAAAATTGTCAACCCTCTCATTTAAAAAAAAGAGGATTGGTATACAAATATCCAACAATTGCAAAATTCAATTCTTATTGACTCATTATATTTAAAATTTCATTCAAATTGATAGAAGATATCAGGAAATTTCAATTATGACTCTCAACAGTAAAAGTCGAAGAAATTGATAGCCTGACCTTTCAATTCATTTGATATTTAATCATTTTAAAGATAACATTTTATTAATGTATTATTCTTGCTAAAACTTCATTTTATTTCATCGATATATTTCAATGATCTTGTAACATACCTTAAGAAGCAGCTCACTACTCAGGAAAGAACTTATTTCTCAATTTTGTACTCGATACAGGCCGTCATAACACTTGAAGTTTATGATAATGGCGCCTTAAAATTTAGATAAAACCTTGAGTGACCTACTTTAAATTGATGGCTTCAAAAACTTTTCATCAAAAGATTGTCTTGATTTTAAACTAGGTGTTTGAGACATAGATTTAAACATCATTTAAATACTGTATATTATGATTTCATGTTTTTGCCTCCATATATCTGTATCTAAACATAGTATATAAAAATAGTTGACATACAGAATTTCAGTTCAATCAGTATATTTTAGAAGTATATAAATAGCTGAAAATGACCTGAGTGAATTTAAAAAAATTAAGTTGAGATCTGTTTAAAAAAATTACTTTGTTATTGGTGAAAATTCAACATTCCTCTTTCAACTAAAATAAATAAATTCAAATTTTATTATTTTTAAAGACAGCAACAAACATTTTTTAAATTCAGATCACATTGATTCAACGTTTTAGCAATCTGTCTAGATGTCAAGAACAATTTACAAACATTGTTTTCATAAACATTTTCGCCTCTTAATAGTTTCAAGTGGCCACTTGTTTTAATTCTCTGACAAAGCCCATATAGGGCTGAATTTTTCCTTCATGTTATCACTATAAGGGCCGCTTTCCCCAACGCTGACGCTCAATTTTTTTTCTATACTTTTCCTATTCTCCGAATGAGGCTTAGTGTAAGCAGCGTTGAAGCATTAGTGTCTCGGACGTGATCCCTCCAGGACTAATGGGCAAGTAAAAATACTATGGGCATGAGAAATATAAATTATGGTTTTAAATCTATACACATGTACAATATTAATCAAATCAATAAACTGTTGGGCATCATTATTTGTTTACAAAATAATGATGATGAAAGTCGAATAGACAGCTTCCAGATCACGTCTTTTAATTCAACTAACAAAGTTGGTTGAAATTACTAAATCTCATTGTAATTTATTTATCAATATTTGCAACTTCTACTCGATCTGGACATGTCCAATAGGAATAACACAGCAAATTATAAGTATAAATTAAAAAATTCTCCCAAGATTAGCCTATAATAGATACTTGGTTCACAAAACTTCTCTGATGATATTATTATGGGGGTACTATCATAGCTATATATCATAGATAGCAATATTATTATTATTTTTTCATTGACTAAGGTAGTCTCTGCATAGGTTTGACGCTTTGCAATATTATTTATAAAATAAAGATACATGGAAATGCTATTAGTTCCATACTTTTTCCTTTTGTAAATAATATTAAATGTTTTGTCAAATAATCATCATTCTTACAAGACTTGTGATAAGATTTGGATAAAACCGATTGACCCGTTAATTGCTGATTAAGGCATTTTTTGTTGAATCTTGAAAAATTGCTGACTCCTGACTATATTACCTAGTTTAGCAGCAGGGTCTTGCTTCTAATGTCAAAAAATATTTTGTCTTCATTGACACTGACACATAACTTATAAACCTTACTAAAATGACTCTACCAACACACAATCGATCTTACTTGAATAGAATTATGCACATCAGATAGTTTAGCATTAAAAGGATGTTGTAATTATTCAAACTAATACATGGAAGGTTTCAATACTCATTAAATGCATGAATATTTCTAAAATATACTATTCGATGACAAACATGAATTTGGATCCAAGTGATGCTCTTGATTAAGTTGAATTGATAAATAAGTCAATCAAATTAATATGATGTTATCTTATTGTCACAACACTTAACTAATGTCTGTTTATTGAAGAGCAGTATCCTATTAGGAATAATATGGTACTGTACTTTTGAGATAGAATGAAGTAAATAAGTAGTATGTAATAACTATATTGTGATAATTCCTCACATATAACTGAAAGAATTACATACCTAAGTAGGTAGGCCTATTGTAATCTCATCGCCAGATCTCTACCCTTGACCAATTACCTATTCCAAAAATGTCAATTTACGTGTAGATTTCCCTGATACAGTAAAAGTATATTAATGGGAATTATTATCAGGTTGGAATACGTTTTTTTCTACGTGTACAAGATGAGTTGAGACATGTTAAAACACTTGAAGAGTTGAAGATAGCCTATATTTCTACGAAAACGATAATAATATTCGAAATCCTTATTACAAAAATAAGGCTGTCATATAACAACAATGTGATAAATTTATAACTTCATCATGAGCGATTAAACAGTCTTCTACATGAATTGACACACACTAGCCTACTTGCAAAATGATAGGCTAGGTTGAAAATACGTAAACTACTAAGATTATTCTAAGAAATTTCATGAGAAATAAAAATAAGTAGTGAAAATGCAAAGTTTTTCAATATATTAACTTACTTGAAAAGTAAACAAATTATAATAAGTTAATTATTCAAGTAAATAAATTACTGTACCTTGAAATGGGTGGTTGACTGTATCCAGTACAAATCGAAAGGGTTTATTCCAATATCATTCAGCCGATGTATTCATTCACTAGTGTAAACATTTAGGTAACAATAAATTAAAACTAGAGCACAGAACACCACAAATTTTGAAAAAAATTAAAATTTTACACACTAAAAACGTAACCACTTATCGCACAGATCCCACAGCCACAGATCACAACAGTCGACATAGACATAGATAGGTTCGGTCGGTACTGAAGCAGTTCAAGCAACCTACTAAATTTTACTGTCAAAGTCGTCATGCAGGGCAACTTAATGCCCTTTATTTTGAAGAATCATCGATTTTATTCTTCAATAGTTCATAATATTATGATAAAAAATATGCACTAAAAAATCTTAATTAATTATGTGATTTCCTACTTCAAAATTTTATTTTTTCTCGTCTAGTTTCTCTCTTCACCGACAGGAGCACTGTTAACAGTTACCATTGAGAAGCAGCTCAGAAACATCAGCGCGCTCAAGTGAGAGACAGAGAAACAACCTGGGGGGATTGAAGCTTGGTTATCATTGAATCAAATGTAAAAATGCCTGTTTTCAAACCCATCGTATTTGATAAATATTCAAGCAAAATATTCCAGTAACTTATAAAATCAAAGCTACGATGTTTAAGAACACTTCAGTTGTCTCTTCAAGAGAAAAGAAACAAAGATAATTGAATCGGTCTATGCAAAAAGGGCTTCAGTCTAATTTTTTCACAAAACGAGTTAGTGTCAGAATCTTATTCTCTGAGGGTAACTACATGTTTCCGAGCTAAAAGGGCTTCAGTCCAATGCCTCTCTACTGTAGAAAAATGACCTTCATTATGTTAAGCAAGGTAACAAGCTAGCTAGCAAGCTAGAAAAAAATATATTTTGAGAGGCTTCCCTTATAGCCTCAACCCTGCTACCACTGACGCTGTTTTTCAATTATTAACATAAAAATGGTACAAAATTATAATCTACAGAATACCGGTACTTATTATTTAATTTTCAACTTTCCAATAATTTTTAGTAGGGCTGTATGTCGATGAACACTGGGTGAACTTCACTTGACTTTTAACAGAGGCGTACCATTCAGAATGGCAAAAGATGCATGATAAAGAGCAAAGAAATCATTGAGTAAACCTGAAATATTGTTATAAATGAAAAAATATAATTATTTAATCAACTTATTAGTAAAACAGCTAGATCCTACTATCAATAAAATGAGCAGAAGAAGAATTTACAGTGACATTCATTTAATTTGACGCTTGGCAATAGATAGATGGGGATATATTATTTCTTAATGTTGCTGAAGACCGTAGAGTATGATGACAAAGAAATAATAATAATATCTATCTAATGCCAAGCGTCAAATTAAATGAATATCACTTTATAAACTTACTTTTGTTTTTGCATCTTGAAAACATTCATTTTTATTCTGTCAAAATTGAAAAAAGGCATCCATCGATCCATCAGTAGATAGAATACTGCTCTTTTTTGACATATTTATTTTTGTCTACTCTTTTATGTACCTATTGACAGATAGATTCAACATATTAGCATAGGCCTGCATACTAGCAAGAGACAATTTTTCTTAAAGCAACCTATTTACCTAAAGTAGAAAAATGAAATTAGGAAACACAATATTGTCTATCAGTTCCAACAAAGATCTTACCCCAAAAAATCTAAGAGTGAGTTAGACATTACACTGTCATTGTAATTATTAATATATGCATCTATAGAGTAATACAACAATTGAAAAATCTTTGCTATTCCAATATGGAGTTCATCTTACTATAGCAAAGAAACAAAGCAGAGCTTTGCGCTGCAAGGGGTAAACTCGTATTGTAATAAAATGACAAAATCATAATTATTCGATTATTACTGAGACATCTGTAGACTTGTATTACGGAGACTTGGGCTATATCCTGCAGGGTGGCAGAAGATACAAAACAGAGCATAATGAGGGTGAAACTAAGAAGGCCAGAAAATTATTGTTTTCTATTATTTAATTCGACTCAAATATTACCGGTATTGAAAACGATGTTCAATTTTGTTTTGTCAATAAGGAAACTATGTTGAAAAAATTAAAAAAACAAGAATAAAATGAGTTTGGCCGGAATCCATGTTTTTATTATGATTATTCTTTTGTTAATAATAGCCTAATTGGTTTAAAAATGAAAAAATAATTTGCAGGTCTAATTGCATGATGAAGAATATGTCGAATGATTACAAAAATATAACTTAATAATAGTTAGGTTTTACTGTACGTTACTGGTAGTTGTTTTCTGTTCTTGTATCTTTCATTTTTTGTTATTGCAAACAAACTAAGAAGTGTTTAATTACTATTATAAAAGTACTTATTAAACATATACTTGATTATTGTACTGAAATTTGAACTTATAATAATTACAATAATGTAATGTACTTTGGTTGTCGAGTTGGTAATAAAGCACTCCTTCTACTGGCAACTTGGGAGTCTACTTAATTGACTTAAAACCTCCACCTTTAGGTGTTGGAATATGGAATATTATAATTTTTAATTCCAAATTTATATTTCATATTTCTTTTAGTAGATTGGATGGAAAAATTCATTCTACTGTGGTAATCCAATATGATTAATTAAAAATATATTATGAACAGGAATGAAATTAATATATCTGTGGAGAGTTGGAATAAACAGTCAGTTTATTTTGCAATGTGAGGGTATCAACATGAAACGAAGGGAGTAGAGATCATAATTTATCAGATGGGAATTTTAATCTGAGTGGTAGCCTAAAATGTGAATTAAAGTTTGGAAATGTCAATATTCTGAGTTATTAATATTATAGAAAAGTATAAAATAATATTTTAGTATAAAGTATTAAATAATATAAAGTATAAAAGACTCAAAATGAAGGAAACAAATAATATTATTAAAACTCCCTGAGTTAAGATTGCCATAATAATATATGTTCATTTACATTAGAATAATAATTGTACAATGTACATAATAACAATTATTGAAATTTTTATAACTGCAAGAGAAGACCTTAACTTGAATGACAAAATGTAGTTATATAATGTCTAGTAATAGATGATTAGTGAGAGAATGTTTTCTCACGAATTGCACAACTGAAAGGTCTCTTTCCAGAATGTATACATAAATGTTTAGTAAGATTTGATTTATTAGTGTATGTTTTGTCACAAAATTTACAGTTGTAAGATCTTTCTCTAGAATGTGCACGTAAATGTGTGGTAAGATCTGATTTCTGAATGAATGTTTTATAACAGAATTTACAACTGTAAGGTCTCTCTCCAGTATGTGTATGTAAATGTGTGTTAAGATTTGATTTCTTAGTGAATGTTTTATCACACAATTAACAGCTAAAAGGTCTTTCTCCAATCTCCAATATGTGAAACTGAATGTGAAGTAAGAGTTGATTTGAGAGAGAATGATTGACTACATAATTTGCATTTGTAAGGTCTTTCTCCAGTATGTTTATGTAAATGACAAGTAAGATGTGATTTCTGAATGAATGTGTCATCACAATATTCACACTTGAAAGGTCTTTCTCCATGTGTAGGTAAATGTGTGGTGAGAATTGATTTCAGAGTGAATGTTTTATCACCAAATTCACAACTGTAAGGTCTCTCTCCAGTATGTATACGTAAATGTTTTTTGAGAGTTGATCTATGAGAGAATGTTTTATCACAAAATTCACAACTGTGAGGTCTTTCTCCAGTATGTGTACGTGAATGTGTGGTGAGATTTGATTTCCTATTAGTTTTATAATCACAGTATATACACTTATACTTTAAATAAGTATAAGGCTTGCTGATTTGAACATGTCGATTATGAGTCGATGATAATTTGTCAGAATTATTGACACACTTGTTAGAAGATGAACATCCTTGATCTCCAATACCTTCTGGACTCAAGTCTTGTGTATTCAAAGGAACAGGATTGTTTTCATTATTGAAATGAACAATAATTGCAGAACTTAAAAGAGGTGGAATATCCTGTATTTGCATCATTGTAGTAGGAGTATGATATGCCCCATCTGATTCTACCTCTTTCTTCCCTTTTTCATCAACTTCTTGTAAACTCTCTTGTTTGATGATGAACCAACAAGATGAAGATTCAATAGGGGAGCTTTCATTATTCATGAATGTTTCTTCTTCCATATTTTCTTTTTTCACATGTAGTCCTCCTTCAACTATTCCCACATGTTGTTCTTTTTCAACCACTACCTCTGGCTCTGGCTTGATCTCTATCATTTCAAATGGATATTGGTAATTGTGGTCTGAACATTGATCCTGATCATCTGAGTTGTGTTGAACTTGATATTTATCTTTACTGCTGTCTTGATCTTGATCCAGTCCATCACAGGTATCCATGTTCCCACTACTTTCTCCTTGGTCTTGTGATTCTGCTATTGGCCTGGAGTTGTCTACATTATGACTATCCCAGTTGTCAAGTTGAGACTGGTCAGGACTGAACTGACTCTTGCATCCATTATCTTCTTCCTGTAAGCAAGCCAGTGTTGAAATGAATTATTCTGAAGTATTAACTATTATATTATATTATTTATTTAAAAGAAAGCATACAGCAATATGTTGCAACTTTGCCCACTATGGGCAATTACTTTGGCCCAACAGAGAAAAAAGATAAAACAATCTGTATCAAAGGCAGGAATTAACATAGCAGTATAGTTACTGCTATTCTATGTTTCTATTCACTGAGAGCATCTACGGTGTTGCACTCTGGTGGATTTTTTGTGAACAAAATTCTGTTCATTTAACATATTTCTGTACATGTGTTTGATCATACAGGCAATGGCTGTTTGAATCACTGAGCTAAATTGTCCATCTGGAGGTAGCACTGATTGAAAAAGCTGGGTTCCGCCTTTTTTTTAGCATACTGTTCTTGAGAAAAAAATTTCAATCCTCACTTTATTGCCAACTTAATTTTTTTGGTACTACATACTGTATTAGAAAAAAATATTTCATCCTCACTTTATTATCAACCTAACGAAAGTAGACGGGACACTAATCCTGCTAGCAGCCCTAGCTTGTGCTACCTCCAAATGGATATATTTAGCTCACTGGTGACCAGACTATCTCCTATAGTAACTATAGTCATAAAGTGACATATAAAGTCATCACGACCTTAAAAACGACACAATTGGCCTACATAGCCTCCCCTTTATGGTAGGGTTGAACAACCCTATAGTAAAGGTAGTATAGATGCCAGAATAGAGAATATTGAAATCTATCAAGAATTGAAGTTATCAACAAAAACTAATGAGTTACCATTGCGATTGAATTTTAGTAAAACTTAGTAAGGTTTTCTTGGACAATACCTTATTGTCAATACAATACGCATCTTCCAGCCTTATTAATACTAGCTGCGCTATTTTTCCACCTGAAATAAAATGATTGGTTGAAAAAGAGACAAATGATAAAGTTGAAAAAGAAACAAAGAAGAAAGAAAAGAGGGAATGGAGGAGGAATAGAAAGACAAGAATCAGGAAGTGCAGAGAAAGAGAAGTGGGAGGAGGTAGTGGGGGAAGGGGAAGGAGGATTATGAGCTGGAGGAGGAACAGAGTGCTGATAAAAGGGAGGAAGGAAGTAGTCTTTAAAAATGCTAGCTTAAAAGCTTTAGCTTTAAAAATACAACTTCAAGAAATTAAGGGCCGGTTCATGAGCTTGGGATTCAGCCAAGTCCTAGACTGAAACGGGTGGCCACAGTAGCATCGAAAAATGTTAGCCTCAAAACTATGTACTAAGGGCTCCTACTGCTAACCTACTAACCTGTCGAGTCGAACGTTTGTCGATGCTACGGTAGCCACCCGTTTTAGTCTAGGACTTGGCTAAATCCCGAGCTCATGAACCGGCCCTAAGTCTCTACAAAACTATCAATCTTAGGAAAGTTTCAATCTGTCATCAACTGCATCTTGGTTACAAAGCAATTCAAGTACAATACATTAAAATACTGTTCCATAATATTGAAAGTATGAATGAGACTGATTGAGAAAGAGTCCTGCTATTCAAAATAATACCTGAATTAACTGAAATTGCAATAGAAACTTTATTTTTAACTTACAAGTTTTGTATTCCAAATTGGAATAGTCATCACTGCTTGAGAAGACCAAAGATTCATCACCCTGAAAACAAGGAATAGAAAAAATAAAAGAACAGATTACATTTTGTTTGGAAAACTGATTAAAATGATTAAATACAAATCTTGTATGAAGAAAAGTAGTTTCATTTAAAAAAATTATTTTGTGAGCTGGAGATCGGTGATAATCTGTTGGGATATAATTTTGTTCTTAATGAATAAGTACAGTATACAAGCGAGCTTGTTAATATCAGGAGGGACTGGGCCTAGTTCCAATAACTTACATAATTATATTTTTACTGAGTAAAGAGCTGGGAGATCCAGAAAAAAATTAATAGTGAAATCAATTACCATAGAATAACATAATGAATCTACTGAACGTTTTTACACTTGATGGAATAACACAATGAAAAATTATAATCTACAAGACCTTCAGATAAATTGTAGACAAAATGCTTAAAATCATAATAGCCTATAATTATGACATTATCATACGCCATGAAAAATATATAATTTCTCAGCGGTCAGCTACAGATGGGAGAAAAATAACCTCAAATGAACACAACAAGAATTTGTCAAAAAAATCCTATTTCAACTACTAAAATCTCACTCGTCGTTTAAAGACTCTCATAATACAACCATTGCATGAACTACTATTATAACATTTGCTACAATAATTTGGGAGGAGAGGGGCCTAGCCCGTCCCTTAAATCCGCTAATGAATACAGTGCTAGAAAGAAAAACAATTATTGAAAAAAATTTCCATGAAAACTGGGAGGCAGCTGCCCACCCAGCCCATGGCTAGAACCGCCACTGAAGAGAACCCCATATATAGGTAATGCACTCCTAAATGAAGTTTTTCAGGATAGTTTTAACACAGAGTAGAGAGTAGGCGTCTATAATTCTAGATTTAGGTTGGGTACACCTAAACTGCACCCGTTTTTATAGTAGCCCATACTGTGCAACCGTTTAGAAGCTTAGGCTATATACTGCACTTTAGCTAGATATTCATCTGAAAATGAACTAAATCATAGTATGTAATCTCTCCCATTCTAACATAACCATAAATCAGAAACCCATATAACTTGGTGCACTTTCTTTGAGGACCACCTCTCTATCCCACTAGGCTACATCCTACACCTACTTTCAAGTAACTGAGTATTAACTTATAGTAATTATTGAGTTAATTTTTCTTATGATTGAACTTACTTGATCATTCATAGTTATAGAGAATTGAACAGTCCAGCAGGAAGTATGCAGCCGTTATCTGAGTGAACTGCTTAACATTAACTGATCTTGCTTTTTGAACAGAAAGATACAGAACAATTCAATCACATATTTTCAAATAAGTTAATATTGTTTGTGAGAATATGAATTTTATAACAAAGCTTTGAGAGCACTATTTCAAAGATTGTTAACAAGTTAACATCAACTTTTTAAAAATTAGTACGATCAGGAGCGAACAAATATGAAGTAGAAAACAAAATAAATATTGCAAATCCAAAAGTTAAAGAAAAGTGTAGGTTAACCACAGCAGACAGCCATAACCTTGGTTCAATTTGTATTTGGGAGGGGCGCCACCGTAGCCTCGAACCTTCCACCCGAAATTTTGATTTTCAGCTGGCTGACAGGCTGACCAAAACTAACCTACAAACAAACAAGAAACAACAAACTATGAATGGTGACAAATAAATTTTAAATAAAACTAAATTTGATGTGGAAGCTGAGGTGAGTTTTAATAGCTATGATGTTTTAGATCATTACAGTGTAGTCATTTTTCAATCTCACAAGGGATTGAAAAAGTATTTCAGCCTATGGTGTAAGGTTAATGACAATGTAGAGAATAAAATTATTATTTCACTTGATGTTAATCAGTGGATCCATCTTATTTTTTCCCTTTTCAAAATTACTATATTTAAAAATTTACTTAATTAGAGAGTGAAATGTACTCACAGATTAAGTTTGTGTTGACTCTAATATAGAGTAAACAGATTAGGGGTTTCAACACATGATTCCAACACTACACAATGATTCCAACACCGAACTGAGAGTAAATTTCACTTTTTACTTACAGTAATGTTTTCAACTTACATCAATCTCCATCTATACTCTGTTCACAGAAAGGAGAGACGATGTAAACAAACCTGTGCATGCGAGAGTCTAGCTAGACCGATACACAGTAGTATTACTTAAATAATATTAGACCTATTATTACCAGAACTGCAGTACGTGATTCCAGTATGACCTTGAATGAATGTATTGTGAACCGGAATTGGACAGAAAATTCATCTAAAACAGCTGTTATCGTTTCTTCACGCACACAAATGCATAAAGCTTGTTTTGGCCGTCTCTTAGAGGAGCACATCACCTACCAACACCTCAGAGAGGTGTAGTGGAGGACACTCTGAACACCTGTTGATGGCCCTAGCAAGGGTGATCAAGTACCACTGACGATTCCTCGATCCCTGGATTGAGAGGAAGACACCGGAAGGTAAAGGTCTCTCGACTCTGTGAACAGAGTATAGATTTACTACAACATAAGGCTAGGCGTACACCGGTTAGTCAAGACAAGACAAGACGATATTAGTCACAGTAATTCACATAGTTGCTTATGAAGCAGCACACACCGATGCAATGACTAATCGGTGTGTGTTGCTTCATAAGCAACTATGTGAAGTATTGTGACTAAACGTGACTAATCTCGTCTTGTCTTGTCTTGACTAACCGGTGTACGCCTAGCCTTGATGCAGAGGTTTTTCTTTACATTCAGTTATTTATTGTATTTCAGGTGAGAAAATGGCGCAGCTAGAAATGAAGAAACTGGAATATTT
This sequence comes from Laodelphax striatellus, assembly GCA_017141395.1. NCBI lineage: Eukaryota > Metazoa > Arthropoda > Insecta > Hemiptera > Delphacidae > Laodelphax > Laodelphax striatellus. The sequence continues at coordinate 4,892,385 of CM029541.1, read as the reverse complement.
GGGTGGTGGTTCAGATACACTGCGGAAGAGTTATTACCAGGTAACTGTTTAGTAAAACCTCATTTATCATTAAAATTCACTCGCATAGTGAAATCCGCCACGCTCTCATGGGTTAAAATCGAAATTGTATTTCAATTTATGCTTTTTCCTGTTATAATAAATTTCTATCTATTGGTTGTTAAGTTGAAAGTTAGCATGGTTTGGGAATTTGGCTTCATTTAGTCCAGTGTGAGTGTAAAATTGTTTTCTGTAATATTTCATTGTACAGAAGGGTGAGTGAGTAGCCTAAGTATACAGCACTGTGTTGAATGTGAATGCAAACATTTCAAACACAGGAAGTAAGTGTATTGTTCAATGATTCATTTCTTTCGAAAGTTTATTTCTGTTTCTTAACACCCTTAAAATAGAGTGTACAAGTTTAGTTTTTGTAAATAAACCTACTTTTTCTTTTATATAAATTTAATCTTTTGCAAAAGCAAATTTAATCACTTAGCAAAAATACAAAGAATCCTACTAAAATATTTGCCATTTAAAAATGTATTCGACTTATGTGCACCATATTTTAATCTGTTTCAGCCTTGCGTAGTTAAAAAGATTGAAGATTCTGTCTCTCTTATGAATTATTCAAAGCTCAATTATTAGAAAACATTTGTTTTACACCAATGATTGATTGACACTAGTCGTATCCAAAAAAATTCTTTCTTCTAATTTCAAGTAAATTTTCAAGAAACTGACTTGCTTACAGGGAGAAGAGAATGGATATGAGAGTGAATCCAGGCCAGACCAGATTCAACCTGACAGTCATTATCCAGAAAACTCCACGTCAATGCTGGAATCACAAGATCAAAGTAGTGAAATTATAGATAAATCTTATGTAACAGCCCATGGACTGGATCAACATCAAGACAGCAGTGAAGATAAATATCATGATCAATGTACCTTGGATGATCATGATCAATCTCCAGATCACCATCATCCATTTGAAATGATAGTGCTCAAGTCTGATGTATTCTTTGAAGAAGAAGAAGAACAAGTGCAAATATTTGAAGGAGGACTGCTAGTAGGAAAAGGAGAGATGAATGGTGAAAACTTCACTTACGATTCATCCCTCAGGTTCAATGTCAAACCAGGGCTTTTGAAAGAAGAGAATGTGAAAGGTATAGAAAAGTAGAATCAGGTGGAGATCCTCTACATGTTCATGGTACCAAGTCTTACATTTGTAAATACTGCAGTAAAAGTTTCAGTAATAACTCACATCTTACCAGACATTTACATACACATACTGGAGAAAGACCGTACAGCTGTGTAATTTGTAGTAAATCCTTCACTCAGAAATCAAGCGTCAACAAACATTTAAATACGCATACTAAAAAGAGACATTACAATTGTGAAATTTGTAAGAAAACATTCACTCAGAAATCAACTCTCATAACACATGCACATGTGCATGGAGAAAGACCTTTCAAGTGTGAATATTGTGATAAATCATTCATTCAGAACTCACATCTCACCAGTCATTTACTTACACACACTGGAGAAAGACCTTACAAATGCAAATCATGTGGTCAATCGTTCTCTCTCAAAACAACTCTTACTTCACATTTACTTACACACACTGGAGAAAGACCTTACACCTGTGAATTTTGTGATAAAACATTCACTCAGAGATCAAATCTCACCAAACATTTACGTATACATACTGGAGAGAGACCTTACAGTTGTGAAGTTTGTGACAAAACATTCACTGAGAAATCACATATCACCACACATTTACGTATACATACTGGAGAGAGACCTTACAGTTGTGAATTTTGTGACAAAACATTCACTCATAAATCTATTCTCACCAAACATTTACTTACACATACTGGAGAGAAACCTCACCATTGTGAAGTTTGTGATAAATCTTTCAAATGCAAATCAAATCTCAGAAAACATTTGGGAATGTGTGTTGGAAATATTATTCTGTAACTTCCAACTACCACACATTTTACAAATTATGGGCTTCTTCAAATCTCTATAGTTTCAATACTTTCTGACCGCTAATTATTTCAGAACATAAAATTATTACATGACATGCATACCAGGGGCCCGTTTCACGAAAGTCACCAACCAAAAGTTACCAATGTAGCAGCTGAATAATATGAAACTTATATATTGCCGACTGAAAATTCATTGGTGACTTGTGACTTTCGTGAAACGGGCCCCAGATTTGAACATCACATGATCGAGAGTATCCTACATCTAAACTGATGTGGATGCCTTATTTGAATAATATTATTGAATGCTCAGAAATAATTAGCTGTCTGATAGTATTGGAACTAATGATGTCAATAGTGCTTTTCATCCTTAAGGACAACTGGCCAGCTAGGTGTGTTATCCAATTGAAATGCCCGGCAATGTTGTCATATTGTGTGCTATTCAATCATCTGTGCACGCATGTGTATTAAACCGAAATTTCAGTCTGATATCTCGATTCGGTGTGTTAACTTGAATGATTTAAAAGTAAAGTCGATGATCAGAAATTAAACATGTGTTCATCACTATTATAGAAGTGTGCGTATTGGCAACGTTGCAGGCGTGTGGTTGGCTACTTATCTTTGACTTATATCATGCATTCAATTGGTTCCTGAACAACACAATTCTGTTGTATTTTATACTTGATCTTAGAATTATATCATGTATTCAATTGATTCCTCAACAACTCAATTCTGTTGTATTTTAGACTTAATCTTAGAATTATATCACGTATTTAATAAGTTCCTGAATAACACAACAGTAGTTGTATTTTAGACTTAATCTTACACTTATAATAATGTATTCAGTTGATTCTTGAACAACTAATTTCTGTTGTATTTACAATACATTTTCTGTGAATAAGTTATTTTGTTTTGTTTTCAATCTTCTGTATCCTGTGTTCCTGTTGTAGTTTATGTTAACGCCACGGTGACTTTGTTTGTGACTTGTAGTCTATGACAACAGAGTCACTGACTTCGATGTGAACGCAGCTTTAGTGGTTTCAATAGTTTATTTCATCTAGACAATAATGAGTCATCAACCAGAAAGATTCTGTCCACTCAAATCAGCTCTAAAAAATTTTACTCAGTTTATATAGCTGAAAACTATATAATCAGTTTATATCTAAAAACTAGACTATGATCTTTATATTAGCAGTTTCGATTTCAATATTGTGAAACTAATAATTATTACATTACAACACAGTCGAAGATAAAAACAATTTATAAGTTTAGTAAAATTTATTTTATTCACGAACATAAATACTCTCATTCGTTTCAGTAAGTAGATTCGTTTTCAATGTTGTGAATAAAAATAATGTTAATAAAGCATGTGGGTGTGTGTTTAGTAACAAGTAAAAAATGGAATAATTATAGAAAAGAGAAACAATGGAAATTGTTTTCTGACAATCGAGGCACTTTTTTGTTTATAAATTAAAGAAAATACTGGAATTCATGAGAAGAAAAAGGTTGTTACTGCTTCAGCACAGGTTTTTGTGTGTGAAAAGTGTGCTAATACGTTAAGGCAACATATTTCTGAAAATTAACGAAACTAGAAAAAGTTAGCAACTGGTGGAAATAAGACGAATTAATTTGTTCATTCTTTCATTGATTCTTCGGTGGCCCTAGCTGCTGGCCTGTCGGCGGCATCCTTGTCCTTCTTCTTTGATCCGGACACAATGTCATCGATTCTCAGTAGAAGAATAGCGGTCTGAAAAAGTAAATCGAATAATTCATCACTTGAAATTGAATACTTAATGAGAATTTAAACTGATATTCAAGTTGATAGAATCAATTAAATTGATTCTATTATACTATTGATCAAATTGATACAAAGAAAACAATATAAGGAATAGAATTAAGTCAGTGTAATTGGAAAAAGATTTTACCTAGCTATAGTGCGATTCACGTCAAGAAGTCAGCATTGCTTAGATGGGAGTTTGCTATACTTGTTCAGCACAAGGCAGTTGCTGATGTCTCTATCCTATTCGCACTGTGCATAGTTGCCCCCCCTGCATTGTTGTCGCACACAGTCCCAACAAACACGTTTGGTGCAGTTTTCTCTTTCTCTCTCAATGAAACTTGGCATCAATGCTCCTCAAATAAACAATGCTGACTTCTTGACGTAAATCGGACTATACCCATCTTGGTCTTAAATTAGATGTAATTCAAATTACTTTAAAAATCATACGGGCTCTTTTTCATAAAAACGTGATGCATCAGGGTCAAAGTTTCGCCATTTTTACAGTTTTTGAACGTGATGCGGAAGGTATCCGAGGTAGACAATTTGGATTCAACATCATTAGATAGATAGATGGCATAAGATAGATAGAGATATAATTTTTTGCCATCAGACTCTACGGTCATCAGCAACGTCAAGAAATAATGTCTCTCTATCTATCTAACGCCATCCGCCAAATTAAATTAATCTGACAATACGTTTTTGGTAACTCACCTCGATGGCTGTCTTATAAACTTGAAGTTTGACAGAGAGGGGTTCCCAAATGCCCAACTCCTTCATATCAGCCAACTGACCGGTTACTCCGTTAATACCCCATGTACTTGTGCCTAAAAACAAATGCACGTCATTAAAAGAGCTCCTGTCAAACAAAAATCATTCTACAATATTGGCTTTTGATTATGACAATCAAATATATTCGGAAAATCTCTCATAGAATAAGGAAGAATAAGGTTCTAGTTAATCTTAGTTTGGGATCTTAACTAACATGATAAAATTTTACTGTATCGTAATTTTTTTATCATACAAAAATTTCTGTATTGTGTATTTCCAACTATTATTGAAACTATTGATTGTTTCATCGTTAAGAGTTCAATTCATTAATTAGATAGATAGAAACTTTATTTGCAATAAAAACAAAACAAATGTACAATTTGTAATAAAAATTCATTATAAATAAGACACTGTTACACGAAAACATTATAAGAATACAACACAATTACTACAAATTTGTAGAAGTTATAATAATACTGTAATAGGAACCTAGATAACCTATAATTATATCTTATTATTTATATCAATTTTTTTTCTGTATCAAAAGCTGTGAGATTTTGAACTCACTGCTGGCGAACAAGTTCTCTTCTGCCCTTAGTGCCACAGTATATGAATGTAATAACACTATTTTAAAAACACTTTCAAGTAGAAATAACTTGATTTTTACTCAAGCCTGGTTTTCATTAGTAGAGTTAGTGGTAGAGTAACTAGCATACTAACTCTACTCTACTTACTTGGTCCTTGAAAACAAGTACCCTACCATTACTCTACTCTACTATGAACGTTTTCATTGGGAGATTTCACAAGATAGTTAGTACTCGCCCAGGGAACTCTACCACTAACTCTACAAATGAAAACCAGGCTTTAGGCCTACATAGTGAAGATCGTTTCATCCTGGTGTAGTTCATCATCAGACTGCAACCTACAGTCTATAAATAGTGTTATTTACCAGTAGAAAAACGTATGGATTAACTCAATGAGTGTGTTAACTGAGAATTGGATATTGTATTGTTTATATGGCAAATAAATCATTCTATCATTTGAGTAGATAATTGTTTGAAAATACTTACCAGTAGCATGCTTGGCGCGCAGAGCGGTGAGTGTCCTGATAATGTTGGCACCGCAATTCTGAGCCAAAGTTCGTGGTATTACTTCCAGGGCCTGTGCTACAGCTCTGTATGGCCACTGACCTACTCCTTGCAGGCTCTTTCCTTTCTCAGTCAACAACTGAAATAATCAGAATAGCATACTCAATGAATTATACAAGTAATAAATTTGCAATAATGAAACGCATAGCAGTTCACTATAGCTAAACTGTAAATGGTGGAGAAGAAGATGGAAAAGAACAATAAGAAGGAGAAGAGGAAGAAGGAGGAGAAGAAGTTCTAGAAGAATAAGAATGAGAAGAAGAAGAAAAGAAGAAGAAAAATGAGAGAAGAATAAGAAGAAGAAGAAAAAGAAGAAGAAGAAGAAGAAGAAGAAGAAGAAGAAGAAGAGAAGAAGAAGAGAAGAAGAAGAAAGAAGAAGAAGAAGAACAAGAACGAAGAAGGAGGAGGAAGAAGAAAGAAGAGAAGAAGAAGAATAAGAAGAGAAGAAGAAGAAGAAGAAGAAGAAAGAAGGAGGAAGAAGAAGAATGAAGAAGAAGAATAGGAAGAAGAAGTTGAGTTTGAAGAATAAGAATGAGACAAGAAGAAGAAGAAGTTGAGAGAATGAGAATGAGACGAAGAAGAAGGAAAGAAGAAGAAGAAAAATGAGGAGAATGAAACTTTGAATGAGGAGGAGGATTGAAACTATTTCAAGTTGTTTATTATTCGCTTTGAGCGACCTAGGATGTCCTAGTAAACCCAAATTAGATGGCAAAATGTTTCTATATATTATTAGTTATAATTTTCTTTCCATCTCTTTGCTTTTTACAGTATTATTATCTTTCTTTTTTACTATTTTGCATGCAAATTATTTGTTAAATTTTGTTTGGTTTGATAATATTGTATTCATTTGTAAAATTTAATATGTATTGAATGGACACATGCTGAAAACCTGAGCTAAATTATCAAACTGGTGGTAGCAATGAATGAACAAGCTGGGTTCCTCCTATTTTTATCATGCACTCAACTTTGCCCGTGTTCCACCTAATTTTGTTAGGTTGGCAAAACAGTGGGTACATCATATGTTGCCTAATCATAAAATGATTAAGGCATGATAAAAATAGGTGGAAAACGGGTCTCATACTAGTGACCTCCAGATGGATATACAGAAGTCGTATATTCACAATGAAATGAAACGATGAACCTTTGTTATTTAATAGAAAGATAATGAAACCTAAGCATTTTCAGTTCAATTGAGAATTAAATTTTTTTCAGACTCACATATGTTCCAGATATTGGTGGTACTAGATAAGATTGAGCAAGTGGTATACTTATTACTCCTCAAGCAATCTAGAATCACTCTATTTTGAACGTTTTCATTGAATTTCCTTACATATTACTAATTTATAAATCAAATCTAAAGTTAACGAAGTCTAACCGTCCATGATGATTTATACAGTTGACTAAAACTTTCTATTAAATCACAAACGTTTGTCTCGACAGGCTTCTCATAGAACAGTACTCTTTGAGGCTAACGTTTATCGATGCTACAGTCAGAAAGAGGTGTAAAAAAACATTCTATAATAGTCTTTAACCTAAAAAATTTTTAAATGTGTTCATCGTTTAATCTAGACAAAAAGTGGAAAAAACCATCTCTAGGAACAGAAATTTTTAGATTATCATTTTACTCAATTTATCTATTCTTGACTAATGAAAACCAGGCTATACTGACCAGTGAGACGGCCATTTCAACAGCACCGCCGCCGGCAACCAGCTTCGGCTCGAGCAGGATGTTCCTGGCCGCGTGCAGCGCGTCCTGCAGGTTGCGCTCGGCCTCGTTCAGAATGTCCTTGCTGGCGCCTCGCAGCAGTATCGTGCACGCCTTGGGATCCTTGCACTCGGTGATGTAGGTGAAGTATTCGTCGCCAATCTACAAATCAAACAATTCGTTTCTACTGAATGATGAACAGAAATTCAAAGTGATGGACCTATTTTTAACCTATGAGATCACCAGAATTATGGGGAAACTTGAGATAATTCGCCGAGGCGGAACACCCGAAGGGCTCTTCAAAGAAGAAGGAGAAGGAAAAGGAGAAGAAGAAGGAAGAAAGAACAAGAAGAGAAGAAGAAGAGAAGAAAGGGAAGAAGAAGGAGGAGGAGGAGGAGAAGAGATGAGGATGAAGGGAGAAGAAGAAGAAGAAAGAAGAAGAAGAAGAAGGAGAGGAAAGAATAGGAGGAAGAAGAAGAAGAATAGAAGGAGAAGAGAAGAAGAAAGGAGAAGAAGAAAGGAGAAGAAAAGAAGGAGAAGAAGAGAAGATGGAAGAACAATAAGAATGAGAGAAGGAGAAGAAAGGAGAGGAAGAAGGAGATGGTGAAGTAGGAGAAAATGAGATAGAAAGGAGGAGAAAGAAGAAGATGGAGAAATGAGAATAGAAGAAGAAGGAGATAGAATGAGAAGAAGAAGGGAAAGAAGGAGAAAAGGAGAGGAAGAAGAAGTGGGGAGATAAGAGGGTTAAAACAAAAGAATGAGAGAGAAGAAAAAGATGGTTGAGAATATAAAATGAGAAAAAAGATGAATAAAGAAGAATGTGGACAGAAGAGAAGAAGAAAATAATGATAAAAATTAGAGCAATAGACTTTAGAATACAATTTTGTCATTGAACATGAAAAATAGTAGCGCTTGCGCAGTAGACAAAAGGTTTCGTAAGAAACCAGCGAAATAAATCATGTAATTTGGCAAAAAAGATACTCTCAACAGTTTTTATACATTTAAACTTTGATAGGTAGGCTTCAATAGGATTGGAAAATGAAAATATACCTTTTTGATTTCGAATAATCCAGCTTTAGTTCCAACGTCCTCTTCTTTCAGCTCTTCGGTACGGTTGACAATGGTGGCTCCACAAGCTCTGGCGATACGGTTGTTGTCTGACTTTCTCACACGTCGGATTGCGGTGATACCAGCCTGTAAAAATAATATTTATATAAAATAGGCGAACATTTTTTTTCTGTAACCACAACTCTTCATTTTGAAAAAATGACATTCTTAATTTAAAAATGTTTCGTGGAGATGAGGAATGAACGATCAAAGTTTCAATTTTTGCCATTGCTTTTAACAATAAGTATAAGGAATTTCACATTTCAATTTTATGATTTTTTTACAAATAATTTTAAATGAATCAACAGGTGTTGCCATTTGTGCAGAGAGAAATTAATGAGGAAAATAGAGTGAGAACAAGAAAAAGGAGATGGAAAGAAGAAAAAAAGAAGGAAACAGGAGGAGGAGGAAGAAGGGAAGAAGAAAGGAAAATCAGAAGGAAAGGAAGAAAAAGAAGGAGGAGAAGAAGAAGAAGAAAAGAAGAAGAAGAAGAAGAAGAAGAGAAGAAGAAAAGGAGAAAACAGAAGAAGAAGAACGGAGAAGAAGATGGAAAGGAAGGAGAAGATGGAAAGAAGAAAAAGAAAAGAAGAAGGAGAAGAATGGAAAAAGAAGATGGAAAGAAAAGAAAATGAGAAGAAAATGAAAAGGAGAAAAGGAAGAAGAAGAGAAAAGGAGAAGATGGAAAAAGAAGAAGTAGAAGAATGAGGAGATTGAAAAGAAAGAGGAGAAGAACAAGAAGAAGATAGAGAAGAAGATTGAAAAGAAGTAGATGAAGGAGGAGGATAAGGATTGGAAACTATCTAGAAGGATAATGATGAGAGATGAAAGGACCTACAGCTTTAGGTAGTTTCCTAACCACCGGGAAGCGATTTTGAAGCTCATAAATTGTATTTAGAGGAGCCGGTCACCGTTACAACAGGAGTGGTAGGCGCCGTCTCTTATCTAATCTCACCGATTAGACTCGCCTGTTACCACTGGGACAACTGCTTCCCAATTATAATGCATGAGTTGATAAAAACGTTAAAAATAAAAGATAAGGATAGAAAAGCACAATAATTGAAGAAAAACTGTAGAAAGAGTGGCCTAGAATGAGTATCCAAGAACATTCAAAGAAAAATAATTCAGATGAATCTGGCTCAAGAATAAAGAGTAGTCATTGAGTAACAAAGCTACTTTACAAACTTCAAAAACAAGTAATTTCTACAAGAATAAGTGATTGTTCTCAGAATTAAGGGAAGCGTTTTGAGTTATTGCTTACCTTGACAAAATAATGCTGTGCTAGATCAGAGATTCCTTTCTCGGTGAATATCAAGTCAGGCTTTACGGCGATGATTTCTGAACAGATTTTCTGGATGTATTCCTCTTCAAGCTCCAAAATCCTCGTGAAGTCACCTTCGTTCATGATTTCTACGTTTGTCTTTAAAAAATAAAAATACAATACATGAAGTATGATTGATTGCAGCCATTATTATATATTTTTTTTTAAAAGAAATATAATTCTATTTGAAAAGGAATTGTACTGTAATTGTGGTGCACACAAAGAAAACTGGTTCATTATTAACTATTGTTTATGTCCGAGCTGTTTTTCGATACCAAAACTTATTACTCGATCAAGGCTTGTCCACTTGAATAAGGTTATTATCTCGATAATATCCTGAATTATATCTTGAGGCGTTATCTTGATAACAAGAAAAATCACTTCTGAAATTTCACTTCTTTCAATCTACAAGTTCAAGCTACAACCACTAGTAAATGCTGCGAACATTTCCTTTTTTTAATTAAACTCAAACTGCGTAATTTAGAGAAAATACAGTTTAGTTCTTAGGATGGAAACTTCAAGATATACTTATCTGCGAAACATTTCCTGTTTATTTAAATTAAGAACTGCGTAACTTTAGGCTAGGCGTACACCGGTTAGTCAAGACAAGACAAGACGAGATTAGTCACAATAATTCACATAGTTGCTTATGAAAGAGCACACACCAATGCAATGAATAATCAGTGCGTGTTGCTTCATAACTATGTAATACTGACTAAGATCTTGTCTTGTCTTGACAACCGTGCGCCTAACTAGAAAAACATTTAGTTTTTAGAATGAAAACTTCAAGATATTCCTAACAATTCTTTGTAAGGTTGATAGTGTTGTGTGAAATTTGTGCCTAATTCAAAGCAAATAATAAAAAATTCTGGATTGAAAACATAATCTTACCTGACTCTCACCCTTCTTGTACTCGAGATTGCAATCAAGCAGAACTATCCGCGGATTCTTGATCATTCGACGCATTTTGGGATGAGTGACATCCTTGTTAATCATAACTCCCTTGAGCACTTCCGAGTCTTCAATTGTGCCTCCTGGGATCTACAAACACAAATCAGGTTAGGTTTTAAATCAGGATGAGTATCGATAGAAAAAACATAGATGTTCCAAGGTTATTTCCACCTAAACATAGATCAAGTGTAAAAAACATCGATATTTTCAAACATCAATGCTTGATGAACAACATTTTTCAATTTATTCGCTACCAGTGGGAGGGGGGGGGGGTAGGTTAATGCCGCTACTGAACCGCTGAATTGTTCTGATAATGTCTTATTCTTTACCCAATTTTAAAAATAATACCTGATGTATTTTCAAAATTGATAAGTCGAAAATTGAAATTTGGCCAGAAAATATTTGTTCACTCACATTATCTAAGTAGTATCTCAGTAAATGAGTAAGTTACTATTTAAGATCAAACTTTCCAGACTTGAGACGACAAATGACTCACTCTACTGCCACTCTGGTGATGCGCTAATTACTGTTTATACTGGAACTTATGCCCAATTAAACTAAAAATAATTTAAAAGAACTAAAAGAAAAATTACTTCTTTCAATAGCAGTTGATTTTCATCATGTTTGAGAGTGTAGGTAAAACAACCAAAACTAAAAACTAATATGGAAAACTTTTCAATTTGGGAGAAACATCGACGTATCATGGACGTAGAATATGTCAATACTGAAAGCAATAGAGTTAGTAACCGTGACAAATTGATATAGGCTAAAGATGATAAATGTGAAAAAGTGATGATTTATAAAGATGAAACACTAATAAATTTTACCTTTTCAACTCGGGCATATCGCTTGATGTCAATCTCCTTGCGTCCGTTCTCTTCAAGAGTTACAGTTTTGACAGCATCGATGGCGATCTCACAAGCTTTTTGCGACCATTTGCCGATGAACTTCGTTCCTACACAGGCCTGGACTACCTCAATCAGTTGTTTGTTGTCACTCACATCAAGAGGGAAACTGAAAATCAATTAGTCACATTTTCTATTGATAAAAGTATCACAAACAATCTGTTTATTAATATGGATATTTTATCATTCTTCAAACAAAATGAGCCTATGATAGATTGGAGCATCGCATATTTAGGGCCGGTTCATGAGCTCGGGATTTAGCCAAGTCCTAGACTAAAACGGGTGGCCACCGTAGCATCGACAAACGTTAGCCTCGATACAATGTACTAAGGGCTCTCTATGCTGCTAACCCAATAATCTGTCGAGAGAAACGTTTGTCGATGCTACGGTAGCCACCCGTTTTAGTCTAGTACTTGGCTAGATCCCGAGCTCATTAACCGGCCCTAAGACTGCTGTAGCTTCGGTGACGGGTTCGATTCCCACTGCTTCTGGCATTTCGTGTACCATCCTTCACCTCATCACCCACACACGTCTTAGGAAATTCTGAGGTCATCAACAGCATAAAAAAGCGCGGTAAAACTTGCTTTGATTAAATTTTGCCATTATTCACGCCAAAACAGATTTACACCGAAAATGCATTCTCTCTCGTCAGTTTCATTTTAGTTTAATAAAGACACTCAATACGACAATACAATCTAACTTTAAATTACATACCACCAACTAAACTAGTGAAAGAAGGCAACCCATCCAGGAATAGAAACAGAATACTATTATCAGAGACCAACAGAAGCTAAATTCACCTTTTCAACATGTATCCTGAATATACACTGTAAAAATTTACATCAGTTTACACTTGAATCAGTTCAGACATGCTAGCATAATTTTACCAGAGCCCATTGGCACCATCGAATCATTACATATTATGTTCAATATTGGCCAGTTGCAAGAAAATCATATTGAATTTAATCGCTGTAAATGATGTCCCCTAACGGAAGCAAGCATATTTTTACTAGAGTCCATTGGCACCATCAAATCAATACATAAATTATATTAAATATTGGCCAGTTGCACGAAAATCCTATTAAATTTAATCGCTGTAAATGATGTCATCTAACTGAACCTACGCGACAAGAAGCAATGAACAAATCGGACTTCGATGCAATAACGCCATTTTAAAGTGGTTGAAGTCAATTGAATTATCTTGCAACTGATCACATATCTTTTGAAATTGTGCTTTACCTGATTTTATCCTGGAGCACCTGAACGGCATCTTCAAGAGCTTGTCTGTAGGCGCGGATTATGACGGTGGGATGCATCTGCTGACTCAGAAACTGTTCAGCAACGCTCAGCATCTCACCAGCAAGCACTATAACTGAGGTAGTACCATCGCCAACCTAAGGACCAACGAAATTTTAATAATCCTTCAAATTTTGTTGACAAAATAGCTCAACTCAAGTTTTATGCTATTTCTCTAAATTTGCTAACATATTGAAAATAAATTTCAATGATCTGAATTCAATCAGTCTTTCCGAAGAGACGTTAAGACGTTGAACAGGCCGTAAAAATGGTCAAATAAACAAAATAATAACTGGTATACCGCTCAACGACCACAGCTCTAATTTTACCACAGAAACTATAATTTGGTAATGAAATTCAAAGGAACTTTATGTTCGACCGTGTTATAACGTTATTACAGTTTCATAATTGAAATCGAGCTAGCTTTTGAAATAAATTTGAAACTTGTATAATTAAGATTTTGAACTGATTGTATATTATGTGAAACGTTCCTTGTTTTAAAATATTTTCCAGTTTTAAACACTGGAACGGAACAGTTACTAACCTATAGACTACTTTAAACATTGAAATAGAACATGGTCGTTTGAATCAAGTTTAGTTTAGATTGATATTTTAGATATTATTGTTTTTGGTTGGTCGTAGACAAAATGATGTTTGCAATGGTTGTATTTTAGCCTTTAAACAACTCTTGAAATACCTTAAAATAACTCGCAGCGTTGCCGCTCGTATTTTAAGCTCGGTATCTTGCTCGTCGTTTAAAGGCTCTCATAATACAACCATTGCATAAACTACTATTAACAAAGGCAGTAACATTTTAAGATACTCACTTCTTCATCTTGTGTCCTGGCAATCTCAATCATTGACTTGCCAGCTGGATGTTGTACCGTGATTTCTCTAAGGATAGCATTTCCATCGTTGGTCATGACAATGCCTCCCATCGGGTCCATCAACATTTTCAGCATAGCTTGTGGCCCAAGACAAGTACGGATGACGTCGGCGATGGCCTGAATTGGAAGAAAAATTTGACAACTATAAAAATTCAACTCTACTAATTTATTTTCATGAGACATTTCGAGGGAGTCATGTGGGTGGATGAATAAGCTAGTAGAGAATGAAAATCTTACTTCATACTATATTTTTGAATTAAAGTCAGTAGCCTATATGAATACACACATTAAAGGCAATAATTCGGATACGTGACAGAAAAATAAACAAGAGAAATGATTATTATTGCATTTTGAAGGAGTAAGTAATGCAGTGATTGTTCGATGGGTGATTCAACCCAAAGTTAGGTTATGCATGCTTATAACAAAAGAAGTTTCTGTATTGATACTTATTAGTAAGTTGTGATAAATTACATTCAAAGGTAATATCAATGTTCAAAATCAAGTATAAAAAGGTTTATAAAGGTTTTTTGACTTACTTTACCAGCGCCAATGTTCTCCAACTGAACTTTCTTGCCCGCATCTCTTTTCGTATTTTGACCTGAAAGTAAAAGTAGATGGATTATTCAGATCACTGACATGTAAATTTGATGTTCTAATTGAAATTTTGAAGGAAAATAACTTACTTAGGACTAAAATAGGGCCGGCACTTGAACCAAACATGTTTTCACGATGAGAAGCACGAGATCATGAACGAGTGAGAAACAATAGAATTCTACGATGGTCTACTTAACCTATTCAAAACTCACGAGTTAATAAACGCCCACACTTTTTAATCGTTCAAGAGCAATAAATAACACTGAATTCAAATTGAAATCTTTCATTTGATTCTTAAATAATATTTTTGGAGTTTGATTGATGGTAAAATATACATTATTTTCTATCAAAATGCTTTGTATCACAGAGGACTGCATGAACGACGATATTCATATACCATAGGGCAGAAAGCGGCAGATTTGAAATTCGAAAACAGGGACAATATTTTTTTCTCGCTATCCTCAATCTGACTTTCTTTTCTTTTAATTTTTTTGAGAATCATTGTGATTTAAGGACTTTCCGAGGTACTATCACGATGATTCATAATGTAGAAATACAGGCCATATGCACATGTGCTTCACTCCTGGTGAAATATTACTTTAGATGAAATCATGTCAACTTGTCAAGAATGCCACTTTGTAATAAATTATAATAAAAATATAATGCTCAAATACTATCTGCATTTTCATGTTAACAACAATTTTGCAAATTATGAAACTGATTCCGAAAATAAGGAAAGCGAAAAGGCTGTATAATAACATTATGCAGATAGATAAATGATAATTTATACAGGTAGTTGTCATCTACAGATGATATTTATCAGATGTATCTATGTATATTATCAGTACCGTAGTTGATTACCAATATTACAGTAATTAATTTCTAGCATGGGAATGAACATTCTTCAGTAAGTCATCTATGCTAAGAAAATTCAGAATGATTTACAAACAAATTATTTCATGCTAGAAGCCACCCGTGCTTTGCAATGGAGCTCCACAAGACAAAGCTACATTGAATTCTTCTCTACTGTTTGTATCAAAAGTATTGTTAGTTTTATTTTCCTGGATAAGGCCTGTATAATGTTTTGCTAAGATGGAATATATAAGGCAGGAAGAAATACTGGTTTGAATTTATTGAGAAATTAATTCACCAAATAAAGTAATAAATATTGGACCAAGCCAGAAATTGACGGGAAAAATATTAGGAAGAAGACGGAGAGAAGTTTAACCGTGGCATATGCTTCAAGTTATTCTTGATGGATAAACACAACTGTATACTTATTGTATAAGTAGTATTTATGCTTATACTGTAAGGAACACTTCATATTTTTTGTCAAGTAAGCTAGCTGTGATCTCAAATCCAGTTAGCAGTCACAGCCAGCATTTTTAAAGAAGGCCCGGTATTAATCTCATTACTTTTTGAAATGCACAGACAGAAAATGTCTTCTTTGCGTCAGATCGTGAATACTCTTTAATACAATCTTCATTAATGTACCCACATGGGCAATAAAACCCGTACTTTTTAAGAGTATTTTATAGTCAATTTCAAGTAGAAAATCTAGTTTACTAGGTAGTTAGATTTGTCGTTTGATTCTCTCTAATAATAAATAGTCTGAGTGTTGTCAAAAATACTTAATGATGAATTTAACAAGAAGATTCAATGAAAAATTTGGAGCACTAGGCTATCCAGTATTTTTCGAAACTGTAGAATTTTATAGTTGTGGATTGTATAGAAAGCTGTAGGTAAAATAAATGTATTATGCATTGAATTGTGAAAACAAGCATCCGGTTATGCTTTTCTTGTACATTATTTTAGTTTTCATTGCCTCGATTCGTTCTAAGTCAATATTTCTTTCTCGGTTATAGATGAAGAGTTGAAGAATTCAACAAATTTCAATTTGTGATATTTAATTATATTATGATTCAAGAGATCAATTTTTAGTTTCATCGTCAATGTCACATCATCAAAATGTCACAGAAACTAGCATCCAGTTATGTTTTTTTGGTACATTATTTTCGTTTCTCATTGCCTCGATTCGTTCTTAGCCAATACTTCTTTCTCTCTTATAGCTAAAGAGTTGAAGAATTCAACAAATTTCAATTTGTAATATTCCATTAAATTATATTTCAAGAGATCAATTTTTAGTTTCATCATCAATGTCACAGCTCATTCACAACACAATTCACTTCGCCCATTAGTTTATAGCAGGCATAGAACAATGTTGACAAATAATGATAGTCTAGTCGTACCAAAGACAATTCAACTATTAATAAGGTAGAAGTAGTTAAATTGTCCTTGGTAGTACCGACTTTTCAAGAACAATATCTATACCATAACTCCATTGACAGTGATTTTAACTCCGTGTTGGCTAAAGACAGTAAAATCTTAATTTTCCTCAGCATTCGTAAAGCGCTAAATTTGGTCATGCATAGGAGAAAAAATGCTTCGTCCTTTGCTTGGTGAGAGCGAAACTAATTTCAGTGTTTTGCAAACTGCACAAATACTGTACAGCGTACCGTATTGATTCAATTCACTACTTATAGTACTCTCCAGTCACCAGTGACTAAATAAGTCATGGTGAATTTACTTCTGTCTGAAAGACTTTCGTTTACACAACCGTCAGGATTGCTTGTGCATTAATTAAGATAGTTCATCGTCTTGTCATGACTATAAAAGAATCTTTCGAATTTCATCAATTTTTAATTTTGTCTACATGATTATGAAGACTAGAAGTATATTTTCAAGTTATTGTGCGTTGAGTTATTTGTTAGTATGAGCAATAGTCACGTACAGTATATAATAGTCTGTATCTACGACCGTATTATAACGCAATCATTACAGTTTCATAATTGAAATCTTAATTATTAAAATCATTTCATAATTATTAAGATTTCTTAATAGTAATAAGATACGGTTACTCACAAAGATAACAAAAAGTATTCAGATTTTAACAGTATTGTCAGATTTTACTGTCCTCGTCAAATATCAGATTATTATGGGCGGAGTTAGGGGATATTTCCTGGGAGGCTTCTGACATGATGTTTTTGCTACAAACTATCATATAACTGGATTAATATACTGTGATGTTTTATACAAATTATCTTATATAACTGATTCATAACATGCTTCAATAGTTACAATAATTTGGTGAGCTTTTTATCCTATCTTTATCGGTGGGAGACCCACTCCACCTAGTCTAATTGCACAATTTGGGGGCTTAAATCCGCCCATGCCGATTATAAATATTATTATATCCTAATTTATACTAGATCATAGTTTTTTTTAAAATAATCATATTTTATTTGCCTATAAGAAACAATTTTTAATTCTAGGCTAAACAATTTCTCAACAATTCCAGATGTTGTTAATAATACACAGGCCTACCTGAATAACACATAATAACACTTCCATGTTATGAGCATGAATGTTTTAAAACACAGGTTCCCATACATGCCTATTCATGCTATCTGCTTCATCAATCACTGTTGCATCAAAACAGCTCTTTGTAGGATCCTTCACATCTTATCTTTATGAGTAGGAGAATGGCTCCCATAATTTGTATGCTATCAATCATCATCATCATCTTGCATAAAGCATAATAATTGCTTTGTGATCGACGTGTCTGAAGCCTAACCATGACAGATGCCTGACGGTTCAACCTCGTTGTATAACTATGTCACACCAGTGATTTCTCTCTGTCATGTTATTAGGCTACAAATTTCGTTTGCCCGTATTGGTTTGTAAGATGTTTTGTAATAGTAGAGAATAATGTACCAGTGCCTACCTTGTTGAAACAATGTGCAAAACTTTCGTTTATTTTTATTATATCTTTCGGACGCACAAATAGAAAGAATGAATGATTGCTATTGGATTCATAATATTGGTATTTTTGTGTGTTCTACAAAAAATGTAAGGCTAGGCGTACCAGTTAGTCAAAACATAACGACAGATTGCTAATTAAGTCATTAGAATTGTTTAAAAATCTAAAATACATTGTGGTGTCAAAAATTAATAGTTTCAAGGCTTGAGGCATAATTGATGACAATTGTACACGTTAATTTGACAATTCAACTTGAAGATTAATTTTATTGTAATGTAGTGAAAAATAAAAGTCATTTATCTATCTATCTGAAATATTCCACAAGCCAAAATCAATTTTTCCAATGTCACCTTTGTTCCTAGATTAGAACAGAATAATTATTATGTGTAGGAAATTATCTAGAACAATTAAGTATGCTTAATAAAATTTATGCCTCAAGCCTTGAACTATTTTCCAATCACCCATATTTTAGATTTTCACTGAATTATTACTTATTATGCTTTTAAACAATTAAATTATGCCTTAACGTAAAATTATGTCTCAAGCCTCAAAAGATTTTCCTAATTTACCCATGTTTTATAGATTTTATACAGAATTATGAAGTGGAAATAATACTTGAAACAATCAAATTATGCCTTAACAGATAGGCCTCAAATTATGTTTAAGCCTTTTTACCAATTCACCTATAATTTTTTATACATTATTGAAATAATGCAACTGCTACCCACATGCAAATATCTATCAGCTTGTGTTTAACATGGACTCAATCTATAGAAATCTTTATTTTTCAGAAAACTTTAACGTTAGCAAACATGCGTATCAATCAGCTGTCTTCTGACAATTTAAAACTTGTATACATTGTTAACAATCATTACAACACACGAGCAATTTCACTGTCAATAGGCCCACAACTATTTCTTTCACTACTTTTGCACCTTGCTGTTTTGTAACTCGTGACAATAATGCGTTTCATAGTTGGTTTGAAATAAGACAGGTTGCCCAACCAGTGTTGTGCTGGTATCAATGGGTTCTATCGCACTGGCGAATTAGGATAACAATATGATTGACTGTGTCATTGCAATATGCAACATGTGATAAATCACAAGTGACATAGTTCTTTCCGTGATGTAGGGTTTGCTTTGAAATGCAATAAAAGTTGAAGATCATACTCTTATGATATTTAAGGGTAAGGAAATGTATTGGTGCACCTCACACCGTAATAAATATACAAAAAAGATAAAAAAAAACATTAAACCAAGACAGCTCGTACACCGGAGCAATAAGCAATAGGCAATGAGCATTATTTGGATCATAATATGATCGTCTACTCTATAGAAACAAATAGTCCAATGCACACCTAAAGCAGCCGTTTCAGTGTGCATTGAACTGTTTTTGTCGACAATCATATAATTCATATGTTGCTTGTTGCCCACATTGCTACAGTGGCAACGTTTGGGCTTGGGCTGAAGTCTCCAAAACGCCTGAAATTTTTATGAGAATGTAAACTACTTACAATATTATATAACATAATTAAAATATTTCATAAATTATAAAGATTATAATACATTATTTATAAACTAGATTTCAAGTTCTTTAATAGGGTTTAATATCTATTGAAGCAAGAACGACCGAATCTAATTAATACTTCACGTCTTCAAATGTGATATTAGCCAGTGAAATAGTCACCAAAGTAGGATTTACTTCGTATGAAATGGGGCAGCCCGGGTTTGTTATAATCGTGGAAATAGCTGGGAATCTCCATTCGATCCCGGTAACCTCTATCCCGCCAACAACCCCATGAATGAAGCCCAATTTTTGACATGCAGACAATTTTAACCCTTGAAGTGACAACCTTCACAACAGCAACTATAATTTTTAAACTCAATTTAAATAAGCCCAATCATTACTGGTGGACTACCAAGCAATAGTTTGTATCAGAGCAGAAGTTCATCCATGCTAATAATCATCATGAGCTATTTCAGAAAACTATGTGAAAGAAAGCAAAACGAAACAGTGAGCAAATCGCTCGAGACGCAATTGATAGAAAAATGGTTCCTTGTCCGTTAAAAACTAATGAACATGATATGCACAATATTTTGTACATAAAGATAACTTCCAAAATGTTAATACTTTTTGTTATAAAATGGTTATAATGTAATAATCAACTATCCTAAACCCCGGTCATCGGTTTTAAGCCCCAAAATCCATTTCTAGATCCGCCACTGGCCTATTGCTTTTATTGCTCCGGCACTGCAACCAACTTGGAATAAACTCAATCATCCTTTAATAAATAACAATGGTTAATAAATAATGATCAACAGTCAATTAAATAAAAAATTTAAATAAATTAACAATCGACAGTATAGCATAGGCCCAGGCTATTTGTGGATCATTGACTGTTGATAGTCCTAAAACCATTGTTTTTATTCAAAATGAACATTTCATTTAAACTAATTTAGCTGTTTTTAAAGAAATACAAGTGGTGAACCTGTGTCAGTGATGCACAAGTGAAGACACTCATGATTTTAGGATTCAGTAACATCTACTATCATTATCACACCAATAAAGCTTGGAAGAAATGGAAAGAAACTGAATGGAGACTCAGGAAACTTTGTAAAAGAAGAAAGGGCGTTTTTTTAGGCTGAAAGCACAAGGTCAGCGTACATCCGGTCAGTCAAGACAAGACAAGCATCACCATTACTGGCCTCACGTTTCAGTCATTGCACTTGGACACAGTTGCTATGAAGCAAACAATAAGCCACCGACAAATGTTAGCCTCGACACTATGTACTAAGGGCTCTCATGCTGCTGACCCAACCAGTCTGGCTAAATGTTTTATTACGCAACGGTAGCCAGCCACCTGTTTTGTAGTCTGAGACTCACAACCTGAGCTCGTATGAACCGGCCCTAGTATTAAAAAGTGGTGATTATGATGGATTTATTTTAAACAATATATAACATAAATGTTGGTTATATTCCTAAGCTCGATTCCAGTTTACAATAGTTTAGGATATGAATAATTTTCATTAGTTTCTCAAATAGTTATGAACTTTGAGATAGTTATAGCAGGATTCTTTAATTGTCAAAACAGCTGATTGATGTACGCCTGTTTACTAACGTTGAATCAGCTGTTTTCTGGTCAAGTTTAAAGAATCCTGCCATATTTATTTATTTTTATAAAATTTTTATTATGAACTTTTGAATTATGTGTAGAATCAATCTCAGCAGAAGAGATCCTGAATGAAGAACATTCTAAATACCTCAAACTCTGAGGTTGGTAAGGAAATTAAATCTAGAGAGATTTCCGTTCCACTGCTAGGCTAGGGCGTACACTGGTTGGGGTCAAGATAAGACAAAGATAAGATTAGCTGTCGTAGTCAAGCAGAATCACATAGTTGCCATGAAGGAACACACCGATTAGTCACGTAATCGGTGTGCCAGCTCACAAGCAACTATGTGAAGCTGTTACCAACGTGACTAATCTTGTCTTGCCTTGTCTTGACTAACCGGTGTAAGCCTAGTCTAAATGATCAGAACAGTGTTCAGAAAAAGATTTGGGCCTGAGCTGACTGCCGTTGTGAGCATGCGGCTCAAGTGGGCGCACCCAAGAGCAAGGCCAAGCTGCCGCCCGCACTCACAAGCCTGAAACCATAATACCTGAGGACCGCGAGTATTTGTGGTAGGCAAGAGGGAAGGAGGTACGAGTATTAGCTCACACCATAGCGTAACATTCCATGTGCATTTTCGAAGCAGGTCCAAGTTAGTTAGTTATATTCTCCTTCCTCTCTTTTTCTTTTCATTCTTTTTCTTTTTCTCTTTCTTTTCTTCTTTCTCTTGAAATCTATTCATTTTGTCTCCTTCCTTTGTTATATTTTCTTTTTTCCCTCCCTTGGTCATTTTCTTAATTCTCTTTTTATATTCTGTTCCTCTTCTTTTTTCTTATAATTCTTCTTATTCTCTTTCTCCTTCCTTTACTTTTCTTTCTCTTTTCTTTCACCATCTCCTCCTCCTCCTTCCTCTATCTCCTCCTCTCCTCCTACCTCTTTCTCCTCCTCACCTCATTCTCCTCTATCTTTTCTTCATCTCCTTCAATTCTCTTCTTCTTTCATTTTTGGTTTAGTGTCACTCCTCCTCCTTCTATCTAATTCAAACAGTTTACATTTTAAACATTTTTCTTCCTTTTTTCCTCATCTTTCTTCTACTTTTGGTAATTTCTTTTTCATCCTCCAGCAGTCCGTAAGTTGTAATTACTTTAAAATGTATGTAATGTTCTCAATAAGTTTAATTTCTAATATTTTTGTACAATACTGAATGATTATTTTGTTACACTTTTTGTCATGTATTTTATTGTATTCTATTTTCATTGTAAAATTACACTATTGTCATTCATTATTCATTGTATTCTATTGTATTGTAACCAAACTTCAATTCAATTATGCATTTTTTTCCATTCCCCCTACAACTTCTGTGTTTCTCCCTTCCTATTAACATTATCATTCTCCGTTCTCTACTCTTATTGTTGAATAATAATTATTATAGGACTGTAATACATGCTGTTATTGAAAATGTTGAGAGAAGCGTTTGTCTGCAGTGATTTATATACCGTCAATTCGACCAGTCTTCTTTATTACACCGCATTGCATTCTCATAAAGTTATGGAACACTGAATATTTCAGCTGCTGACTAGGATCTTGTGTCTGTCTAGTATTCAACAGAATTAACAAACATTACAACTAGATTACATCTTACAAAAACTACAATAATTCATATCTGGAGATAGATACATTAGATAGTATCTGCTCCAGTTTTACAAATTAAATAATCAATCTCAGTCAGGTCCAATTCGAAATCGTGTATAGCAGGATTATTTTTAATTGTCAGAAAACAGCTGATTGATGTACGCTCGTTTACTGACGTTAAATCAGCTGTTTTCTGACAAGATAAAATGATCCTGCTATATTATTTCCGATCGACACTCGTGACCGTCGTCTTGAAACAATTCCAGCCTGACCTTGAAGGGTGCGACCTTGATCGTGACTGAATCGACCTTGAAACAGCTGATCATATAGCTCGAAAATCTCCGACTACAAGAGCAGAGAAAGGACCTGATGTGATATATTATTATTGCCGTATTGTTCAACCCGGTAGTAAATAAAACAAATTCTGCTCTAGTTGTCTCAGAAGACTTTTGCAGAAGTATTTTACTTACGGCACTCCCTAGCTGTTTATCATAACAGTATGGCAGTCTGGATACAAAGTTTACAACCAGTGCAATAATAATTTTACAACTGTAAAGTTTCTGTCGTTTTTTAGAAGTGTTTGCAGGTGGAACCTGTTTTGTTCAGTAGCCTGCTGTTCAAGGATCTGAAATTATTACTAGTAACGTCTGCCACGTGATTAAAATCCAGTAATAAAGTAACGGTTCGACTGGTGGTAATAATATATTTCACGTGTATTACTACAGGAGTCATGAATATTTAGTTCATTATGTAATTCATAATATTGGTGGTATAAACTATGTGACTTTTGATGAAAGAATAATCAGTAATTGTAGACCACTTCACATTATCATAATGGCATAATTTAGATTGGTTCGCAACGGATCTCCACAGAACAGAGCTATATTGAATTCTCTACTGATCTTATCAAAGATTCAATGAATTCTTTCTGGAGTCCTTTGAAATGTTGTTGGATAGAAAACTGAATATCAATATTGTCTCGATTGTAATCACTATAGGCAGAAATAGAATTGAATTTAAATGAATTTCAGAAAAAATTGCTTTTATTTTGATAGAGATCATAAACGATTGATTTTAGTTTGTAATATCATCATTAAAAAAAGTATACTCACGATTTCGAACTCTTGTATTTTGAATAGGCTGTTGTCATCACTATAAACATATTGGAAACATACGCTGTGACTATTATTAGTTACTAATAACCTTTTTCATTCTAACTGAGAGATTAGAACTCAAAACACATGGTATTCGAATTACCATAACATTAATTTATTTTCTTGAAATTCTAACCATGTGTTTTGTTATAATATTATTAGCCGTGTATGTGTGATTTCAGTTCTTCTTAGATTTCTATGGGATCGATCCTTTGATGATCCTTTGTGATCCTGAGAGGGAAAAGATCTTGAAATCCCTCCTTAGTGCGCATCTAGTAGGTATGAAGAATATTTGTGCAAAATTTCAAGTTTGTAGGTCAAGTAGTTTGGACTGTAGCGTGATTTCCGTGATCAGGTTTATAGTTTTTCAGAATTTTTAAGTTTATTGCTATAGCATTGAATCAATAACCATGTGTTTTCAAATGCAAAAAATAATTCAATAGTTTATTGAACGACTGGATAGAAGATATAGAGAAGTCACTTGTATACACATGTATACCACATTTCAATAGCTATGGTAAATATACCAGGTAATATAATAGACAGGTAATATAACCAAATAATCTACTATTATCAGAAAGAACGGATATCTCTGAAAATATCTTAGTTGATAAAGCACAATATAAACTGTTAATAGTTTATGGTAACTATCAACTATGAACTAAACTACATAAACTATTAACTATTAATAGTTTATATTGTGCTATATCAACTAAGATATTAACAGACTATTGTCCATTACTATTGTCAGCATTTCTTGTAAAATCTTTGATAGTTTTCTCATTTCATTTCAAGCAACAATTGTTGAGAAATTTTGAAAATATGTAAGTAGCGAGCCAACTGTTGGTTTCTTATTATGAATTTCATAAAATGTTCTGTGAATGATCATTGCTATTGACAACACTGTGATGTCTTTGATCAATTACATCTTACAGATAATATTTTATAGATTATTGTGGGTAGCTGTAGTTAAGTGGATTGAAGTGCTGCTTATCAATAAATGATTATTATAATGGGGCTCATGACCATCAAGGCAAAGCAAGGCGAGATCAGCCAACTGGAGTCCACCATTGGTATGCAGAACAACTCGAGGTCGCCGAGGAATGTGTAATGACCGAAGAGAGAGAAGGAGAATAAGGAGAAGGAGAATGAGAGAGGAGAGAGAATAAGAAGAAAAGGAGGAGAATGAGAGAGAGAAGAAAAGAAGGAGAAGAATAAGAGAGAGGATAGAGAGAGAGAGGTGATAGAGAGGAAGAGTGAAAGAGAGAGAGAGAAAGAGAGAGACAGAAGGAGAATAAGAGATTGATTGAATGAATGGTTTATTTTTCTCCTGGCAAGGTTGAAACCAAATTCTACTATAACCAGGCCAACAAAATTACATAGCATAATCAATTCAATAGTCTACTCCTAATACATAAAAATTCAAACAAAAATATGTTAAATTGTTTGAAAAATGTAAAAAGAAAAACTTTCTTTCACCTGTTCTAGAAATAAGAATAAACACTCCATATTCATAATTCATTAACGATTCACACTGAATTCACATAAAAAATTATGTTCTCCTTTTTGTTAATGAAAATCTAAATAAACTGTTCGTGATGTCCTAAGCATTTTATATATTATTATTAATTCATTCCAAAAATATTCTTTCTCTTTCTTCACAGGATAATCAAAGTGAACTGATTCCATTTAGAGTTCTTGATGTTTTATAATAATTCCGTATTGAATTCAATTGTAAAAATAATTTATCATTTGATATGTAAGGAGCAGGAGAAGGAGGAGGAGAAGAACCAGTAGAAGGAAAAGGAAGAGGAGGAGAAGGACAAAAATAAGAAAAAGGAAGAAGGAGGATGAGAAGAAAAAGAAGAAGAAAGAGAAAGAAGGACGAGAAGAAGAAGAAGAAGAAGAAGAAGAAGAAGAAGAAGAAGAAGAAAAGAAAATGATTGATGAAGGCATTGACGAAGGATTGATGAACTAGGTAAGAGAGAATAAACATATAAACGTCGAACGATGAGGTGAACATGCTAAACAAGAAGGAAAATTGGAATAAGAATCAAAATACGGGTGGGAAAATATAAAAATGTCTAAAAAGAATTATAAGAATGTATTACTGTGCATTAAAAACAGAGTTGCATTTAGAAAAGAGAGAACTACTTTAATAGAAATTAAGTTAATAAATTAAATACTGATAATAAGAGATGAATTATTGAAAAGAGAAGAAGAAGGAAATGATAACGATGGAGAAGAAGACTGAAGGAAATGTAAAGAAGAATGGAAGCAAGAACAGAACAGGTGAGAAAAATAGGAAAAATATTGATGGAGAATAATTTTTTTAAACCTTTTCACTGGTAGCATGGAGATGCATACAGAGAAGTGAGAGAGCGTAAATAAATTCCGAAGAAGGTGAATGGGAGAAGAGAGAGAGAGAGAGCCAGTTATATGTTCAAAGAGTGAGAGAGTAAAAGAGTAAAAGAGATGGAGAGAGTTCTCCAGCTTATGTGGAGTCTTGTGGAGGGGAAAGTGACCAGATTCAGAACTGGAGAACCTGTAGAACCTGCCTAGGAGAATTCAGTCTTCAGTCTTCACCACGAACCGCTGTCTAATAGACAAAACTATTCCGCGCAATCCTTTCCGTAAACTTGTTTGTTTACACGACTTGGTTTCCATGACAACGAAGGAATCACGCCGCATCCCTCCACTACAAAATTAACCGTTTTTGTGTCTTTCTTCCAAACAAAACTTCAAAAAAACTCATCTTAACGTCAAAATTAAATGGTTTTTGTGTCTTTACTTCGTACAAAATTCGCGAGATTCAAATTTCGTTTGAAGTGTCAGTAATATTAGACTGTGTCGTTTTAATAAAATAAACTTGTTTATGAGTGTGATTCAACTATCAACATGACTGTGGTTACTGACTTCTGATAACGTTTCAAAAGTTGTGGAAGTTTTTGGGATTAATCAAGTGTTGAATTGTTGTTGCAGAATGTTTTGAAGTGAAGATTGTTCTAGAAGTGGTTCAAATGATGGATTCTGATTCATGATCAACAGGTGTCATAGAGTTTTTATCAGTTGACGAGTTATCACAATTGGTAGTTATCAGTTCAGTGATTAAGCGGTTGAAGAGTTGAACATTACAGTTGAAGTGTTGTGTGCGAGGTTTTTGGATTACGACTTATTGTATGAGGTAAGTTGTATAAATAATATTATTCAATAAATTATTGTCGTCCTTTTTTCTTATTCCAGTTGCTACAAAAGATGGGGGAAACTTACATTTTGTTAGTTTCCAGGGAACAATACATCAATAATACACATTCATTAATAAATTCATATTTTAATATACAAACGATATTCGAACTGAAGTTAATTCAATTTACATTCAATTGTATTAAAAATCCTCATTTTATTCAAGATCCTGGTATAAATAAGATATAAAATTGACTTTGAAAAGAAAATCCGCTTTTATCTTTATAGGAAAAGATTATCAATGAAAACATTCTGAATAAAAAAATCCTTTCTATTATTCTAATTCTTTTTGTATGCCCGTCAACAATCAAAGCTCTGCAAAAAGTCTCAAAAACCAGAGGGGTTTTCCCAGTTTTACTCAAACTAGAATGAACTTCTTGGGAATCATGTCTCATACTCTTGTAATCACGATGTATGTTTGTTCATTTTGCATTGATTGATTTGCATTAAGATGTATGTTTGTTCATTTTGCATTGATTGATTTGCATTAAGATGTATGTTTGTTCATTTTGCATTGATTGATTTGCATTAAGATGTATGTTTGTTCATTTTGCATTGATTGATTTGCATTTTAAGAAGTATGTTTGTTCATTTTGCATTGAATGGTTTTGTTCTTGTACTTGGCATACAAGAAAAATAATCAATGGACATCTACATTCATCCATGGGAATAGAAACGGTATGAGAACATGTTTTATCGATAAATTGAAATAGAATTTATATTTCGCATCCATAAAATTCATTCAATCAAGACAAGATTCATTATTAGACAAAACTCTTTCTTTATTATTATTATCACATAGTTGCTTATCAATCTGCACACAATGATGCAATGACTAATCTGTTGGTACTGTATAGTACTGTATACTACACAGTAGACTAATCCTGTACTGTCTTGTCTTCATAAGCTTCACTCGTCTCATATAACTACTTGGTCTATTTGTGAAACTACCGTTCTTGCATACTCAACAATAAGACATAACGGATATGAGCTTTCACATTATAAATCTAACGTGTCATTCCAAACGGATGTAAAGTTGTACAGCATTACGATCTGAAAAAGAAAAGCGCGAATCTGTAATAAAAGTTAGTTTTTCTGAGCGGGTTTCCTTGGTGTTCTATTTCAAAGTCTACTGTTTCAAATTAGAAAGTTTCTAGATGGATTTTTTGTTGAAATGAGATTGATAGTGGATAGTTAGAAATCTTACAATATTATTCTTTAAATATGAACTATTAGACATAACAACAGAAATAATAATTTAAACTACAGTAGAATCTCTATATTCCGGTCATTCAATACACCGGCACATCCAGTAATCCGGCACCGCGTTTCCGCCGATGAGTCAATTATTCATTTATTCAACTCAATAGACTGATCGCTGATCGATCAAACTAGAAAAGAGAATTTGTGCTATTCTCTCTAGAATTCAATTAAATATACTATTGAAATTAAAAATACAGTATTTAAAATATACTATTTTGAAATAAAAGCACAGAAAATTGATTGATCTATGCATTATGTTTGGTACAAGTCACAATATAGATGCTAAGAATTCTTTATTTCTCGAAAGTTACGAAATTTCACCTCTCAAGTCAACATTTCATCTAAAAACAACAATGTTCCTCCATTTATAGTCTATACACAGTATTATAGATATTTTCAATAGCTGCCATTATTTCCACTATTATTCAACACCTTCCTCGGCAACCTTTGATAGCGATGACGAATTGTTCCACTCGTAAAATATTTATTACCTATTTTTCATCACTTTCCTAGCTCTTGGTATTTATGATTCCTTGAAGGTGCATTACTAAATACGTATGTAATTGCTATTCTGGAATGTCGTATCGCTTGCACTGAGAGTAAATAATTGACAGGATAGAAGAAGATGAAAGATGTCAGAGGGTGTGAAGAGAGATAAGAGAAGAAAAGAGAGGGAGTGAGTGTGAGAGAGATAGAGATAGAGTGACAGAGTGTGGAGAAGAAGAGAGGGGAAGTTGCGACGAATAATAACCAGGATAAAGAATGCAGCAAGCTGTGATGCATTGAGAAAGCGAGAAATTCTTCCTTCATGATTCGAATATTCATTGAAATAGAAGTCATTCACCGGATCTAGACAAATCCTTTGATGAATATTTGTTTATTAATGAGACCCACTTCTAGTAGACGCAAAAATAGTCATTTATTTTTAGCGATTAGCTTTATTATTTTTATTCTTCAGATTGAATGAATCTTTTTTTTGAAACTATTTAGAAATCTAATTTATTTAAGAATAAATAATCATTTAACTTAAGACTCATGATTTTTGTGAACTTTTTATTCTTGTATCCCATTGATAGTACATTGTAATAAAGTCTTCAGCACTCAAACACATTCCTTTGTTAGATAGTACGACTTTCAACTTGCAAAATTTGCAGTAATACGAAAATAGTTCTTACTAACAAAAGTGTGTTAATCTCTTCTTGCATCAAACATTGTTCTCAGCTTAGTTTAAATATGAGAGAGAGAGATAATGCTTTGATTGAAGAAGAGAGGAGAAGTTGCGACGAATAATAACCAGGATAAAGAATGCAGCAAGCTGTGATGCATTGAGAAAGTAATAATTCTTCCTTCATGAAATATTCATTGAAATAGAAGTCATTCAAACCAGCGTAGGCCTATATGAATATTTGTTTATTAATGAGACCCACTTCTAGCAGACGCAAAATTCGGTCGAAAAATAAAATAATAATTAATTCACAGTATACAATGGATTCATTCATTATTTTCTGAAGCTCTAGGATTTTATATTGGTGTTATAGATTTGCGTTTATCATCTAAATCATAAAAATTCAAAATGATTTGTTCATAGATTTTGAATCAAGATTGTGAGTGATAAAAGACTCAAACTATGAACATAACTTTTCGCCCCGTATGGACCATCTTCGTTTAAACTGAGTTCAGCGAAACAACAGTTTAAGCTTGCTAAAATGAGTTTTAGGACTCATTTTCACAGGACAGTAAATTCACAGTTCAAAACTGGTTCAAACTTCAAATTCGCAGTTAAAACCAAATTCAAACCACGTTTTGTTAGAAATGTCGAATACTTATACTAGCATCGGAGCATGTATAATTTGAAATTGGATTATACGTTTTTTGGATTATGTTTTAATTGGGGTTTCTGAAATGCCTGTTGCATCTTCTCAAATTATGAAGTATACTTATTATTGTTTACTTATAGTATACTTATCATTGTATACTAACTATTTATTGTCTTCAAATCAAATGAATTGAAGGAAATATATCACAACATCGATTCTAAAACAACTTAATTCTCTGAACTGATCTACTCCATTACATAATATAGAAAACGTTTTACTATGTTCGGATACATCAAACAATGTAGCTCTCGATTTTCAATACAACCGATAAGATCTATCGAGCCACACAGATCAATTGACTTTCAAATTTTCTCTTTTACAGGTATTCGGGAACCCAGCAGACATCTTACAACCGAGACACACCTGTAAGTGAAATGACACCGCCACACTCATTCCGAAATCGGATAAAGTGAAATGATTAGAAAGTTTTAGGAGGTGAATAATACTGTGCTACGATTTGGAATAGCGCAAGATTGTACAATAATTTAATGACTGAGAATTATTGTCGTGGAGCAACCATAACGGTATTACTGGAGAAATGATTTCGATTTGTCACGTTTGAGGAAAATATTAGTGCTACGGGAAAGAGATTAGAGCAGGAAGGTGACAACTATATCCAACAGTAGAGCATTCAATTTCTTTCATTTTGATTCAAAATAACATTATTGTCTGTGTCCTACTAATAAAGAGAGATTGCAGAGGAGGAAGGGACTATTTATTTAAAGCATAATCCGAAGATAATGAATGAACAAGTTGATAATCAATAAAGAGAATAATGTAGAGGAATAGTGATTATTGATTTAAAGAAAAATCCAATAACCCGAAAAAATAGATAAACGAGTTAATGATCAATAAAGTGAATATTGTAGAGAAGGAATGAAGTGAGAAAGAAAATAAGCTCAAGAAGTTAATAAGAGATTGAGTTAATCGAGAGACATTATCGTGATTCATGTGAATGAACTCTTCATAACTGAATAATCAAGAATCAAGTTAAAGAAAAACCATTCAGCCTACTTTGCTGTGAACTTGTAGGTAACATTGCATTACAAATTATCAACCGTTTCACAATCAAATTTTTCTACAGATATTGAATGTAGGAAAAAGTATATTCACTTTATAGTTTACTTGTAGGTGACAGTAGTCTTAAGATCACTGATTTCTCAGTAGATTGTCGAATAGATAAGGGGTAATCAGTTGAGAGAAATTAGTGTGGTGCAATAATAAAAACAAGTTGAAGAGATTGGATTATAAAAGGTGAAAAAGTGTATTTCTATTAGTGACATTGTAGTATTAATGTAGGTCATCAATTATGGAGAGTTCACTGCTGCCTTGTTTTGGTCGGTGGGACTGAAACGGTTGTAGCTACGTGACAAACGTAAAATGCTGGAAATGATGAATGGACCGAAGGAGTTCATTGATAAAATGGAAGCGGAAACTAGGAAAGGGCCGGTTGTAGTGAGCACTCGTAGCAGACAGCAGGAGCGACAACCTGACGGAACTAAAACGCCGGGGATTGTTGAAGATGTCACAATTGACCGGAAGTTACAAGGACGCCACGTTGTAAAAATTCGTGTCAACGCTGTTGGCAGCACTGAAGGAGTGGCTGGAGATGGACTTCAATCGGCATCTAATAATGGTCAGGTCACACCTTCAACCCAAGTTGAGGTGTTGTCAGATGGTCGAGTGAGAATCAACAGTAATGATAACGATGTGGAATCATTTTCAAAGCCACTTGTGGTTGGAAGAACACTGAAAGATGCGGAGACGAGAAGAAGAGATGGAGAAGGTACAGAGGCAAAGAAGGATGAGGAAGAAGAAAGCAGGAGAAGATTCAAAGGAGAGGAAACAACTTCTAACTTAGCAGGTCAACATCAAGTCGACCGGGTAAAAGGGGCGGAGACCGTCAGGTCATTCCTTATCTCTGCTACTACTTCTTCTTCAAACAAGTTGAAGCAGTCTGGTCTTCATCCAGAGACGCAATCATCAAATCAGTCCAGTTCCAACGCTGTACGTATAAACGTGTCATCTCCTTCAGCTCCCGGGGAAACAATGTTCTCAAGGAATGATGAAGATTCAGCATACTACTCATACAATCAACTCGCTTATCTTTACTCACATAGTGGTCAGTCGTCTCCAGCTAGTGATAGTGGTACATGTAGTGATTTTGATGCTAACACACCTCCTCCTCTACCTAAAAAGAAGTCTGCGCTAAGTAAGAAAGTATCAACAATTCAACTGAATCTGGGGAGTATCTCGAAGGATGATGATGTGAAACACCACATTGTTAATCATAAAGTAGCCAGCCTGACATCATCAGCTGATCTGGAAAGCGATGATGACATCAGTTGTGACTCGCTCAACAGCAGTGAACTGGAGCACCAGGTGGTGTCATCATCATCATCAACATCATCGGATCCAAGTCATCATCACATCAACGATGATCTGCATGAGTTGGAGGATGTGGATGATGGTGTACATGATGTTCTGTCCAGAAGAAGAATGGTGCAACAGTTTGGGAAGCAGAAATGTGTGCCACCACCATTGCCTCCAAAGAAAAGTCACCAGAAGAAGATTTTGGAGACATGTTCATCGGTTGAGTCTCCCCTAACATCTTCAAAGGAATCATCAGTTGAAACCACTATCATCACTAACAACAACAACAACTACATCAACAACAAAAACAACAATTCGTTGTTGACACCAACAGAAGAAAAATCTGTCAAACAAGTGAAACATCCCCAAGTGTCTCGACAGGTATCTGTCGAAGAACGCACCTATGAGGAACGTAACTCCTCCAAGGATCGCACCATTTCACCCAACTCCACATTAGATCATAGTGTTTCTTCGCCTGCTTCCTCCATTTATGACAGTTTCTACAAATTCCATCTGCACGAGAACAGTGACGCAAATTCAACGGACGATTGCAACAGTTTGTCGTCAACGGCTACTATGAAGTCTAGTGTTACAGTGGATGGTTTAGATTCGTTCGCGGGACGTAAGGGATACGTGCAGGATGGTGATGTTGAGAATGCAACAATCAGGAGTTCGAAAGGTACGATACGAGGCGTCAAGAATCGAGTGAGAGCTGGCATTGCTACTTTCCTGCAGATGCACTCCAATAAGGTAGGACCAGAATTTTTTTGACAAATATTTTCTACAGTTACTTTTTTTGATTATTATTTGAATATTTTATTTATCACAATTATACTATTATTATTTTTTTTAAACTTTACTGTTTCTAACATTTTGAACTTGAACTATTTTCTCTTTGTAAGGAAAAAGAGGTTACATGATCACAACAAACGAGATCCATCAATATGAGAGGAGTTTATTTCTACAATACTTATTTGAAAAATATATGTTTGTTCTCTATGATTAGAATAAAATTTATCATAATAAATTCATCAATCAGAATAGAATCATATATGAAAATTCTTCCTAGTAAATTCATCAGAAGTTGCAGTTCTACCTTATAAATCCAGAAAGTATAATCAATAACTTATAATATGAGATTATCATTAAAACAATATAATTATTATAATTATTGTTTAAAGCTGGTATAGCTTTTGAGATACTTGAAAATAATGGGAGCTATCAAGTAGGGATATTTTGAATATATCACAAGAAAGTGGTACTGTACCACAGAAAGCAGAAAAGGATTATTAGTGATTTCTAAAATTATCAACAACATCGTCGGATACCAATATCAATTTTGAATCCAATGTCCTGGTTTAGAACCAATGAGGGAATGACAATAATAACTTGATAAGTTATAAGTTAGAAGTGTGAGTTTCAAAAATAACTAGGCTTCAATGTTAACAAGATTAGTCACTAATAGCAGGGACAATGGTTATTATTATCGTTACAATAATAATAAATAATGATAATAATAGCAATAATTAATTAATTATTATTATAATTAGCAATAACATAATAATTATAATAGTAATAATATAATATTAATGATAATAATACAGGAATAATAATTCATTGTATTCGCCAATCGATGACAATTTCAAAAACCCACAAAACCTTACAAGAAAAACACACAAATATAGTGGAAGAGTACCCGAACAACGTTACAAATGCAATACAAAAATACAGTGGAAAAGTACCGTTAAATTTCAACAACCTTATGAGAAGCAAACAGGAGTAACATCCAGAAACAGGTCTAAAAATGATGAGAATTTGAACCAGATCAAAGTTCTCAAATTTGCATAACCAGAACAACAACCAATGACAACCAATTTAAGTCCGCTCATCATATAATATATTTGGAGCTAAAGTTCAACAACATACTAATCTATTTCGCCATTTTTGTTACACAATATTATCACGTGTTGTCTTGCCAAAAACATATAACCTATTTGTTCATAACCATAAGTAGATGAGCGGATGGATTTCAATAATTATGTATCATTTCCTGTTTATCGTGATACAGAAAAAAAAAATGATACGAATTGGAAAGCTCAGATACGGAGGTGATAGAATATTATGATTACGAGAACTCGTTGTTCTCACCGATATCACTGACCAATGGCGGAATCTCTCCTGAATTCAATCAAGCAGTGAGATGACCCTTGGTTTCGAGTTACATGTGATCATTGAGAAACTGAATCGGGTGTAAATCTAGTAGATCTAGAAGGCTGGCAACCTTAATTGACCTACTTGTTGATATCCTTTTGATTTTGATTAAAGTTGATCACGTTACTAAGGTGGAATTGAGAATGATGAGTTTATGTTGTAACATAACATCTGTATTTTTCGAGAAAATTCTTACATTTATGAGCGGTTTATGAACTCTGGTTTATCTCTATTCCGAGGCCCGTGGCCAAGCGTGGTATACTTATTTGGTCCTGTAGGAAATATACCCGGCGATGCCCGGCAAATCATTATACCACGCTTCGCCACTATCCGAGGCTCAAAACCGGATTTTGCGCCGTGTTGAAAATCGGGTTTATGAGCTCGAGATTAGCAAGTCCCAGGCGTAAAATAGCAATATTATCGCAGGGAAAACCCCAATGTTTAAGAGCTGGGCTTATGTGTCCAAAAACAGATCATCTCGAGTTTATGAGAGATGGCGGAAGCGACTCTACAGTTGTAAATTAGGTAGCGTTGACAAGACAAGATTTATTGTCAAGTTTAGTCACAGTAATACATAAGCTGCTTATCAAAAACACCGATTAGTCATTGCATCGGTGTGACCTGCTCATAAGAAAATGTAAATACTATGACTAAAGACTACCCCAATGTCTTGTCTTAAAACCGGTGTACGCCTAGTTTACTTTGATGAAGAATAAAAAACGTTCTGAATTTGTATTGGTAGAATATTGATATAATTATAAAATATTTTTTTTTTCGCTCATTGACACGCAATCTCCGAAAAATACAAGTAATACAAAATTAAGATACCAATCAATGATTGAATTTGATCGCCGTAAACATAATGTTATCTCCAACGACCATGAGAATGAAGTGCGACATTTAACGGTGGTTAAATTAAATTTTATTTTCGTGCAGTTTTCATTTTTTGGGGTAGTTTTTAACACTTGAGAACAATTTTAGGTAACCTCTTTCAAAAATCCTATTTCATAGGGCGTAACAGAAAAATATATTCACAGCAAACGTTTACTAATACACTTTGTTGAAAAAATTTAATTTCCCGTTGTAGATTAATTTTACACTCACAAGAGTCGAAAATCGAGAAACTAAAGATATAATAATACATTGGCTTCATATATTTGGCTTCATTACTCTATTGAAATTACTCTGATTGAACTGGTATATTAACTTTTCCAATTTAACTGAAATTGAGACTTCAGGTGTAGTGAACGATATTAAAACGGCTTTAAAACGCTGTACCAGAGACATTCATTCACATTTGGTTTCTCTACGGCTGTTCCATTAATTTAATACTCTGAAAATTCCATCCTTGAGGCAACTAGAATTTTATAGAACCTTTTATTTACTCCATCGAATTAAAAGCTTCCGAGCGTCAGTGTTCGGTTTGTTGGATGTCCGGTTGTTTAAACAAGCTGCAACGCAGATATTCAGTATTAAATCCTTGTTGAAGGTTTGTCCTTACCGCTATCCTGCGTGTTTGAGAATGAGAAATGAATTATGTTGATTTTTGATCATGCTTTATTAATTCAAGCTCCACCTCGCCGGGGAAAAACGGGATGTGCTTGAAGTTTCAAGTAAATTGATGTGAAAGCAAGCTCATTCGTTACCAATACTATTTCAGTGTAATTATACAGTATTTATACATACCGTATATATTATATACATACAGTACAATATTTAAATTTATACAGTATTCATAAAGGTGATATTACTGCTCTGCTGAATCCAAGAGAAGACTCATGCAGCTTTTTATATGATCACTAGCCACTTGTCTACACTTTGTTCTTTAATTAGGGTATTTTGGGAATACTAGGGAAAATTTGGGCTTCTTAGGGCAATGATGATGAGTTTAGAAAGGTATGCTCAAAATTATGTATAAACTATAATAATTAGTTGATTGCATGGAAATTTGATTGTTGATTAGTTGATTGTTATAGGCTACAATATTTGTTTTTATCTCCTACTCTTCCTTCTTCTTCTCTTCCTCTTCTTCTCCTTCTTTCCTCCTTCTCATCTACGTCTTTTTCTTTAAAACATCTTCTTTTACTTCTATTCTATTCTTCTTCTTCTTCTTCTTCTTCTTCTTCTTCTCCTTCTTTTCTCCTTCCCCATCTACGTCTTTTTCTATTATTCTATCTTTCTTCTTTCTACGTATTCTTCTTCTTCTTCTTCTTCTTCTTCTTCTTCTTCTTCTTCTTCTTCTTCTTCTTCTTCTTCTTCTTCTTCTTCTTCTTTTCCGTTCCCTTCTCCTCCTCCTCCTCCTCTTCTTCCTCTGCTTTTTCTACTGCTTCTTCTTTTTCTCCTCCTTTTCTAAATACTTGTGCAAGCCACTTGATAATATTCACAGCTTGTATTGAGAACAGGTCACTGCAGTTGACATACAACCCGGGACAGGCAACTCTCTCTTCCCTAAAAGATTGAATGGTGAAAAAAGAAGTATTAAACTAACCTCTAAACGTTTTCGCGGCTAACTTGACCTTTCACCTTGAGAGAATCCTTGATGCATTCACTTACTTTTTATCCTCTCTCACTACTCTCTCCCTCCCACTCGTTCTCTCTATCTACATTCCATCACTCTTCATTTCCTTGGGTTTTCCATCCTCTTAATTTATTATTTGTTCAACGATCGACGAGACATCTTTTTTCAAATCCGTTTACTGCCGACAATGTGTGTCACATGCAGTTTCTCTCCTACTCAGGTTGTAATTGTTTTCTTTTTTTTTTCTTCTTCTCCTCCTTATTCTTCTTCTTCTTTTTCTCCTTCTTCTTCTTCTTCTTCTTCTTCTTCTTCTTCTTCTTCTTCTTCTTCTTCTTCTTCTTCTTCTTCTTCTTCTTCTTCTTCTTCTTCTTCTTCTTCTTCTTCTTCTTCTTCTTCTTCTTCTTCTTCTTCTTCTTCTCCGTCTTTTCCTTAACCTCTTCCTCCTCTCCTACTTCTTATTTTTTCTTGTCACTCTCTCTCTCTTTTCCTCCTCCTACATAGCTTTTCCCCCCACCACCCTATTCTATTCTTATCTTACTTCTGTTTCTCTCATCCTCTTCCTTCATTCTTTCTATTATTTTTCCACTTTACCACTCTTTCCACATGATCAACTCCTTTTCCTCTTCTTGTCCTCTCTTATCCTTCTCTATGTTCCCTCTTTCTTCTCTTCTCCAACTCATTTTCCCCTTCCTCTTTTCACTCTCTCCTTTCTCTCTTCTCCACCTTGTTTTCCTCCGCCTTCTTAAACCTTTCTATTTCTTTTCTCTTTCTCTCTTTGAAGCTTCAAATCGTCAAGAAAAGAAGTCACTCAACTCTTACTTAGTTGTTTATGTGTTCTGGCCTCAAACCGCTGTTGAAGACTTCTTGACAGAAACTGTGTTTAAACGAGTAAATAGCGACAACGCATGTAGTAGTAAACGTAGCGCGATTTCTAAACGTGTTAATTCAGGACAGTCTTGAGTTGTTCTCATGACGGTTGATGTCTCTTTAGATTTAGCACCTAGCATTTTCCTTCTTTAACCCTAATTCAACCAAAGATCTAAATTATTAGCACTAAACTTTTGCTCACATTTACTGCATGTCCTATTTTACCTGTGAATTTTAGTTTCGAGCTCTAAATATCCACCTACTATAATATCACTGAAGAAATACATTACTAGCATGAAATATCTACATCATCAATATCTACATTCAAGACCGCTCTCGGATGGGTGACCGACACAAAAAAGACACAAAAAATTGTGCAATGAGGCGAGGTGGAACCTACCCGTAAGGGT
Organism: Laodelphax striatellus; assembly: GCA_017141395.1. Taxonomy (NCBI): domain Eukaryota; kingdom Metazoa; phylum Arthropoda; class Insecta; order Hemiptera; family Delphacidae; genus Laodelphax; species Laodelphax striatellus. Next base: position 4,853,472 of record CM029541.1, on the reverse strand, counting down.
CTCCCCACCAATAAAAGCCATACGATAAAAAAGAAAAAATATCTACCTACATTGTCTAATGTGTGACCTAGTTTGACTGTGAATATGAGCAGTTAGTACAACTCAATTTTAACGAGACCCTTATTTTGTCAAAATTCTAAAATGACAAAATAGTGTAATCTGTAATGAATTTGAAATCCAGTCCCCCTCTCACAATCCTCCACTTTCCATTCTCTGCCGAACGTTGCCCGGGGCCCCTAGGGCCAGGGCACTGGTCCGGCAAACCAGAGGTGCTGGGTTCGATTCCCGCCCGGGCAAAAAGTTTTTTGTGCAGCAGCATTCATCGAATTTCCTTACTAGCTATTTATTATTCTTTTGTCAATATTTGCAGTAGCAGAAGTCTTTAGAGTATTATATGAAATTAAATATTAATTTCGTTCAATTAATTATTATGTTTTAAAAGCAATTGAATAGTTGCAATATCTCATTTCCTTCCATCTACAAAAATAACGCATTAAAATTTGATTCGAAGGATATAATACTATATCATAGTATATATATTTTAGTTATATATATAGTTATACTATATATTAGTTCCAATTAGATTAAACCATCGTAGAATGACTTCATACAATGAACGAATCTGAAGTCAGTGTGATCACGTCATTTCACGGTGATTGAATTCAATATTAGATTTTCGTGAAACTGGCCGATAGTCTTTTATCTGTTCTTGAGCCTATATAACCAGCTGGTAAGCCTAGAACCAGAGTAGGTGGTCAACAAGTGTTTGTAGTCTGTGGATTGGTCAGTGTCAGAAAGTTCATTGCCGCTTCAAATGTGACGTCACTGAATTATCTTGACACAGACAGACAGATGGAAAGTGGAGAGTGAAAGAGACGCAACGTTGGAAGAAGAGGGAGAATGAGAGAGAGAAGGAGTGGAAAAGAGAGAGAAAACATAGAAACAGTTGAACGTCTGTCTAGTCTAGTCCAGTCTTGGTACGTGCAGTCTCCAAACCGTAACCGTTATTATACTACAATAGTTATCAGTAAAGAAAGGTCTGGTGGTAATCTTTTCAAATCGATACTCTTGTACTCAAGTAAAGTACAATAAGTACTTAGAAACATTCAAGTGCTTTTTGAGGGTGGGAAAATATGAAAATGTCTGTAAGAAAACTTTATTACTATCTGTGAGAAAAATTCTCATCTTTGGTCAAAGGAGTCTAAAGCTGGAGTTAAAATAATTATTGTTCATCTTTTTATTTGGATCAGTAAAGTAATTTTGTTTTAGAGTAAGTTTGTGTATTGCAGTTAAGTTGTTTGAAACAGTACACTGGTTCCAAGGATGATGATCATTTTGAAATGAATATTGGGAAAATAAAAAAGGCTTAGGTCACACGGTTGAATATTGTAGACTAAATTTATTCTCTCAAGAAGGAATTACCATGCAAGGTTCTTACAAGAATAATTATTCAGCCAAGTTCAAATATTCAGAAAAAAAGTGATTTTGATATCTGATTTAAGTGATTTTGGGCGTATCTTTGGGATGTTTTCAAAATCCGTTCTTAGTGCGCGTCTTAGGCTAGGCGTACACCGGTTAGTCAAGACAAGACAAGACGAGCCAAATTTGAACGCATTTGGTTCAGTAGATTTTTAGTTCTGCTGATGAATGAATGAGTGAGTGAGTGCCATTTCGCTTTTATATAATTATATAGATATAGATAGATAACAAGAGTATCATTCTTATCAAGTTCAATCATTCTGGTATTCTAAAGCACTGACCTCTCTAGTTTCTAGTAGTCATTGACTACAAACGTCTCGTCAATCTGATCCAGCCTGGTCAACAAACGTTTTACACCGGTCAGTTATCTATGAATCGTGTAGGCATTCAGCGAACGAAAGCAATTGGAAAGTGCATGTTCCTGCATTACCATAGATTCTATCCTGAATATCGATTGATTTTCCAGCCATTCCAATCATTGGTAGCCGGCGATTTCATCGACTAACGAAGTTTCTCTTTGACGATTTCACGTTCCAATTACAATTCATCGATAGTCGGTTGAAGTGAGAGAGAGAATAGAGAAGACAGAAGATAGAAAGAGAGACAAGATGAATCAAGAAAGTGAGAGGCGTACAATTGGTCATGGCAATCGCGTTATTTGTTCGCTAATTCGTTCGGATTGCACCAGAAAAGTGCATTTGACGGTGACTTGTTGAAAGCATTCAGTAGCTAGCCTGAAATAAATTAATTGTGCTTTCTGGTTCATTATAGTGCATCATTAATAGAAGTGCATTAATTCTGTAATAGCGCATCAATTCAGTAATAGTGCATTAATTCTGGAATAGTGCATCAGTTTCACATAATAGTGCATCACGTAATAGGAAAATTTATAGATCAATAATTGAGTAATCAATTTCTGAGTGAATTTGTGGAGCTTCATATTGAGATAAAGATAATAAATAAATGCATTACATAACACTGTAATAATGTGTCAGATTTTGTTGAACGTTAAATTTTTTAAGTGTAAAGAGACAATATTTTATTGAAAGTGACCTTATTGAATATCTATGACCTATCTATAAAGCATATCTATAAAACAATAACCCAACGGTTCATCATGTCCATCGTTGAAAGAGAATTGGGTTATAGGTGAAATAACCTATATTATGGATCTCTCCATGAATTAAAAAGCTTAGGCTAGGCGTACACCGGTTAGCCAAGACAAGACAAGACGACATTAGTCACGTTTATATAGTCGATAATTCACATATGGCTGCTTGAAGCAGCTTTACACCGATACCCAATGACTAATCTGTGTGTTGCTGGCATAAGCAACTATGTGACTATGCTGTGACCAAATAATGACAATCTTGTCTTATATTTGACCTTTCAGTGTACCTACTTTATTAGCTACGATACTAATAAACATATGAATAATATAAATAAGTGGACAGTAAAAATTGGTTGAATTGGTCGACAATTTCATTATAAATTGTACAGTGATATTCATTTAATTTGACGCTTGTCATTAGATAGATAGATAGATAGATAGATAGAGAGATAGATATCTCTCTGGTCTATAGATAAATAGAGATATTACTCCTGCTGAGGGCATCTTACTCTACGGTCATAAGCAACGTCGGGAAATGATATCTCTCTATCTATCTTTCTTTCTAATTCCAAGCGTCAAATTGAATGGAATGTTCCGAGATTAGCTCACGTTTGATAAAATTCATATTACTAAAAACAGGTGCGACCAGCCGTCGGTGGCGCAAAATCTAGTAATTAGTTCTTGTTCAGAAATACACGGCGACCCGTTGGATACATCTTAAATGTTTTTTAATAATGCTAATTACTCACATCTCTACCACAGAAAACAAAATCTTAGACTACTAATCCATTCGAACCACTTTTCAAGCACCAAAACAATTTTCGGAGAAAGTCAATCTTGCTTGGCTCGTTATCTTAAAATCCTTTCCATTGTATCAATTACGTCCACTTGTCTATTCGTTATAAAACAAATAAGGAAGTATTTCAATCAAATAATTCCGTCTCTTTAGGAGAAACAATAAAACGAAATGATAAAACCTAGCTCACGGAGAACAGTATCTTAAATTGTGTCTTGTAAGAAGAAATAATTGACTGATAGAAACTACAAGGACCATAGTTTACTATGTGGAAAGTTCACTTTTATTGTTGGAAAGAGTTTTAGTTTGTACTAGTAATTTGTAGACTTTTCAGTCTCCCAAAGCAGTACCTAACAATGTTACATAAGTTGCTTAAGTAATTTCTCCAGTCACTTAATAAACCCATTATGGCAAGAGGAAATAATTGTAAAAGTACTTTCTAGACTGCATTCTCATCTTCAGATAACTGTACAATTGTTCTGTGCAATAAACTATTACAACTTGCAGTTTTAGGATTGCCAAAACCACAAGCTTAGAAAATTTTAGATGCTTGTATACTTCACCAGTAACTTTCATCCGAGTGGAGTTGTGAGTTTGAATATTTCTACAAAATTATCATTGTTCAAATAGAAAATGTTTTGGAATTTTACAACTTAAAATTGTACAGAAAGCGGGGGTCAGGAAATTCTGTAATTTTTACCCTCATGAAACACATTTTAATGCTTTCTGGTGGAGTGCTCTAATTGATTAATCGTACTCAGAACTCAGTTTGGAACTGTGTCTGATAAGAGAAGAAGAGAAATGATGAAAATCAAAATACAAAGAATCATCAACTATATCACATCCAACCACTCATGAATTGGAACGAACTATTTGATCAAGAGTAACTTCAACTTCAACTCCAACTCCAACTTCAACTCTTCAACTTCAACTCTTCAACTTCAACTTCAACTTCAACTTCTCCTTCTTCTTCTTCTATTTTCTTCTTCTTCTTCTTCTTCTTCTTCTTCTTCTTCTTCTTCTTCTTCTTCTTCTTCTTCTTCTTCTTCTTCTTCTTCTTCTTCTTCTTCTTCTTCTTCTTCTTCTTCTTCTTCTTCTTCTTCTTCTTCTTATTCTTCTTCTCTCCAACGCCATCTATCAACAAAATAGGAAACTAACAGGCAACTCCATTGCTGTCTCACTTGCTTGCTTGTGATTGGCTGGAGGCCAGCCGTGGGCTGGGCTTAGTGGGACGACCAATCGTATTGCAAGAGAATTTTCATGGCGTCTGAATATATTCCACGGTGGTTGGCTAGAATTCCAATGGGTCATTTGGTTTATAGCTACTGCAATATCTAGACGTTTGACTTTTTCAAAATTTAAAGTTCCAGTAATTCAAATAGTACTTATCGCTTGACTCCCCCAGGAAATTTTGTAATCTTTACCCTCATAAAACACATTTTAATGCTTCCTGTAATGTAAATTTTCCTTTTCGGTTTTAGCTGAAACACCATGTTTTACGTTTCAGTTTTGTTAAGGTTTTTGTCTTTATGGCAATATGTCGGGCCACATAAAATCGGTTCGCGGGCCGCATCCGGCCCGCGAGCCTTAGGTTGGGCAGCCCTGCTCTATACTCTTTAGAAGCTATACTTATATTCGTAGTTCTAGTGAGTGGTTACGGTACTTTGATAGTCTTAAATAATTACAAAACTATGACGTCTTATTGTTTTAATAACTCGTATGCAGGGCATACAAGATTAGTGTTCATCTATGATTATAGACTTGTAATGAAGAGTACTGTAATAATTATTATCGCATTCCTGCCCAGTGCGTGTGTTGTAGAAGTGTTCTATATAGATACTGTGAATTTAATTATAGTCATATATCTATAGTCATCACGTATCTAGTAGGAGAATGTATTAATAAGAAGCGGCATAGCAAATGATGAAATGAAAGAGAAAATTGGATTATAATTGGACAGGAATTACGAAATTTCGCAGCGGTTTTTTCAACTTGTCTGATTCCTGGAATGTTTACACGATGTTGACATGAGAATGTGAGCATTCTGGTTTTCAAATTCTAATTGAATTGTTTACTGAATTCATTATTATGGAAAGGAATAAACATTGATTATCACCCGACGCTGAGAGGCAGAAGGGTTGGGAAAAGAAGAAGAAGATGAACATTGTGGGTATTAAAATCCTCATGGAATACTGTTTTAACATGTTAATTTGAATATGAAAATATTGTTGAATTCTTTTGATGAATTGTTTATTGAATTTATTCATTTTTATAGATAGAAATGAACATTGTGGAAATTCAAATCTACAAGGAATAATTCTTTCCATGATTCAACAAGTGAGAAATTCGTATCTTCATAATAATTATTATTCAACTGATTGTGTTAGTAAATTAATAATAAGAGGTGATGTGGTTCATAAGATGATAATTACAGTATTTCAAAAACTAAATAAGCTCACGTATATTTATCTCACGTGTGGATCCATATGGTGGAAAAAGGAGAAGTTCCCCCCCCCCCCAAATGTGGATCATCTTACACTAGATAGAATGCAATTTAGAGGAGTTGACAATTTTTTAACCACAAATAAGGTCTAAAACTCTAGGTAAACGAAACCCCCCCCCCCCTAGATACAAGGAAGGGCCGGTGGGATTTTCGGAAAATTAATGCCTGAAAATGTGTATTAAAATCTACTTGACTACATAAAATTATAAGAAATTATCTTATAATCACAAGATAACAAAGCTACCTCGTATTCATTTGAGCTGCAAGCTGCCTATCTCGTGATAGGCCAGCAATGAATGACTCAGCTAGTTCTGAATTCGACCGGTAGACGGCTGCAGTTACTGGGTGATTTACAGCTTCAATCTTTACAGACACGCCTCCAAGCTCCGCCTCTCTCCCCTGATTGGTTGGCAATGCACAACGCATGTAGTTCTGAATTCTGTCATAGCAGTTAGTGGGTCATTCAAGTTACAACTTTATTATTCCGCCGTCCATATGTCAGAGGTGTTCTACACTCATTCTTATCCAATGGGAAAGAACAGATTCTTTCTATTGAACATGGACATTCGATAAATAGAATAGTTTATTTTATTGTGAAATATTTATTTTAATAGTAGCCTATACTCAAATTTTCAATTCAATTAGTTTCAAAGCGATTAGTTTGACAACCATCAATATGTATAACACGCGTAGATTATTCATTCAATTATGGGAAATTCTACTACAGATTTTTCGAGAACGTCTGGTCCAAAAAGACTGAATTTGGTATACAAAAGTAGTTGAGGACTTTAAAGGATGTGATTATGGGGTTTAAGATTTCCCCACAAAATTATATACAATTACAAGAAACGTATTATCAGCAGTTTTGAGTCAAAGGGAAGGATGTGAACAGGAAGCCTATTTTTGCATCACTTTAATAATTATGAACTAAGTGATTGTGAATTGGATTTGTGCATGTGAAGAAACTTTGAGGTGAGTCCAAAAATACTTTTATGGAAAATGTCTAATTTTTTTGATAGGTCTATTTTGTTTTTGAGTCACATGAATCGTTGGAAAGGAAATGGAGGAGTTTGGAGTTATGATTAGATAATTGGAAATTGGGAACGATTTTGGAGTTATACTTTTCTACAAAAAAGTCCATGATTGATTTTTATTCAGTTCCCATTCCCTGAAAGAATTTCATTAAATGTTTGGGGGGGGGGGGGCTCGAGCCCCCAAAGCCCCCCCTGGCTACGCCCATGTGACCTGCAATAATGATTATAATTTACTATATGTTTTTGTTCTCAATTTATTTTTAAAAATCACTAAATTATTCGATTTGTTTTTGACAACATTTTTCCTTTCCGTAAAAGCTAGGGGGGGGGGCACGGCCCCCATCCCTGACCCCCATGGGCGCCCATGTGCTGTACATTGTCTTTGGATTGTACCGTACAGCATACTCCATAACTTGGTACTCTTAGCATACTTCTTGAAAGCTGGTACTGTACTTAATTCTTACTTGAGTGACAATACCGTTACAATACTACACGAGTCTATTGTTCATGTCTGACATGACTCATAAACATTTCTGATGATATGATAAATTACCCTACAATGTCTGTACAGTTCCCACCCTGACAAGTACCCAATTAATAACTTAACAGAGATTTTATCACAAGTTTGACAAGCCAATCCCTTTTTCAGAACAGAAATAAGTGATTCCATTGTTAAACTAAATTGTATTTAGATAGGATAGATGAACTAAATAGTTTCCCCTTCAGAAATAGGAGAAGGTGTGAGTGACATAGTAATCATGGGAGTTTTCTCGGGTCTCAGTTTGACATCATAATGGACCTTAATCCACTATAATTCCATAATGAACAGTAGTTTACTGTAATAATTCAGATCGTAATCATGTGGAAGAGTGTTGAGATTTTCTTAAGGAAAGAGAGCAATAAGGTGTTGTCGATGAGAGGACAGGTAATTTATGTTTTTTCCATTAAGTAGGGTTTAATTTAAGTTCTTAGATTATACTTATTCCATTAGTATAGGAAAAGATCATAATATAAATGATTAAGGACCCGATAGGGTAATAATGCGATAATAATAGTATGATAATGCGATCGTACTGGTGTCCGTCCGTTCGTACTCATGCACGATATCTAACGAACGGAAGATCGTACAGTTTTGAACTTTTGAGTATAATATTTCCATAGATCAATTAAGAAGCGTATTTATTTATTTATTCATCTTCATCACATTACATCAGTTTTTGGGAATACTCCCAATTGATAGGTGATATGTCAACAGTGTACGTATACAGTAGTCATAAAAACAAAGCAAAAGTTTTACAATAGAATTAAATTGACGTATAAACGTTATTAAGTCTACAGAGTTCTACAGAGTTAGAGAAAATTGAAATCTGCCACCAAATAATAAGCTCCTTCAACTAATATTCTTTTTATTGATTTTCTTGAATAGCTTCAAAGATTCAATTTTTCTGATGGTCTCAGGTAGTTTATTATATCGATTTATATAGATTTATTATATTGATATTGAACATTGAAGGTTGAATTTACAAGCAAAAAATAGGTAGGCCTACTGTGATTGCAAAAAAACATGTTACAGAGAAGTATAATCAGATTCATTTAATTTTATTTCGGTTTTATAATTTTATAATTCGGTTTATTATTATAGTATTATTATTATTACTACAGTATTTCGGTGACATTATCAATAACTCTCTTCAAGAAAACATATGTTTGAATATATTCTCAAATCTGAGGTAACCCGTAGTTTAGCGTCACAATATGAGATTCCGGGTATTGCAGCCTCATAACACTGATCAAGCCCTGATTAATAACAAAAACAACATCTACGTTCAGGACCTTGGGCCAATGCTTACTAAGAAGGCCCTCAGGCTTGCCACGATGGAATTCAGGTCAACGTATCAGGTGCAGCAGGAGATTACTCTCTCATTCATTCTCTCTCACTCTTATTCAATTTCTCACTCTATCTTTCTCACTCCCATTCTCTTTGTCAATATTTCTCACTTATTCTCTTTCTCTGTATCAATCATCTCTTTTCCTCTCACCACCTCTCACGGCTAATTCGTTCTCTCTCTCTTTCTACACTCTCTCATTCTCTCCTGTTCTCTCTGTTTACTCTCAGTCTTCTCCTCAACGTTGCTAAAGCTTTTCATAGAAAGCGGGTCGGACAAATTCAGAATAGTAAGTAACTTATGTATTAAGACGGGTTGCGGATGTGCATACTATGATAGGTGTGTACCTCAACATAATCTAGCATAGTGTAATTAAATAGATTTATTAACCTAAACATAAATGAACATCAAATAATTGAAACATGATGAACAATATTATACCAACCATTGTACTATGTTCTGTGAAAATTCATGCTGGGTACATGATATTTCTGTATAGAGAACAAGCTGTATAAATGAAATAAATACTGATATACTGAAATCCATCATTCCTAATTTGAAATATTGAGGTTGATACCCAAATAAAATATAGTGCCTAGGTAGGATTACAGTGACTATAGACACTGTAGGTGGGATGAGTGGAAATGATGTCTTTTTTGAATATTTTTTAATTGAAACACTGTATTTTTCAATTTGTTAATAAATAGTGGTTTGACTAGATATCAGTTTTCCTTTCACTACTCTGTTTTTAAATCAGAGAACGATAATTTTACTGTAATGAGATAATAAGTAATTTATCCATTATTAATTCAGTAACTGTATCGATAAACTTTACTATCACCAATAATATAGATTTCACAGAGTGGAAATAAAAAATTGAAAAATATAAATATACCTTTATTTCAAATTATTCATATCTTTACTAAAGTGATCTTCTCCTTCATATTACATTGAGGAAGCGGTTGCCTCTCTGGTAGGCACGTAGGGTTAGGCAGCCTTGGCGAAGCGTGGTATACTTATTTGGTCATCGCCACTATTAGGCAGGTCTAATTGATGAGATTAGATAAGAGACAGCGCCCACTCCTGTTGTAACGGTGACCGGTTCCTCTAAATACAATTTATAAGCCTCAAATCGCTACCCGGTGGTTCGGAACCCACCTAAAGCTGTAGGTCCATTCATCTCTCATCATCATCCTTCCCATCATCATCCTACCCACGCACAAGCCTAGAGCTTATGTAGACATCATCCCCAGCAAAAAAAAATCAAATCCACCATTCATCAATAATTTTTCTTACCATTCACAATTGACTGAAAAGAATAAAGGCGCGGACTATTTTTTCAAAACCATCTCATCATTACAGTAAGGATGCAACTATGAAACTATGAAATTAAGGTGCATTCTCAACAAAGAGCTTAGAACTGAAAGACCTAAAGAAATAACAGAGCTAGGAGGTTTTTAGGTCTGAACAAAAAACTCCAAATACATGAATCTCAGATACGTTTTTAATTAGAAGTAGGAAGAGGTCTATTTGGAGGAGTATGTACATTAAAACAGCATAAATCAAGTCCAAAAGATCAAAAGTCAATTCTAGAAATCAAAGCTCAAATGTATCGATTCTGAAAGTATTCTGTATAAGCTACAACGCCAATAGAGCTAGAATTTGTACCGTGCTTTCGCGTACCCTGAACCCTTTTAAAATCTAATGACCCCTGGTAAACGAAGTAACTGGTAAGCAGTAAAAGATCAAGTGGTACTGATTTCTCGAACTAAACGCTGACTTTCTCATACCCCTCTAGTTAGCGGTCAAGCGGCTCAGGCCCAGTAGTTGTGGATAAGTCACGTACCGCAGATAAAGTCGAGTAATGATACCGACCGCAGCTCAATGCTACAACGCGGTATCATTTAGAAACTTGCGCTTGAAAAGCTGATAAGGGCAAACGATCCATGCTGGAGTGTTTACCAAAGGAAACTGTTTAGAAAATAGGAAAGGAATTGTATCCATTTCTGCCATCACCTCCATTCTGATAAAAAAAAAAAATAGTCCATCTTTGTATGAAATAGGCGAACTTGTTTTTGTAATCAGAACTCCCCCATGGTTTCTCAACCGATTTTGTTCGTTCACATCTTATTCATCTTCACATCTTATCTCATTTGTAAGATCTAATTGAGTAGATGTTTGATAAGGTCTTAGGCAGCTCGTACACCGGAGCAATAAGCAATAGGCAATAAGCAACATTTGTATCAATGATCGTCTACTCTATAGAAACAAAATAATAGTCCAATGCACACCTAAAGCAGCTGTTTCGGTGTGCATTGAACTATTGGTTTGTATAGAGTAGACAATCATATGATCCATATGTTGCTTGTTGCCTATTGCTTATTGCTTCGGTGTACGACCAGGGTTACATTTCGAAAAAAAAAACATCATCGTGGAGGTAAGGAATGAACGATCAAAGTTTTTACTTTTGCCATTGCTTGAATATTGAGATAGGTGAGCTGAAAATGTTAATATTCCAACTTATGATTTGATGATCAGTTGATTTGAAACAAAGGAGAAAACTATTAGGGCCGGTTCATGAGCTCGGGATTTAGCCAAGTCCTAGACTAAAACGGGTGGCTACCGTAGCATCGACAAGCGTTAGCCTCGATACTATGTACTAAGGGCTCTATATGCTGCTAACCCACTAACCTATCGAGACAAACGTTTGTCGATGCTACGGTAGCCACCCGTTTTAGTCTAGGACTTGGCTAAATCCCGAGCTCATGAACCGGCCCTAACAGTATTAAATTTTGTATAAAGTTGTATAGAGTTGTATAAGAGTTGTATAGAATATTGATTCTTTTAACAACACATAGAACCCGAAACATGAAGTTCGTTTACTATACTATACAGTGTATACTGTTTACAGTTTAGTATACTGGGACATCACTTGCTCCAGAAAAAGGCGGTCAAGAATGCCTGTCAAATATCATCACTACCGTGTATTACGTGTTCATAATAGGCTCAGGCTTATCCTAGGCTGCTGTGAGACCTGGTTTTCCTCTCACTCTAAAATGCCGATGTTTTTGTTACATGAGCACCGCCGAATTCGGCCAGTCACGTGACATGCTATCCATATCGTTACGCTATTATAACGGTCGCTCGGAAAACATACATCGATTTGAAACGTAGTGTGTGTGGTCGTGAACGTAGATGTTTTTTTTATGTAAAAGTGAGTGATAGAATCTGTAAGAAAAATTAGAAGAAAGATGAATATTGTTGGCGACAAATGTGTGGAAGATGGAAAAATTAAGGGATTTGAAACGAGGGATTTCATTTTTAAGCTCCCGTTAATAATTGCTCATTCAACTGCGAAGGTGATGTTTACGGTCGATATGACTATGTTGACAAAGAGTCTCACTTTTGAATATTTTGTGAGTTCAACGTGTTTATTTCATGAAGAACTCCAATTAATAATAATAATGATAATATTATTGTATTATTACAGTTCAATTATTATTATTAGTTTAACTAATAAGCCATTTTCAAAATGGCTGAGTTGTGGATTAGCACAGGTTAGTCAATGCAAGACATTAGTCACTTTTAGTCACAGTACAGTTGCTTATGAAGCAGCACACACCGATGCAATGACTACCGGTGTGTGTTGCTAGCAACAATGTGAAGCACTGTGACTAATCTCGTCTTGTCTTGTCTTGAATAACCGATGTACGCCTAGCATTAGTATACGTTTTAAATTGTGTTAGATGAATTGATCATTCATCTATATTCATTATTCATGAATAATAATTATTATTAAATTAATATTTTTATGAATGATTGAATCATATCGTAATAATTATCATAATACCTCATCTATGAATTCTGGTTGTAATTCAACTGTCCTATCTCACTCTTTTATAGATTATTTATTATTTGACTACTGCAATACTATCAAAATGATAAATTTTGTTGAATATCATGTTACCTATTAGGCTAGGCCTACCCCGGTTAGTCAAGATAAGACAAGACGAGATTAGTCACATTTAGTCACAGTACTTTACATAGTCCTTATGAAGCAACACACACCAATTAGTCATTGAATCGGTGTGTGCTGCTTCATAAGCAACTATGTGAATTATTGTGACTAAGCGTGACTAATCTCGTCTTGTCTTGTCTTGACTAACCGGTGTACGCCTAGCCTAATTGTTTCGTTACCAAACATCAGACCCAACTTATCTCAAAACCAATAATCTGGTTCAACTTTGTTATTAGGCCTATTTCATGAAACGTCCCAGCAGATTTGATATAATGTCTCATTGTTTGAGAAGTAGGTTTCCCACGGAAATGGAAATCTGGAGCAAAAGTGATTTATATCGCAATATGATTGATTTCTCAACTAGATCAGTCAGTTTTTGTTTCAAGTGATTGGCGTTTCCCATTCGTATTGTACTCGACAAACAGCAATATTATTATAGTTTATTATAAGAATAGCCGTATTACTCCAACAATCGACCTATTTCTATCATTTCAACATTTATCTCCACTCTTATACAGATGATCCACTATATACAGATGGCGCGAAAAGAACGCATGGATTTCAGTAGGATAGTATCATTGATTTTAGAGAAATATGGAAAAACATAATTAAAAAATAGGGAAAACTGGATAATTCGGCGAGGCGGAACACCAGAAAGGGTCTCTCCGCCAAAAAAGCTTAATAATAATAATTGATTTTAGATAGATTCTATAGAATCTATCTATAGATTCTATAAATTCGTCGAAATCTATTCTATAGATTCGATAGATTCTATCTAAAATCAATGATAGTATCAGTGGAGTGGAGCTGTCTATGAGCGCTGAGTATCCAGTATCCAGTTTCAGTAACAATGGGGCATTTGACCTTGCAGCGTTGCGTATTTGCTGATGCTGTTCTAATGCTCTAATGTTCAACTTAAAATTTGCTAATGTTCAAATGTTCAACTTATACTATACTTCTTCAACAATCGTATATAGAATTCAATATAGAATTGAAGCTGACATATTAAATAATATATTGAATAATGTTTATAATCTAATATCTTTATTATCTTTATCTCTTGAATTTTGTTTTGTTTCTATTCCCTGATCACTGTACAAACTAATGTTCTAATGTTCAACTTAGGCTAGGCGTACACCGGTTAGTCAAGACAAAACAAGACGAGATTAGTCAAGTTTAGTCACAGTACTTCACATACTTGCTTATGAAGCAACACACACCGATTAGTCATTGCATCAGTGTGTGCTGCTTCATAAGCAACTATGTGAATTACTGTGACTGAACGTGACTAATCTTGTCTTGTCTTGTCTTGACTAACCGGTGTACGCCTAGCCTTCTACTGTACTATACTTTTTCAACGATCAGAATATAAAATTGAAGCTGATATACTCATATAATATATTGAATAACATTTATAATCCACAGTGGTAATAAAGTATTGAAGCTGATATTCTCAAATAATACGTATATTGAATAAAATTTATAATCAAATATGATCTTTTTCTCTTGAATTTTGTTTTGTTCCTATTTCCTGATCACTGTCCCCCACTCACCCACTCTCTCTCGCACTCTGTCTCTCTCTTTCTCTCTCTTCAAAATTCTACTTCTCTCAGTAGTTTGAACTTTTTAATCAATGAACCCAAATATGAACTTTTTCTCTTGAATTTTGTTTTGTTTCTATTTCCTGATCACTGCCCTCACTCACTCTCTCTCTCTTTTTCTCTCTTAAAAATTATACTTCTCTCAGTATTACCTCTTTCTTAACTCCCTCTCTTCTCTTTCTCTCCCCCCCCCACAACCAGTCAACAGAAGTAATAAAATGAGGGCCCAACACATGCAGATCATTTTCCCGTATAAGGAAGGTTGGTGTGTTTATTACTCTTGTCCGAATACCATTCAGGTCATTCTCTTTGATTTTTGAGTCCGCCAGCTAACACCCCATTACAATAAAACCGGACCCGCGACTCCGATCGTCTTATTAATGACCATGATTAACTCTGACCCGAGTCAAAGAAAAGGTTTGACTGTACTCCAAACCTCTGATTCTTAAACAGGTCGTTCCTACTTGAAAAAATAGAAAATTACATTGATTCTAACATCACATATACATGTAGAGTTGGAATAAATAATTTTCGGATTTTCATTTCCCACTTAAAAAAATAGGAAATACTTCTGACACAGTGTCTGGTGAGATGTTGTGATATTTATAAAACATAATGGAAACAATTGGATTTTGTCAAGAATGTCTCTGTATTTATTATAGGAATTCACAAACATGTTTCCAGGGAAAATTAAACAGGAAAAATCCTGGAAACATGTTAGTGAATTTCTCTAATAAATACAGTGATATTTTTGACAACATTCAAGAGTGTTTTCGTGATAAAATAGGAAATAATATTGATCATCAAGTTGTGGAGTTGTGATCCACATCTAGAAATTGTGATCCACATCTCAAATTAATGAATATAATTTTTGTGGAATATCATCACGTCATGATTGCCTTTTCTAACTTAATAATAGACTAGGAAATGTATATTTATTCAAAGACAAAATAACAGAATAATTGAATAGGTAATTTTAATAATAAGAGAACAATGTTCACCATTGAAATTGAAACCAATCAGAAGAGAATACTGTCAGTCCACCTCCAAGTTCATGTCGCCTTACTATTGGTCGGCTCATTCAGCCCCACTCCAACTAGCCACGCCTCCAGCCAATCACGAGCAAGCAATATACAGAATGGAGAACGCTGCTAGCTTCCTTCTTTCTTGATAAATGGCGTTGTTTAAATCTGAATAATGTGATCTTTGAGTGAGAAGTATTTCACAAACGATTGAACCATTCAACAACAAAATTATAGAATAATTTAAATAATAAGAAAATAATATTTTTCCAGCACTGAAATTTTTTTCCAGAGCTCTAGAAGAAACGTTCTTTATTTAGACTCTGCACTGCATTCTCATGGAAATACATTTATCTAGTTCTTTTAGTTCATTTAGTTCTCCGAGTTGAGAAGAGATAAGAGTTTCCGTTTCATCTATTAATAATTTAACTAGAATCAAATTCAATATTAATCTTTAATACATTAAGGTGTTCATTCGGCTGAGACGAACCATTAATTCATAGTATTCACATTATCAACCGAAAAATGATAATTATTATGGCTTAGAATTATAGTGTTTTATCAAGTTAGAGAAAGAGGAAAACCTAGATCAGATTGGGCTATCAACTTTAATTTTAGAATGTCTTCATTCTGTTTATAAGGTTCCCAAAAGAATGTCTTCATTATGTCTATAAGGTCTAGAATGTCTTCACTTTGTCTATAAGTTCCCCAATATAATGTATTTATTTTGTCTATAACGAAAATATAATCGTCCTTAATAATATGTTTCTCGTAATGTATTAAATTCTACGACTTGATATGTACAAGTCTTACATCAAATATAGAACGATCCTTTTAACTTGTCAGAAATGAGCTGTTTCGGTAATAATTAAATAGTGATTTTGACACAATAATCAAAAGGCTTAAAACTCTTGAAGACCTTTAAAGTCTTTAAAAGACCTTTTTAAAGAAGACCTTTCAAAGAATAACTTTTTAAGACCTTTTCAATAATCTGCAAGATACAGCATTTGTAGGTTAAGTATTGTGATATTGCTCGTCGAAACATATGTTATATGTTATGCTATATACATACATATATAAAATGTGTCTAGAGAAGTGAATGACCTGAGAATGCCATAATTCTCCCCTCCCATTTCCCCAAAGCCTCAAAATATCGAACAAATAATCTGCTTTCAGGCTTTGGCTTTCCATGAAGTCCCCAAGGGCGTGTGCCTGAAAGTTTTTCAGAGCTTAGAAAGCGAAGGGCCTCCATTTTATCCCATCAGCAGGCCCTACCTGCTGCTGATGTATGTTAATTAAGTCCGCCAAGTCTATTAAGTCCCTTCAAAGTACAACAGTCCCTCTTTGTCAATATTCCAAGTGTAGGTGGATAATAAACTTAAGTTTTTGTTTTGTTAAGTTAAACTAAAGTTTCTATTTTGCGCTTATTACTAATAATAGTCAGTCTGCTCAAACTGTAATGGCTTCTTGAAACAGCCTACTTATTAGAACTTGCAATTCCAGTCTGGAATCAAGTTCTGAAGTAATTATCTGAAGGAGGAGGTGAGAGGGGGAATGATTGAGAATATTAATCTCAATAATCTGTCTTTGACAGGATTTGTCTCGGTAGAGATTGCAGACGAGAAGTAGGGGTTTGCCTACATTTTCTTCATTATCAAGGTCTTTACTAGCCTTTTGAGGTTTTCCCGACTTTGTTAAATTTTGTTAATAATCAGGTAATAGGTAATATCAATCTTGAAGGATTCAGTACCTGATTCTCAGGTACAAAAGATTATAAAACGTTATTAAAGATTATGGAAATCCTTTCATTTGATACCATTATTATGTATTAATATTGTTAAGTATGGGATGTCACATTTTTCTTCTAAAGTGTGCTTGAGATCTACAATACTATATTACTTGAATTACAATTTTCGAATTCAAATTCAATTCCAATTTTATTTCATTTTCGCCACGATACAAAATAAAATAGAATCTTACGTACTAACACATTTAACAAAATCAGGAAAAAAACATGCAAAGGCATAAGCCTGAGCGCAGGAAAGCTAAAGAAAAATATACGCATAACTTACTAAAACAAGGAAAGTTTACAATAATAATACATAATGGAATGAAGATGAAAAGTTTGTTGTTAGTTAAGTGAAAAGGAGGAAAATGCATGATACTAATGACGGATGAACCATTCGTTATGACAATGAAAGGAAAAGGGATGATGAGAAAGCTCATGGATTTTAAGTTATATTATAGTCTATTTTATTTTATTTTAGATTTCTATAATACTAATATTGAGATACTAGAATACCAGGTATACGAATACTAGAGTACAAGGTAGCAATGATGAGTAGGAAGCTTAGTAGACTAGTCAGAATTTGAAAGGATGCAACCCAGTTATCATAGTATCCAAGGCTATCATAATCAATAGTGAAATTACTGCTTTAATAGTGAGTAGTTGTTGAAGCCAGATTGCCAGTATTATTAAGGGTGTTCGGTCGAACATTTTTTAAATTACATAAATATAAATTTAACGAACATAAATTTAAATTAGATAATCTTTCTAAATATAGCCTACTTGTTAAGATCATTATAAGAATGAGTAACAAAGAAAGAGCGGTGATGACCGAACATCGTTAATGGTTATCAATCACTTCCCGTTTTTTAATTCCAATAAATTTCAATAAATGATATGGTTTTAACAATAGGAATGATATAATTTATTATAAAAATTCTATCGATAAATATTTAGATCAATATAATCAGAGTGACGTTTTTTTAGATTGAAACTCAGAATTGACAAAATTGACAGCTTTCATGTTGATATAATTCTACTGACGATTTTCTATCATTTTCTCAATGTATTTACTATTCCAAATCTACCATTTTCTACTTCAAGATTTTTTGATCTATAATGATAGATGATAGGGAGCAATAATTGACGGAAAAGTTTGCTTCGAGTAACGAGTGTTCCAAGCGTATTGGAAAAAGCTGTCAATATCACTTTGTCAGACGTTTGTAAATGATAACTGTCAGTTATTATTGGATTAACTGTGACAGATTACTGAATCTTTTAGGCGCATAACTGTTTATTTTTTCAAGGGTGCGGTAGAAGAATAATCTGGAAGTATTATTTTCAGCTCATATGGCTCAGAGTCGTACCGGTTAGTCAAGAAAGTTAAGACGTCATTAGTCACGTTTGTCATAGTAATTCATAGCTGCTGAGAAGCAGCACACACAATAACTGATCGGTGTGTGTTGCTAGCAACTAATGTGAAACGTTACTAATCTCGTCTTGTCTTGTCTTTAACTAACCGGTGTGCATGATAGTTATCAATTTTTATAATTTCGATACTCCTCTTAACTCTCATCCTACTGAATGGAACAGAAACTGGAACAAAGTTCACACGTTGTTCACGAGTAAATTAATGTATTGAGTGCTGATGAATCGAGGCCTATTTGAAAAACGGCATCGTTTATGTGGATAGAGCTGATCAGGCGCGTAGCTGGAATAATTGAATCAGTTCATCAATATGGAATGGGAGAGGTGGAGGACTTTGCTTTACTATTGGCTGTTGGACATTGTTGATCGTTCAACAAATGCATTCGGCAGACGGTTGTTATACTTAATAGAAGAGAGAGAAAGAGAGAGAGAGAATGAGAGACAGAGAGAGAAACAGAGACAGAGAGAGAAAGAGAGAGGAAGAGAAAGAAAGATTAATTGATTGATTAATTGCCTTTATTAAGAGCGGAGTTAGGACTCCTGGTCCTTTCTGCCACACAACCCTAAAGAAAGAGAAAGTAAGATAAAGTGAGAAAGAGGATAAGAGAGTGAGAGAGTGATGGAGAGAGGAAGGGTGAGAGAGTGAGGGTGTGCTTGAGAGATATAGTTAAAAAATGAGAATAGAATGGAATGACTGCATTTATATTTGACCTATGAGGGTGAAGTTAGGGCGCAGTCGGCCCTCTCTTACACTTAACCCTAAAATAGATAGAGGAATCTCTCTGTCCCTTAGAGAAAGAGAGAGAGTGTGTGTGTGTGTGTGTGAGAGAGAGTGAGAGAGAAAGAGGATGAGGGTTGTTAGGCGATGGAAAACAAAGTGAATTGGGAGTTACATGTGGAAGGAGAGAAAGAGGAAAGAAAATAGTTAGGGTTGAGAGGTAAAATAATGTAAATAGTGGGTTGTTGAAATGATGAGAAAGAGAGGAGGAAGAAAATAGGAAAACGCAATTATGAAAAAATGAATAATACAATGAGAAAGAGGGAAAGAGAGAGAAACAGGAATACAGGATTTTGAAAAATGTAGAAAGAAAGGTATGGAAGAAAGGTATGGAAGAAAGTGAGTTAATAAGAAAAAAATGAGAGATGATAACTGTGAGTGAGACAAAAACCCAATAGGATAAGATTATCCTAATACTAATAGAATCAAGAAAATCGAATGAGAGAAGAACAATGAACCTGGGAATAGAAAATTATAGAAGAGGAAACAAGTGGAAATGAAGGGGAAATCAGAGAATGAGAGGGTAGCCTGAGTAAGAAATAGTCATTGAGAAAGAAAGATAATAAGATAAAAAAGGAATTGAAGAGGAGTCGTAATGAGGACATAAAGAAATAATAAATAATGAAGGTAGGAAGATAGTGGTTAGAAGATAGTAAGGTACAGTAGTTAGAAGATTGAGTGAACAAACAAGAGAAAGAAACAAGAAAATGAATGTAAAAGAGATTTTAGAGAAAGAGAGAGATTTTTAGAGAGAGAAAGCGGGAGGAAAAAACAAGGGAATGAGTGTGAGAGAGATTTTAGAGAAGGAGAGCGGAGATTGTTAGAGAGAGAAATTAAGAGAGACAGTGTGTGTGTGGTAGTGAGAGTTTATAGAAAGAGATAGAAAAGCAGTAGATGATTGGGAAAGAGGAGATGGTATGAATTGATGCTGCGATGACGTTAAAAGGGCTACAAAGGCCCTTCGTATTTACCCACTAGGACTGTTGCAGGGCTGATAACCATGATTCAAATACAAACAAATGCATCAGTGGCATTTGGAGTGGGGCAACAAATATCACTGTGGTTCCGATTAGAGCCAGCTTGTCCTCTTTTATAGCTCAATAATCAACCTCCCTGTTTCAAATCATGTTACGTGTATTCTGATTCGAAATTCGAATGTTCGTAGCCTATTTCAAGAATCAAACCATGTATAGGTATAGTAGTTCGAGTGTAGTTTAGTCCGACTAAACTATATAAATGTATCGTCAACTAAAAATAAAATAAAATATAGTCGACCTCATTAATTGACTAAATTAGTTGATTTATAATTTTACTTGTGGGTGTGGAAGGTATTTCTATAGAGAAATTTATATATTCCCTAATATTTTCTTCCATAGAGCACAAAGAAGTGCCATAGAGCATAGTGGGAAGTCCGATCCCACTAGACGGCAAATCTGCGGTCATTCAAGTAGAAACCAATCTGAAAAAACAAATAGAGCTATTCTATAATACTACACTATTCATAAATAAAATTTACTACTATATTTTATATACAGTACTATTATATAGAATTAAGATTGCAAATGAATTTATTATCATCCATTGTTCAATCGATTAATAATGTCCAATAATTTAATTATAGTTTTGGCAAATAAATTCACTAGGATCTATTGAATTATAATGAAAGAAGCAATAATTGATAGGTGAATATAGCTAGTGTAATGTTCTCATTTACACTTTAAAATCAAACATTTCCTATAGGTAATATACCCGGCGATGACCAAATAAGTATACCACGCTTCGCCAGGGACGATGATAGATAATAATACTGGAACTAAACATTTTTCATCCGCTTTTTATCAAACCCTGGTTAAACCCTACAAGTTCCGTTCAACTCATTAGTATTAACTCATCTTGATCAACTCTTTTCTTTTGATACTGTGCTCAACCAAGCTGATACTTTTGATAGAGCGCAAAATAACAATCAACTTCTCACATCTAATAACAGATTTCGCTTTCAAAATCAAGCCGTAAGAGGTTATTAATTAATTTCTGGCTACGGAAGCCAACACATCCATTCAACGCTTTGTTTTCAAAATCTCGACAACGGTTCTTTGAAGAAACAGTTAATTTATTCAACTGCGTAATTTTGAAGTTGTTGTTCGATAATATTAATGCATTAACTTTGAAATTAAAAACGCCAATTGAAAATGTTATTATCGAGGGTTTTCATCACTTGAACACTCTCAACGTTGAGTAGTAATTTTTTTTATCAATCGAAACAATAAATTGGTACGTTCAATAAATGTTGGAAATTGAACCACATAAAAAATATCCTCATTTTATCTTCCTTTCAACATCTCAATATTCTTATTTACTCAATCTTTTCTTATTTGTTTTTTTTCTGAGGGTGATACTTCGTTAGAAGAGATTCTTGATATGTACATAAATATAATTATTAATCCTCTTCTAAATGTTACAAATAAAATTATGCAAAAAATGAAATAAACGAGAAGAATAAACTAAAGTTAAATACGAGATAGGAAAAAAAATCAATACATAAAAAAATTGACTTCAGGTTTTTTCGTATTAATGTTCTCATTTATACTCGAACATTAATTCAAAATTTTGACCCATAGTTATGTAATATTATTCCTTGTTTCAATACATTCAACTCCCGTGAGGAGGTTAGTCTGATTTCCGTGATGAAAGAACATTCAGTGGTAGTTTTCTCTGGTTGACTGAAATTATTCAACCTTTATTGCTAAGCTTTTATGACTCATACGAAACCATAAAAATAATTCTCGTCATTAGGAGTTCATGTCAGCACTATACTCCACCCCCATCAACCGCATTCTTTGTTCCGTTATTATTATTCCCAAATTTATTGCAACATTCATTGTAGACCTTTTTATTCATGGTGGTTGAAATGGATTATTGCAACGTGTGTGGTCTTATTGTGAAATTATATAGTGCGTACTTTGATACAGTGATACAGAACTTATAATACGGTACAATATATAGTGATACGGTACCATTGTATTATAGTAAGACTTGACACAATATGCCGACATAAATTCATTTTTTAATGATGTCTAAGCCTACTGCTTTAAATTCAGCCTCTTACAATCGCAATTTATTTATTATGCAGTCAGTTCGTCGTAAAAAATGTATTAAGATGAATAATAAGTACGGCTTTGTTGGGGATTATGATGAATATGGAATGTGAACACATTAATATGTTTGATATTATATTATCATAGTCTTCAAATAAAGCAAGGAAATTGGTGGTTTTTACAATGTTGTGGTCTTTTGTTTTGGAATAGGCCGGTTTTTCGAGGTTATTTCAATAATTGATCTTGTGTAGGAAGAGTTCATCACCTACATGAGTAGCTAGCTTTTGCACCCCCAATAATCTCTAGCAAATATTTTTCTCAGAAAAGGGACTCAAACTCAGATTTGAGTTATTGTTATTCAATATCTTCTATTACTTTCATTAGGACCCTTAGTTACGTACAATTCGGAGCCCACCTCAAGCTGTAGGTCCATTCATCTCTCATCATCATCCTTCCCATTACCCACGCACAAGCTTAGAGCTTATGTGGGCATCATCCCTAACAAAAAAAACGTTGTTTACATGGAGAAAGCATCGGAGAAGTAGATGACTCATCAGATAGGGACGATTGTTTACATTTTCAATGTACAGCGAAAATAGTTCATGTTGGGCGAGTTCAGAGGTCTCGACGATTACTTGAGCAAGTGTTTGAAGTTCTCTCGAGTCACCAGAGATATCGCCACCATCACGTCGTTTTTCTATCGTTCACCGTGATATTATGATGAATCATCTACTTCTCCTATGCTTTCTCTATGGCAGCATCGATTGAGTGCTAATTGAGTCTTTCGATACCAAAGCATACTCACCTATTGAATGGAACATTGATTATTGTTAGACTATATTTTTCCAACTGATAGAATCTTCGAACTCTATCTTGATTCAGTTAATTTCTTTCTTTTTGTCTCTTTCCAGTTACTATCAAACTTCTTGGCTTTTGAGTGATAGTTCAGGCTCAATCTGAGCTCTCTATTTGAGAATGATACCAATTAGAGTTTTTCATTAGCGTTAGAGACTGATTAGAATAAGTTTTATTCTATTATTAGAATCAGTTAAGATCGGCTCATTGTAGAGTATCAAAAACCGTACAAATTTGATAGTAGAATGCATGCCTAATTCATTTCTTTTTTTATTGATTGAAATAACTCAGCAACTATTTTTCTCTATGTTTCAGGTATGTTGGCTTCGAGAGCATTATTATCAAATGACGTTAGCCTGTATGGATTAAGTGAGTTTTCAAAGATAATATTTTATTATAGACTGAACTCTGTCTTACACTACTGTTGTGTAATCGACTACTTTCGGATGGAATTGAAACTTTTTAACAAGAATAACTCTCTAATTTTACGAATATTTGGCTTGAACATTTTTCTCTTCTCTTCAAGCTCATCATCGATTATTGATTGTGGATTATTGGGGTCTACACTACAACCGCATCGGTTTGCACTTCAACCCCAAATTTCTTTTGTAATGATTTAACTTGCTTGAATGCAGGGGTGCCCATCCCCCCCAAGGCTGATGGCGCAATTCCCCCCAAAAATCATGACTCATTCTCCTAATGAATGAATAGACAGACCCCACAAACTATTAACATACTAATTCAAAATCCATACTTCACATTGGAATTATCTAAAAATGTCAATGATACAGAATTTCAAGTAATTTCCATCAGCTTGCTAGCAAAAAAATTGAATGCAATAATTGTTTACTCAAATATATTAGTGTTGCAAAAGAATTCTAGTTCATCATGTGATAAATTTATGCTTCATATTAAAATTATAAAATACATTTTTTAATAGCATTACATTTCGAATAGAGATACTATTTATATATTGGAATAGAGGTACAGTATGATATACAAATATATTTTGGAAGAAACTGAACTGAACGCTATGAATTTTTAATTGTTTGATATAGAACTATGCAATAAACAGGATAATACATATTGAGTTATGAAACAATAATTATTTATAATATATATTATAAATGCAAAGCTTATTTCCGTAATAATTATGTGATTATCTCTTCATGATTTGTGTGATAGGACACGATCTGCTGTCATTCAACGTCATTTTCGTTTCGTGCCTAGGGCCGTAAAGGTTTACAGACCTCGTCGGAAACAAAACGCTTTCGGCCTCCGTTTGAGGTATGGAAAACAGTTCATTACAATCATTCAAGTGTGGCGAGAAATATTCAATTCATTTATTTATTTATGCAGCAATGAAAATACTTGAACAATGCTTAAACTGTGTCTGAAATTCTTCCATGAATCGTTGCTTAATTTGTAAATCATGTAGCCTCCAATTTCGGGCTACTATCTCATGATTGGCCAGCAATGGATGACTCAGGTAGTTCCGAATTCGACCGGTAGATGGCTGCAGTTACTGGGTGATGAACAGCTCCAAATTTTACAGACACGCCTCTATACTAAGCTCCGCCTCTCCCCTGATTGGTCGGCAATGCACAACGCAGCTGTGCTGAATACTGAAAACTGTGATACTGAATTCTGTCGTAAGATGGCAGCAGTTACTGGGTCATTCAAGTTACAACTTTATTATTCCGCCGTCTAGATGTCAAAGGTGTTCTACACTCATTCTTATCCAATGGAAAAGAACATATCCTTCCTATTGAACGTGGACATTCGATATTCATAATAAATAAAATAGTGTATTTTTTCCTCCTCAAAATATATTTTTAGCTTCAAGTAAATCTCAATCAAGGATCAGGAAACAAAAATATATAATTATTGGGTTCATGGAAAGATATATGAGATGGAAGGAAATGAGATATTGCAACTATTCAATTGCTTTTAAATCATTTCATTCAATTAATTATTAGATACTGTATAATTTATGAGAAAATTTGGGGCGAGTATCCAGGATTTTGTCGGTAGAATTTTAGCCCATAGATCAGTTGTAAGACTGGAGGGGTGTAGAATTGAAAAAAAGAGCTGTGAATGACATTTTATAATGCATTGAAATATGAAAACTAGTATCCTGTCATGAATTTTTGGTACATTATTTTTGTTTTCCATTGCCTCGATAAGTTTTTATCAGCCAATCAATGGATTCCACTTTATTCCTTTATTAAATTTGAATTTAAGCTCTACATAATGAATTTGTATTGAATTGTTCGCTAAAACATTTCATGATTGACTTATTTTGTGGAATTCAATGAAACTTCTCCCCCAAAACTCTCATATTCCCATCCCCCCCCCCCTCAAAATTCGAGACGATGGCGCTTTTGCGCCATCATTCCCCTCTGTGGGCCGCCCTGCTTGAATGGACACTTATCTGCTTAAACAGATAGCAAGTGCAGTCTTTTTGAAAACATAAGGCTAGGCGTACACTGGTTAGTCAAGACAAGACAAGACGAGATTAGTCACGTTTAGTCACAGTACTTCACATAGTTGCTTATAAAGCAACACACATCGATTAGTCATTGCATCGGTGTGTGCTGCTTCATAAGCAAGTATGTGAATTACTGTGACTAATCTCGTCTTGTCTTGTTTTGACTAACCGGTGTACGCCTAGCCTAATAGCTGGCATTACATTGTTTTTTTTATTCAACCTTTATGTTTTTGAAAACGGTTCCAGTTATTTAATGAAAGCTTTACAAACAATTTCGGATTTATAGTGCAAAATACCCTTGGATTGGAATGGAACTTCGTGATAGGTACAATATTCTTCCATCGTTTACCACTTCAAAAATATTCAGCTAAACGTCAAATTCAATTCTCTTTATGGTCATTAACCATAAAGTTATGGTTCTAAAAATAGAACCTCATAAAGAATGAACCTCAAATAGAAAGAACTTCGTGATAGGTACAATATTCTTCCATTGTTCACCACTTCAAAAATATTCAGCTCAAATGTCAAATTCAACTCTCTTTATGGTCATTCGATCTGAAAAAATTTCAAACTTTCCAATGTGTTTCTTGAAACTCTCTAATCAAAGCAATCAAGCACTGAATGTATGAGACACATCATGATCAATTCAATATTTCCTGGGGAGAGCTCAACCTAGAAACAAAACAACTCTAAATTTCTTGATCCACTTTAGCGTTCTTTGTGACAATTGCACTTCCGTGATTCAACTATCGTAGTCGAGCGTCCTCATTCTCTTTCAATCACATTGCATGTGTGTGAGCTTCAAACATGTTTATGTTCCGTTCTGCTCTGCATGCCCAACTGCATTATTTGACGGCTGTCTTCACGCACGCCAACTCACCATCATTTCAAGGTCACTGTTACTAGGTCACTACATTCCATCAGCTGATTCCGATCAGCTGATTGATTCTGCAGACAAAACCACCCTTGTTCAGATACCACCTTGCAATATTTATGGTTGGGGTCAACTAACTGATTGCTTTTCAGCTTGTGAGATCGATTGGTCTCATTCAAGTAGAGTGCTTTGGAGAATTTATTCGTGTGGAAAATAGAAAACTATTACTATATAATCATTTTCTCTCCCTGTCTAGACAAGTATGGGGAAAGGAGAGGAATTGAAATCTCAGTAAGAAAGTAGATTCAAAGATACTAAAGATATTACGAGTATACAAGCTAAAGCTAAAGATATTATACAAGCTAATAATGAATCGAGAAAGCTCAGCAGAATTCGATGTTTTTGTTTCAGATTGAATGAGGAGTTCAAGCATTAATGTTTTCTTGGATTATTTTTTTTATTTATTCAGCGTATGGCGTATTGGCTTTTAATAATGGGGAGACCCGAGTAGCTTTGTTCCACTTCACCAACATAACCAATATTATCCCTTGATATTCTTGGATTAATATCGAATATCGGGGTACCGAGCTCTGCTCGGGGGTAGGTCTACAAAGGCACAGGAATGGAAATTTTAAAGGAAAAAAGGAATGAAATTAAACAATTTTTTAAAGTACAGCCATCAGTCTTATGCACTGAATCATCATTGCACTATAAAAAAATTAATCTCAGCTTTCGAAATATTTTGAATGCAATGAGTTTGAATGCATATCATTTGAAAAATCGCACTTGTGGTAAAATTTTGCTTCAAGAAATAATAATATGAGTTGACAACTATTTTTAGCTCAGCTGTTTTGATGAACTCTTGACGATTTCTCTCAAATAAATAAAAACAGATCACATGGCTAATAACTTCATGCCTAAAATTTAAAAATAATGATACAATATGGAATATTTTCAAAATTTCAAATTCCTTTTAATTTTCTATAGATAAATTAAAATCAGAAATAAAAAAGGGAATAGGAGCAGCTTATGTGTTTCGATATTTTTCTCAATTCTAGTAATGGAACCGCTGGTTTTACCAAAAAATTTAGTGTGGTTGTGTATAGCAGGAGCCAATTAACTTGTCATAAGTCAGCTGATCCAGTAATAATTAAACAGTGATTTCGACACAATAATCAAAAGGCTTGAAAGTCTAAAGAACCTTTAAAGTTTTTAAAAGACCTTTTTAAAGAAGACCTTTCAAAGAATAACTTTTTAAAAGACCTTTTCAATAATCTGCGAGATTCAGCATTCGTAGGTTAAGTATTGTGATATTGCTCTTTGAAACAGCTGATTTCTGACAAGTTGAATTGGATTCTGCTATATATATTTCACGAGTGATCATGACGTGATTGAAATGCACTGTCTCAGCAGCTGAAATAATCTTGTCTCACTCCCAACTCACCGCTCTCACGCTAGTTTCCGGACGGAGTTTTGGCGCTGTATTTGAATTCAGAGCCTTTATGTTAAGTTTCATTTTCATAAAGACTTTTAAAAGTTTATGGTATCTTTTGCGGTATAAATCAAAACTGTTGAGAGAATATGGTTAATATTTACGGCAAAATATAACATTTTTGTTAGATTCTTTGTTTTTTAGGTTGGTTTGAATAGAAGTAGGTGTGATTAGAGAATCTGTAGTAGAGACTACAGGTTAGAATGGTTATTCACTAATTCACTAATAATGGTCAACTTCTAATATCGTTACGCGTGTATCAAACTTTTGGATTATTCTTCAATATCATTGATCTAATATCGTTATGCGTGTATCAAGCTTTTGAACCATCCGCTATTTAATCAGAATCAGCTGTAATTATTATCAATTTACGATGTTTTCAAATACACCGCTAAAAGTCCGTCCACAAAATGGCCGACATCCTACTCCCCTTATTTCTCTTACTTCCAGTCCCTAAGATCCCTGGGTCAGATGATTGAAACGAATTATCTGAACAGCTGATAATTATAATTTTCTCTCACTCGCACTCACTCTCTCTCAACATCAAGAACCGACGGAAAATTGTTTCTTCTGTCAGCTGATTCTCTGTCACTGTCTCAGCAGCTGAAATAATAATCTTGTCTCACTCACACACTCACTCGCTCTCACTCTTTCTCATCATTTACAGCCGATGGAAATTTCTTTCTTCTGTCAGCTGATTCTTAAAGGATCAATTTCTCCTTTTTTAGGTCCTTTGAGTTATCCCAGGGATGAGACCCAGCGCAAACTAATTTTGTATCACAAACCTCCTATATTCCAAATTTCGTCAAAATCGTTAGAGCCGTTTTCGAGATCCGTTGGACATACATACATAAATACATAAATACATAAATACATAAATACATAAATACATACATACATAAATAAATATAAACATACAGAAATTGCTCGCTTAATATAATAGGATAATATGGGTTGATAACTATTTTTAGGTCAGCTGTTTAGATGAACTCTTGACGATTTTTTTTGCAAATAAATAAAAACAGATCACATGGCTAACTTTATGCCTCAAATTTTAAAATAACAATACAATATGGAATATTTTCAAAATTTCAAATTCCTTTTAATTTTCTATAGATAAATTAAAATCAGAAAAAAAGGGGAATAGGAGCAGCTTATGTGTTTCGATATTTTTCTCAATTATTCTAGTAATGGAACCGCTGGTTTTACCAACAACATCAAGAACCGACGGAAAATTGTTTCTTCCTGTCAGCTGATTCTCTGTCACTGTCTCAGCAGCTGAAATAATAATCTTGTCTCACTCACACACTCACTCGCTCTCACTCTTTCTCATCATTTACAGCCGACGGAAATTTCTTTCTTCTGTCAGCTGATTCTTAAAGGATCAATTTCTCCTTTTTTAGGTCCTTTAGCGAGTTATCCCAGGGATGAGACCCGGCGCAAACTAATATTTGTAACACAAACCTCCTATATTCCAAATTTCGTCAAAATCGTTGGAGCCGTTTTCGAGATCCGTTGGACATACAAACATATAAACATAAATATAAACATATAAACATAAATATAAACATATAAACATACAGAAATTGCTCGCTTAATATAATAGGATGTGATGAAATTTTTCATTACGAGATGATTAGAAGATGATTGAAGCAATTATTAATATCGCTCATCTTAGTTTAATATCGCTCGGTTAGTCAAGGCAAGACTGACGAGATTAGTCACGTTTAGTCACAGTACTTCACATAGTTGCTTTGTGAAGCAACACACCGATTAGTCATGCATCAGTGTGTGCTGCTTCATAAGCAACTATGCCAATTACTGTGACTAAACGTGACCAATCTTGTCTTGTCTTGTCTTGACTAACCGGTGTACGCCTAGCCTTATGTTGTAGTTGTAGACCATTTTTGAAAAATGCCAAGTCTAATCTGAGTTTCTCAAACCTCAACAATGGATATGTTGAAAAAATTAATTTCCCAATCACTAGAAGACTCAAACATCGTATCATATTATAAATTACACAGAATTGAATAGACAAATCATATACATTAATTATACATTTCCTAAAATTACAATAATCAATTATCAATGTTCATTTCGTTGTAAGGTATTGGTTCCGTTGTATAACTACTTTATTTAACGACGGTTAAATTTAATTGGTATTCGTAATATTGGTTGTTGGAATGCGCATGGTAATACCAGATCTGAAGGTATTTTGCTAAAATGATCTGTGGGAGACTGATGCATCAATATTGCTTTATGAATTATATTTGATTATAAAAAAAGAATCTCGGTCCAAATTGTAATGATTAATTAACTCTAGTAAATTAATCCGATAGAAAGTAAGGATGAATAAAAGTTTAATGCATAATAATAACTTCAATTTATTACCCACTGCTATAAGCAGCTTGTTATTACCATTCATAATAATTGTTGATAAACGAAGGTATGATAATTTTAAAGGAATTCTTTCCCCAATTATTATCAGAAGACTCAAAAATCATACCTTATTATCAACTACACAGAATAAATTATATAAAAAAACGGTGGTTAAATTTGATAATCGTGCAATAGTCACGATTATCAATGTTCATTTCGTTTTACGGTATTGGTTCCGATGTATAACTACTTTATTTTACGACGGTTAAATTTAAATATAGAAACGACTCATTTAGCCTATTTATTTAGGGTCCTAGGAGCCTAGGACTCATTTAGTTGAAATTCAATCATAAAATGATCGAATCATACACCAAAGAGCCAAGTGTGTAGATACAAATGGAATAGAATCAGTAGCTAAACTTCTTATACATATATGAATACTTATACATATAACTTCTTATATATATCCATGTATGAATATTTCCCCTGCAATGGACAATGGAAGCATCACATCACACTATCCCCACGGCTCGAGTACGAATCATCACTTTCCATCTCAAAAAAAATCTGAAAAAATATTCCACATGAATACATTTCGAGGACACTGGTCACCGCGTTCAGTCAGGCGTTGACTGTTGTTAAACGCGTTTCAAAACTGACGCAGTCGAGTTCAGACGGGGAGGATGAATCTGTGACAGGATACACATTCGTATCTCCCGCCAACTTCAATTTCCTCTCGGTAATAGTGTGGAGCGCTCAAGTCGAACCCTTGTCTATATTATGTCTCTCTACCTTCACACACAGCTTTACAACTTTCTACAACTCTTTTAACACCCGTGGCGAAGCGTGGTATACTGAGGGTCGCTTTCCCCAGCGCTGCTCAAGTAATAACAGCTGACGCTCAATTTTTTTCTATAGTTTTCCTATTCTCCGAATGAGGCTTAAGCCAGATGTATTGTTTAAGCAGCGTTGGGGAAAGCGGGCCTTATTTGGTCATCGCCGGGTATATTTCCTATAGGCGATGACCAAATAAGTATACCACGCTTCGCCACTATTTAACACACTTTTCCTTTCCAGTTTTTTACATTATTCGTTCTACCGCCTTAAAGACTGAAACCAATCCTTGATCCTTTCTTTGACCGCTACTATACATTTAAAAAAATCAAACTGCTCTATCCATAGTTGAATTCTTTTTCTCGAGCTCTACTAAACTCAACTTTTCACCTTTTTTTTTAATTTTCCCTTCAACCTCTATAGTGTTGTATAATCTATCACATTATCAACATCTTTTCTAGATTAACTTCCCTCTATCTACCTCAAAAATTGTCTCTTCTGATCTCCTAAATAGCTTCAAATCCTCAAATTTAGTTAAGTGTGATGTATTCATTTTTTAGAAAACAACAAGAATGGGGTAAAAGGGATAACAGGATCTAGGATCTTTTATTCCGATGATCCCATCGCCATTGGGATTTTTCCCTCGTGTGATGATCGCTTCCAATATTTTCCACAGTCTTGTCACAAGTTTAATAGGCTTTTCTAGAAATTGAACTCAGTTTTCCCTCTGAAATATGTGTGAACTGGGAAATTTTCCTGTATTTTTATTTTTCGAGCTAATCAGCAAGGCTCCGCAACTTTTTCAACTCATATCACACTGGCATCCAGCTCCATATTCACCAGAAATTCGAGGAAATTGAATTTTCATTTACATTTTTCAAGGTAATACGTAGTGGAAAGCAAAAAATGTAATAATGGTATTATTTATTATCCTTATTCGATAGGGATTAGAAGTTGAAAAATAATATTTATTCCCGGAAGAGCTTATTAGATTCAGAATTGTTGAACTTTATTCATGATTTTCATTGACATTTTTACCTCGTTTTCTAATACGATGGTAATCTGCAATGGAACTTTTTGCAATGATTTTTTTTTCAATATGAGAAGCATGAAATCGAATCAATACTGAAATGTGCAACTGTATCTATTAATATGAGATGTGATTGCATCCTTTGTTTTGGAATAATTTTAACTATTTTCTGGAAGCTGAAATGAATTTTTAAACTATTTATCTGAATTTTCCTACAACCACTAATATTGTAAATGTTTGTGCTAGGTCGTGGCAAAATTTGTTTGATACAAACAGGGGCGATGCTAGACAGAAAGGAGAATTGAAGGCACAACTATACACTAGATCACGTGAGGGGCAATAAAGTGAATTAGTCATGGGGTGGACGTACACCGGTTGGTCAGAGACAAGACGAGATTAGTCACGTTTAGTCACAGTAATTCCACATGGTTGCTTGGGGGAGCAAACACTGCTTTGACTCATCGGTGTGTGTTGCTGTTGAAACTTATGTGTACTGTGACTAAATCGTCTTGACTCAACTGGTGGCCGCCGAGCCTTATAGTGCTGTTAGTCACACTATACATCAATTTGTGGCATTTTGCGTCCACTTTTGTTTGGACAGACAGACATATAAATGTGCTCCTGAAACGTTACAGTAGAACCCAAAAAGCAGTTTTGAAAAAAAGGAGGGGTATCTTGCTGGAAATGTTATTAATGTCTCTTGATTTATCTGCTTTTAATAACTTTACCACAATCATTTCCAATACCGTACACCAATTTGGATAACACGAATTTTTGACAGGTTCTAAGGTTTTTGGAGGTGTTTTCATGAATTCTTTCCGGGGCAAAATCAGATTCTCATTTTGAGGACCCTATCCAGATAAGAAATCCGGTTAAAAAATCCTTCTTAAAGTCGAGCATAGATGCTTTTATTGCACTATTTCACTCAGCTAAAACTCGAATAAACTGTTGACTAATTCAATTTGAAATTTATTTCCTTGTTTTAAAAATTCCACCCACCACTGAGCCAGTTTTAGGAATTTGGTTACATAAAAAATTAAATTGATTTGGCGGTTATTTAAACATTAAGCCTGTGGTGCCTATTAGCCCAGTGGCAAAGTGAATCCAGATTCAGTCTGCGACCTACAAAGATCGTAATGATTGATGACATTTCTGTTGGCAAATGACATTTTTGCGGTCTGTTAAGCTGACAGAACGCAGAGCATAATAATTGATAACGTGTCAACAAAGATGACGATCAGCAGGTTAATTGAGAAATTAAAGAGGCTGTTCGTGAGTAGGCCATACTGGTATTTTCGTGCTCTAAATCTGTGACATAATGGTCTTTGTTTTGATCTTCTTGTATTGCACATTGCACGCTATTCCAGATACTCTATGAATTCTTCTTCTACTTCTTCATTATTTTCTTCTTTTTCTTCTTCTTCTTCTTCTTCTTCTTCTTCTTCTTCTCCTCCTCCTCCTCCTCCTCC
Organism: Laodelphax striatellus; assembly: GCA_017141395.1. NCBI lineage: Eukaryota > Metazoa > Arthropoda > Insecta > Hemiptera > Delphacidae > Laodelphax > Laodelphax striatellus. Next base: position 4,819,511 of record CM029541.1, on the reverse strand, counting down.
TCCTCCTCCTCCTCCTCCTCCTCCTCCTACTCATCCTTCTCCTTCTTCACACATTTTCCATAATCAACTGAGTTCAATGTTATAAATTTCAAGGAAAATGCCTCCTGTTTTCGAACTGTCATTTTGCCGTCAAACTTCTGATCACATCATGAGGGGAAATAAGAGACACAGAATTTTCCGGAAAATTGATTATTAACCTGGAAATCGATGAACACGCACAGGAAATGGGCACTTGAAAGAAAAACGCTGTGCAGGAAATTGGAAAAATCGTTTTACTCATGTTTGCTATCAAAGAGAACTGTGAACGTGATCGCAAGTGGAACGGACGAAGAAAATGAGGAATAGGATTGGATAGAGGGAAAAGAGAGAAAGAGGAAAGTGTGTGAGAGAGATAGAGCAAAGAGAGAAAGAGACAATGTAAAAGGTGGAAGGGAGAGATTATATTGGATTATTATTCACATTATCATGAAGACGAAATAATTATATTCTGGCTTAGATTCTAGAGACAATGAAAGTTAAAAAAATTATCCTATTGTATTATTTCATAAATTGTGCATATTATAGTGGAGAAAAGACTAAAAGATTTTTATGAAAATATATTTTATTAAGTTATATTGCAACGATAGGCTTAGATCTAAGCAGCTTTGACACAATAATCCAAAGACATTTAAAAATCTTAATAATCCCTTTTTAAAGTCTTTGCAATAATCTGCGAGATTCAGCATTAATTGTAGGTTAAGTATTGAGTCAAAGCTGTGTAACATCTGCTGTTTACTGATCGCCAAGCGTCAAATTAAATGAATCACAGTATAATTATCATTAAATTGATACAGTTATTTAAAATTCAATCTCTTTCTACATCCACAATTGAGGCACTTAAAACCAAAGGGATGCAAGTGACCAAAATCAAGTTTTGAGGAAAAAGCATGTAAAGTTGAAGCTGAATATAAAATTCCACAATATTATGAGAAAAATTAAGTGAAGTTAAATATGAACTGTTGCCCTATTTATTACAGTAATTTCACGTTGTTTTGTTAATGTTTTGTTTTCATAATAATGGTTAAAGAAAAACCTGCATGCACTTTCATCTGTTTTCTTCCCTGTTTTTTCTCCCCTTTGGATTTAATAAACAAAATTAGCTCTCTCCATTAACATTCATATTTAACCTTTCAACTCTATCAAAATCATTCGGACGAACAAATCGACTAATTAGATAGATTAAAACCTGTGTAGAACAATAACATTCAAAGGTATTCTCGTAACAGAGAACGGAAAAATTTCAAAGTTTTCCGCCGTTCGAGAAAAAAGACGTCAGAGTTTTTATCACAAAAGAAAAGCGTAGGTATGCGATAACAGACGTCTGCTTTTGACGCTCTTCTTTACTACCACAAAATTGATAATTCGTGGAGGAGGATGGGGGAGGAAGAGGAGAAGGAGGACAGGAAGAGAAAAAGATGAAGGAAGAAAAGAGAATAGTGTCTGTCTCATCCAGACCAAAAACGCTCCGCTAAAATCAAATTATCTCGTGCTATAGACGTAATTCGGTTACGAAACGTATCGCTATCATTCATATAATCCACACAAACACAGAATACTATCGTACCTCTATTATTTTGTCTCTCATCGTTGGTAGGTGGTCCAACAATGCTCCTTTATCAGGTGCCGCAAAAAAGTTGTAAAATACAGCTGTAAAGTACACTTTTATCGGAGTCTGCATTCAGGGAAATTACTGTTATCCAGTTGTACCTCTGAAATGCTCGGTTGTTAACTTCTCTGCTTTTTCCAGTCTGTTCCAGTGTTTTACCGATGGAGGAGTCGTTATATGAGAAATGATCCCTACATGACTGTGGTATAAATAGTTTATTTTGCTTAGGAACCTGGATTGGAGAAGAATTATTGTCAGTTGGAGTTTTATAATGTTCAAAGAACAGAAAAGAAGGGAATTCTGGGTTGACTCTGGTTCAAAGTGTATATAAACGCATCCACTGCAATACAAACATGGCTGCAATCCATGAACAACTATGACTGACTGTATGTAAACCAGGGAGCTGTCATTGTGGAGTGGAAAAATCCTATCTTCCCTATGTTAAAGGCGGGTGAAGCCTGTGTCTCGATCTCATTGACGGAATACACTATGGACCGAATTTTGGCGCTGTATTTGAATTCAGAGCCATCATGTTAAATTTAATTTTCATGAAGAGTTTTGAAAGTTTATGGTATCTTTTGTGGTATAAATCAAAACTGTTGGGAGAATATAGTTAATATTTACGGCAAAATACAACATTTTTGTTGGATTTTGTGTTTTTCAGGTTGGTTTGGGTAGAAGTTATGTAGATGTTTTCAAATACAGCGCCAAAATTAGGTCCAATAATAATGGCCGACATCCTACTCCCCTGATTTCTCTTACTTCTTCTCCCTTAGAAGATAAGGTTATGTTCGTTTTCGTAGCTCCATTATGTTATCCTATTAAATTCAACGCTCCCGCACCTCTTTACCACTGATGTCAGCAGCAAGCACTTCCCTTGTTACAAACAAGAATAACAATAAATTATGTGAATAACTATAATGTTCAAATGTTTATATTCAACTAACTTAACAACACTATCCATCTTCAACTTACAGTAAGAATTTTGAGAAAAATCACATTCTTTCTCAAGATCCATGGTATGCTTTCAAAGCAATAATATGCTTTTATGTTGGAAGAATATTAAATGCGGATAATTTGTACAAATATACCCCCTAATCTCTATACCCAATCTCTTATTATTTTCACTGGATTGTGTGCATGTGTGAGTGAATGATTGTTTTTGAGAATGTTTCTTCTTAGTTTATATAATGTTATTGAAGTGTGGTTTTTTTTCTTCTCATTTTTCAGTGAATATTGTTTTGATTCATTTATTCTATTCAATTTTGTATTCTATGAACAAGCTTGTATTATAAATTAACATGTATATTGATTATATTGAAAATGTAAAGCTAAAGGGTTGTGTGGCAGAGAGGACCAGGAGTCCTAACTCCGCCCTTAATAAAGGCAATTAATCAATCAATCAACTTCCATGGTTTTATGCTGATAAATCAACTTCAAATTTGTACAAATTATTCCAACCAATTCCCAGTTACCTTATTCATTATATCGTTGCCGGCAGACCGGTCTTAGAGGGACTTTGTCTCAAATTTGAAGTCGCAATAAAAGCTGGTAGTGAGCGATATTGAATGTTCATCTAGCCGCCTGCTCTTATCCTCAGCTTACCTGTTACTACTACCTGTTACTACCAGCTTACTGCTACTGACCAAGGTCCCTGAGACCCTGAATGTATCCATTGAATAGCGACCAATAAGCCTTGCAAACTTTGACGATGTTGGGAATCTATTCAGGTCTCTGGAGGAAACGGCTTCTGAGAGGCTTTTGTCCACAAATCTTCGGTCGCCCGATAGAATTCGGCTCCAGTTGGGTCTCGTATTTGCTCTCTATCTACTCCTCGTCTCCTCTTTCTTATCAACATTATTTTCATCATCATCATCATCATCATCATCATCATCATCATCATCATCATCATCATCATCATCATCATCATCATCATCATCATCATCATCATCATCATCATCATCATCATCATCATCATCATCATCATCATCATCATCATCATCATCATCATCATCATCATCATCATCATCATCATCATCATCATCATCATCATCATCATCATCATCATCATCATCATCATCATCATCATCATCATCATCATCTTCTTCTTCTTCTTCTTCTTCTTCTTCTTCTTCTTCTTCTTCTTCTTCTTCTTCTTCTTTTTCTTGTTCTTGTTCTTGTTCTTGTTCATGTTCTTGTTCTTGTTCTTTGTTCTTGTTCTTGTTCTTGTTCTTGTTCTTGTTCTTGTTCTTGTTCTTGTTCTTGTTCTTGTTCTTGTTCTTGTTCTTTGTTCTTGTTCTTGTTCTTGTTCTTGTTCTTGTTCTTGTTCTTGTTCTTGTTCTTGTTCTTGTTCTTGTTCTTGTTCTTGTTCTTGTTCTTGTTCTTGTTCTTGTTCTTGTTCTTGTTCTTGTTCTTGTTCTTGTTCTTGTTCTTGTTCTTGTTCTTGTTCTTGTTCTTGTTCTTGTTCTTGTTCTTGTTCTTGTTCTTGTTCTTGTTCTTGTTCTTGTTCTTGTTCTTGTTCTTGTTCTTGTTCTTGTTCTTGTTCTTGTTCTTGTTCTTGTTCTTGTTCTTGTTCTTGTTCTTGTTCTTGTTCTTGTTCTTGTTCTTGTTCTTGTTCTTGTTCTTGTTCTTGTTCTTGTTCTTGTTCTTGTTCTTCTTCTTGTTCTTGTTCTTGTTCTTGAATTAAATGAACTTTTGTAGCATTCTTGTACTATATTATCGTCTCTCCAGGAGACTTTTAATACATGACAACTTAGTTTCAAGGCGTCTCCAGCCTTGATGGTGATTTGGATAATTATTTATTCTTGTCATTTCACAGCAGTTTTTTTAATCCATGCACAGAAACTCATAATCATAACAACACTTTTTCTGTTTTCTCAATAACGGTAAATTACGAAATTAATTGAAAAAATCGTTTGCAAAATTTCTAGGTTGTAAAAATTCAAGGCTACCAACATTCTAGCGATAATTTAGCATAATGGAACAGGTATTTTCTCATAAAGATACAACTTAGTTGATTGCATTTTTTAAGAGAGTCTCAGACGGAATGTTAATCTAGCTATTGCTTCAAGAATTTATTACATCAGATATTTGCCCCCGGGGCATCACGTAATAATTTAGAACTTGATACAAGTAGGTAAGCTACTGAAACTTGATTTACTGGTTCATCAAGTGATATTGCTCAGGAGAAGCGTCTGCACATGTTATACGTTGCAAATTTCGAGGCCTATTTTCTAGATTAATAACTCAATATGGTTTTTTATTCTACTGGTAGTTTAATATTTCAAATATCACATTATTGACAATGCTATCGATGATAACATGAGTAAAACAACTCGATTTTTGTATCAATCATCTATTTTTTCATTTCTAGTTGAAGCAGACATTATTGTTTCATCATTCCGTTTTGGAAAATTCTCATTAAATTTAAAGGGTAAAATTTGCAGAACAAATCTTGATGTTGTGGAATCTTTCCATAATTAAAAAACTTGTTGAAAATATTGTCGAACTCCACTTTAATAAACACAATGTTTTACATGTGTTTAAAATGTAATACATTGTGTTTATTAAACTTGAGTTTGACAATTTCAACAAGTTTTTTCAATAAAAATTAAATTTCAAAGGAGTATGTTTACTCATATTTTCTTGGAAAATGAGATGGATATTGTTCAATAAGAGAAATGCTCTGATGATATAATTCCTGTTTGTTCCGGAATTTTGGGGCTTCTTAGAACAAGTACAGTATACAATAAGATGGTGAAATTGTCGTCTATAAAATATCGACGAGTGATATCTATAGTGACTATAGTTAGCCTCACCGTCCACTGAAACTATTTTGTCCGAAATTGTCCATGTCTGGCCGTCTGAAAACAATGCTAACATTGAATCAAGTACCTGGCTTTTGATTTCTACCACAAGCCTCTGTATTCTGTTTACTAATCTGAATATAAATTACAGTTGAATGTAATAACAATAACAATGAGAACTATTTGCGATCGATATCAATAACTAAATTGTTTACAGGAATATTATAATTGGAGCAAGACTCATAAAAATGAGCCTGTGGGCATGAAATTCTTTCAACGTTTATTCGCTTGTCATTTCGTCAAACCAGTTCAGCCTTGTCTATCTATCAGTCTTGTTGTTATGTCGTACATTTCGGATTTTTTTTCAAAGGCTAGCATTTGAGGTCGGTGAACGCTTTAGCAAAACCGCAGCTAGTGAAAGTGCCAACCAATCAAGGTTTTTGCAGAAAATTGTAGAAAAAACGAACCCGGATAATAGTGAATGAATGGAGAAAGTTAAGAATGTTGAACACATTGACAACAATACGCTGTTATTAATTTTTTGAATGACAATTTCTGTTGAATGACAATTTTTGTAAAACTTCCTATGACGTTACTCAACGTGTAGGCCCAGCTAACTGCTCCCGCTTTCTAGTAAACGAGTGTGCATAAATTAGATCGTGATTATCCATTGAAAACGTAAAGCCTGCTTCTTTACAGTGATTATGTTATTTGGTTCACAGATTTTTGGAGCGCATAACACGGAAGTGGACAAGTTGTTTTCGTGTTTGAAATCGGTGCTTCAGCTATTAGACAATTCTAGGTGTAGCCTATACTAGGTCGATACTATTATAGTCAATACTAGGTGGCCTGATTGCTAGGAATTTACAGAGAAAAAGGAGAGTAATAACAGTTATTATAATAGAAAATAACTACTGATTAATTTTTTACTAGGAGACCTGATTCCCAATGCAACAAGAATGGGAGAAAAAATAAAGGGAAAGATAAAGAGAAGGGGATTGGTTCTGAAATCCTAAATTTGTAGATATATTGAGGATAGGTCTATATCTCAATTCCACTGTTGTTGACAAATTTATGGTCTATACTGTGACATTTTTCGGGGATTGTTGAAATACTATTGTAATATTGATACACAGAAATATTTGCAAACTATAACTATATTTGAAAATAGCCCATTGTACCTTTATTAATATGGATGGAAGAATTCCACTCAAATTAGCCGTAGAATGACCATTTTAAGCTTTTAAAAAATTCCTTTCTGGATAGTATAATATGCTGGAATGTATTGTAACAAAACTAATATCAAGGAATCAAGTCTGAAAAAATTGGAATGTTATTGTCCAGGTAGATATTGAATAAATTAGTTGCAGATTTAATTATAATAGGCTAATGATGATCAAATTAGTTATTTTATAATACTGGATGATTGTACACAACTGTTTAATTGAACACACCTACTGTACATAGAAGAAAAATATGGTATTATTGAATTTTTGAAAACCGAGGCTTAAATCAGAAGATAATAATAGGAATAGTTTAAAAAATTAATGAGAAGAACACAAAAATATTACAGGATGATAATGATTCATTGATACATCAGGGAGTTTTCAATCTACATTTACTATTAGCCTATTTGAGGACCATTTGATTATGCAAAACAGAGAATACATTATTATAAACCATAACGTCCTTGACATAGAAGAAGACTATACTTCTTGGCAAATACAACCCATAACTACTGGAAAATCAATATAAGTAGCCTACTATAATAATGTATGAGTAATACTTTTGATTTATATGGGCAATATAATCAACAAATATCTTATTATGCAAAACATTATAAATACTGAAAAGATTATGGTGCCTCAACACGATTACTAATGAGGTCACCTAACCACTTTTTCCAAATTTGTATTGTATTTATATGTTGTATTATTGTATTGTTTTTGGAAATTGTGTGTAAATGAATGAAATGAAATGAGACTCGAGTTATCATAATTATACTTTGTCCCTGACAAGAAAGAAGAGTAGATTTTTTGGCAAACATAACGCATAACATAAACATGAAAGATACCCCAAAAATAAATAACATGATTTTTATCGTCCTTGACATGAAAGATGATTAGTTTTTTTGGTAAACGCACCGCCACTAGTACCAGATTATGGTAAATACACCGCAGAAGTTGCTGAAAAAGTTACTCATCCACGTTTTCTTGGGTCAATCCATGCTGATTACTTGCAGTCCTTGTCAGTGCGTGCTTTGCTAATTTACATTGGCACCTTGACCCATCACTACTACAGCTCTACAGTATTCTTTTCTCCGATCCTGATAGGTCAAATTATAGATGAGCGTGAGAAATAAAGCCGAGATACGCATGCGCGCGAAGCTTGTTCTGGTGACAATAAGGTTTGGTAATTAAGTGGAGGAGCAGAGGAGCAGGAGGAGGAGGAGAAGGAGGAGGAGGAGAAGGAGGAGGAGGAGGAGGAGGAGGAGGAGGAGGAGGAGGACAATGAGGAGGAGGAGGACAAGGAGGAGGAGCAGGAGGCGGAGGAGGACCCAACATGGGCCCAAGAAAGTTGAAAGACTTTTAAACTGTGATTGATAATATGGGCCAATTAAATTGTTTTATTTATGAAGGCACAAATCAACGCTATGTGACATATCACTTCATTGTGATATGTAATACTTCAATAAAAATATATTCATTCTCAAATTATGAGGATGAGAATGATGAGAACAGATTGGATGAAGAGGAATAAAAGGTAATGAGGGTTAGAACGAGGAGGAGGAGAAGAGGAGGAAGGAGGAGGAAGGATTCTAGTCAATTCTAGGTCATGATAATTATTACAATGAACGTCATTTAAAAGTAGTAATTACAGTTTCGGATTCACTGAACAAAACATGAGATAAGGGAGTTGTAACAGACAGAAAAGAAAGATACTCACAAATAATGTGTTTATGTAACAGGTGCTGTGCCGAGGAAGAGGAAACAGGTGAAAGACTGAGGTTATTTGAAGGAAGTAGGTGGTGAGGGAGAGAGGAGAAAGGCGGAAGAAAGAGGAAAAGAGAGTAGTGAAGAAAGAATGTGGTCGTTGAGGATAGATGTGATTTGTAATGTTTATATATTTCAAATTGTTCCAGAGCGTTGAACTCACAGAACAATATCAACGACCACATTCACTCAACACTGATAAAATTATGTTATTAAACAATTATTTGTCAAGAAGAGAGAAAGAATGGATCACAACAACCGAGATAAGGAGATTTAAAATGGAAATATATAGAGTGAGTTTAATTCTAGATTGTTGAAGTCGACTTGAGTTCTAGAAATAATAAAGCTGAAATGAACGTTATTTAAAATAAAACTAATCGCAACATGGTTTTGCATCTACAAGAAATGGCGGAGTTTGGACTTATAGATGTCCATTCTTGGAGAAGGATATGCAAGGACATCCTTCCCATCAACACTCAACCGTAAAATTATTCAGATAGCTGTAACTAAAAACTGAAATGAAAGTTAGATATACTATGTGATATGAATAAAATAAGATGAATGATAAACTTGAGGAAGAGGAGGAGAAGAAAGGGGAAGAGAAAGAAGAGGAGGAGAAGAAGGATGGTGGAAGAAAAGAGAATAGTGGAGAGAAGAGCATGGTGGAGGAGGAGAAAGATGAGGAGGAGAAGAGGAAGAAAAAGAAGAATTGAGTCATGTTGGGTCGTTTGGATCACGATTTGTTGAACTTTTCATTTCATTACAATTGAGTTCATTGAAACTGGAAATTGGAATTGATGATGGTTTCTTCAACTCTAGCTACGCAATTAATAAAGTCAATTTTTTTGTTTCTTTTGTCCTTGTATTATGATTGAATCCAATAACATTAAAAATCAATACCCAATGATTTCTGGGTACATTATGATGAACATGATTTTTTAAAAGGAATTACATCAAAGATATTGATTATGATTGATCAATGATTTCAGCTTTGAGGTACAGTATAAATACAAAATAAAAAATAATAAGGCGAGGTGGAACCTACCCGATAAAAAGCCATACGATAAAAAAAATACAAAATCTCAAACTCAACGTTGGATAATGTACAAAATACAAGGGGAAACAACAAACAAATCAAACAAAATCATAATAATAATCCCAAAACAGGAAGATGATAAACTTTCCAGACGCTTCAAAAGCAAACGAAATACGGATTGTTCAAACAGACAACTCAACACAGGAAAATGAACAAAACAAGCATAATGAACTTAACCCAGAAAAAAGAATCCAGTTGTTTCAAAAACAAACGCAACAGTTGAGTTGTGCAAAGTGAATTAGCTGATGCCGGAGTGAGCAGATAATGCCAGCCAGCGTTTATAAAGTTGTGCTTTGCTTTCCGTTATTGACCTTGCCGCCCGGTTTGAGGTGTCCTCCACGTGACCTTGACCCTGACCCCACGTGACCTCCACACCTGGGTCTGCTTACGACGAGCAAGTTTGCTAAGCGAGAAAAGGGTGTGGGGTGCTGGAGATTGGGTGTGAGTATAGCATGAAGAGAGGAAGATAGATTGAGAGTGTCTTCTAGAAAAAGGGAGAGAGATAAATGAAAAGAGAGATAGAGTGTGTGTATGTGTGAGAGAGAAAAAAGGAGAGGGAAATGAGAGAGAGAGTGAGAGGGAGGAGGTTTATGAAAGAGAAAGGGTGAGGGTGAGGGAGAGAGATGTAGAAAGTAGAGAGATGAGATAGAAAGAGATTAGATTGGATTAAACTACTTCATTCATGTAGATAATAAAAGATGAATCTTGATAGATTATAGATTACAAAAGTTGTAAGTATAAAAGTAATTATTCTATAAATTTCGCATATAAGTTTGATAATTATTGGTAAGTTCAATATTATTAGTTAGTTTAAATATTAGTTGTAATGTGATAATTTTTATATATATGATTGAGAATTATCACCATATTATAATGGCAAAGTTTGAAAAAATGTTCATTGACACTTGAATAGAATTTTTTTCAATTCCTGAAAAAAAGAAACGGAACGTTAAAACTATTATAGCAGGATTCTTTCAGCTAATAACAGCTGATTTAACGTTAGTAAACGAGCGTACATCAATCAGCTGTTTATGACAATTTAAAAGAATCGTGCTATAAAATTTATTGGTTTTAATAGACGTTAAAATGTTTTGATTAAATTATTGAAACGAAGATATATGTGAATAAGAATTAACAAAAAAGTGATAGCAAATTGAAGTATGATTATGGAAAATGTTTAGAAATGGAGGAGGATGAGTAGGAGGAGGAGGAGAGGAAGAGGAGGAGAAGGAGGAGGGAGGAGAAGGAGGAGAAGAAGAAGAAGAACAAGGAGGAAGAGATGAGCAAGATGGAGGAGAAGAAGAAGAAAAAGATAAAGAAATAGAAGAAGAAAGAGAACAAGAAGAATGAACGGCGTTATTCTATTGCTAGGATAATGAGGATATGAGAAGGAAACGTTGAAGGGATAGATTATGCGATAAAGAAAGAATTGCGGGAAGGAGGTTCGGGAAGAAGATAATAGAAGAAAAGGTGATAAAGATGGGATGATAAGAGCTTTATTTCGCGCTAGCTTCTATGATAAGGGAAAGAAGAAGAAGAATAACAAGTATACATGCACTTCACCTGGCAATCAGTGACAAAGCTCAGTACTTTATGTTCTCATTAGCAGACACGTGCAGTGCCACTCTGATAGGTAGATCACTAAACAAAGAAAATAATTAGTTTCTATTTAGTTGAACAATGTAGCAATAACATGCAAATACTATTGTCATTATATCAGGTTGAGCTTGATTTTCGAATTGGAATTTTAATTGACGTCCAGTCAATGTGATTATGAAATCAATAAAATTATATTGACAAATTAATTTCATCAGTATATCATTTTGTATCAGTTTTTATTATTTAAAATTGAAAAATCTCATCAGTTTTAAAATATACTGTCAGTAATATTTAGTTCAAAAATCGATTTGAATAAAGAGAAAGGTTGAACCATAGAGAAAGCATACGCCAAGTAGATTATTCATCAGCTAGGGACGGCTGTTCAAATTTTTTCACTGTGCGGCGAAAATAGTTTGAGTTTAGAGGTCTCGCCGATCGCCCACTTGATTAACACATCAATTTTTTGAAGTACCTCCGAGTCCCCAGAGATATCGCCACCATCACGTCGTTTTTCCGTCGTTCACCATTTAACACGGGTAATAATCATCTAATTGGCGTATACTTTCTCTATGGTTGAACAGACATGATAGGCTACAAATTCGTTTCGTCTACAATCTAGAACTCAATATTTGTGTTGTGCATTACAAATATGCAAAATATGCAATACAGTACTGCAACATAAATTAAGTATTACATATTGAAAAATATTTAATACTGCAACACAAATAATGAATTCATGAATTCCTCTCTCACAAGATAATAATTGATAATTGATAACTTTTGGGACGAGATTCCATGCAAAAATAATTAATTATTCTCTTCAACAGCTTCATAGACTGAAGTGGAATGGAATTTTATTTACGATCAATCAAATAACTCAGATGAACAAATGTATTTTGTTTTGTTCCACAGATAGTTTCTAGATAGGAAAGTAATGCCATTCATTATTAATATCAATTTTCTCAATAATACGATAGTAGAGGTATAATAAGAGATGATAATAATAAGGGGATTCAAAGCTTGTGCATGAAATAATATTCAGGATAGGGAATATTTCATTGCAGAGCTTAGTTGAATAATTAGCATTTTAATCACTGTATCTTTACAACATTCTCTAAAAAAGTGCATGAAAGAATATTATATTCAGGATAGAAAATATTTCATTACAGAGCGTAGATGAATGATTAGCATTTTTAATCACTTTTTACAACATTCTCTGACAAGGTATCAAGTACATGGACTCAAGCTTTTCAATCAAAATTCCATTCCAATGTCCAATTATACCGAGAACTAGGATTTTATCACAAACACAGAAATTTATTTCAATTTTAATCACGCATTGGATTGAAGAGAAGTGGATTTGAGTCGAGATTTAGAATTGAGTAAAAGTTGAGAAATTTATACAATAATAAGATCAGCCTATTAGCTACACTAGAAGTTAAATGTTGAACAGTTTTAAAACACTTTCCAACGTAGAAGAATCTTCAATATTACGGTTTTTATTAGCGTGAATACTTTCTATACTGTTACGAATATCTTCAGTAGACGTTAAATACCTTGATTCTTGTATTTAAAATTCATTTAACATGCTAAATCACACTTGCTTGACATACGCCGACATATTAACAATTATCTAAATGATAGTAATTTTGTTTCAGATTAGTCTTGAAAGAAAGTGATAAGAACTTCTATGCAAACAAGTTTTTCAGAATTTGTGAAGTTTCTATTGAAAGAAAAAAAATGATGTCACTCATTGAGACATTGTTTTGATGATAATTTCTTCAAATTCATAGATGGTACTTGGAGCATGTTTTTGCTTCCAATAAACCACTTTTGTAATCTTTCACTGGGTTTTTCGTCTTTTTTACCGTAAAGCCTGGTTTTCATTAGTAGAGTTAGTGGTAGAGTAACTAGCATACTAACTCTACTCTACTAACTTGGTCGAGTAGCTGTTTTCACTACAATTGAGAATAGTAGGTAAAGTGTGTTGTCTAGTGAACAGATCTAACCTTATAATTACTCTACTCTACTAGCCCTACTCTACTAGCAGACTCTACTCTACTAGCTCGAGACTGTTTTCATTAGGATAGTGGTGGTAGAGTAGAGTGAGAAGCGGTGGTGGGGGAAGGCAAGTGATAGAGTACTATCCCACTCTACTCTACCAAAAACAAGTACTCTACCATCACTCTACTCTACTATGAACGTTTTCATTGGGAGAGTTCACAAGATAGTTAGTACTCGCCCAGGGGACTCTACCACTAACTCTACTAATGAAAACCAGGCTTAACTGAACTAAATCTCGTATCATCCGAGTTTTCCCGTATCCGAGGTCGTCCCGGTCGCAATTACCGAATAATTGGGAGTCTACTGTAGTTAAATTTAAGTCCAGATGTAGAATAAACCAGATATACATTGAGAACAAACATACTATTCTCATCAAAATTCGTCCTTTTCCAGCTGTCTATCACCATAATCTCAACAATACCTAAATTTATTCTGTTTATTTTTTTTCAGAGATGGGAAGAGAAGGAAGCTGGAAAGGTCGTAGTTTACACAACCACAATGGGCACGGTACGAGAAACCTACCTGCGTTGCCTCAAGGTTCGTCAAATAATGAGGACAAACCTCGTCAAATTTGAGGAACGGGATGCGTTCATGAGCAGGGAGGTGCAGGCTGAAATCAAGGAACGGATGTCTTCTGAGGTGGTTGCGTTGCCTCAGGTTTTCGTAGAAGGACAGCATCTAGGGGTGAGTGATTTAGAATATCTACTATAAAATTCATTTTTCATGTCTAAATATGCGTAGAATGCGTTCAGGACTAAGCTTGGATAGGATTGAATTTGCCTGTAAGCCCATATTGGAGTGGTCCGTAGCCGAGGGCGATAAGCGCCTGTCTGATAATCCAAAGGTTCCAAGATCGAATACAGTTGCCGGAACGGATTTTGACAGAAACGGCCACTCCCGTCTTTCGGAGGAGACGAAAAGCCGTCGGTCCCGACTGCCTGAAAACAGTCGTCATCTCTCATCATCACCCCTCTCATTACCCACGCACAAGCCGAGAGCTCATGTGGGCATCACCCTCAAATAAAAAAAAAAATAATCATAATTCAAAATATTGGAAAAAGTATGGCGGTAGCGGGAAATGAAATGTTTTAATACACTGTTATGGGCCCTTTCATACTGTGATTATACTACTGTCTCTGTATATTATACAACCCCCATATTGAAACAGTCAATTAGGTTTCACTGTGTAGTATATTGTAATCTTTTGATACTGTATGAATACAGTTGTATTAAACACTTGTTTTTTTGGATAGTTTCATGGAATGAAATGTAAATATTGAAAAATAAAGTGTCTTTCAATACAAAATATACCTGTGTATCCAGATCTAGTTCTCTTAGGGCCGGTTCATGAGCTCGGGATTTAGCCAAGTCCTAGAATAAAACGGGTGGCCGGTGGCCATCGACAAACGTTGGCCTCGACACAATGTACTAAGGGCTCTCTATGCTGCTAACCCACTAACCTGTCGAGACAAACGTTTGTCGATGCTATTATAGCCACCCGTTTTAGTCTAGGACTTGGCTAAGTCCCGAGCTCATGAACCGGCCCTAACTGAATTAACATTTGTTTAAATAAGGTTTTCACTTCGCTCCTTTCCAATAGGAAAGTTTGAATCTATTCCCTACGTATCCCTTATTTAAAATTCGGCAGAAAGTTAAAAATTTGAAGAGCAGAATATAGAAAAATTGGAAAAGTATTGAAAGAGTAATCAAGTTTAAGGTACAGTATTCTCATGACTAATTTATTCTACAGAATATTAATATTTCTTCCAATAAATGGTTAAAATGTGGGAAAGTCCAAGTTGATATTGATACTAAATACTAATTACAAATTGCTATCCGTTTGCACGGATGTTAGGCTAATTGAATTGATTTCAAATATGAGGAAGTTTTCCTTATTGGATTGATACTGCACTACATGTCAGTTATTCCTGGAAACAGCCAATTGGAAAAAGAGTTACCCACTATTTCCTTAACTTGAAAAGCAAATATCAATCAATAGTTTTCACGTGAGGCTGAATTTCCTTCCAGTTCAATAATCCATTGCCGTTGCTTACACTCAGTGAGTTAGACGTTTTAAAAGTAAGCTAAAAAGTAAGTAAGGCGTTATTAGTAAGTATGAATGTTGCGCAAACCACATTGCAGAGGTTATTAGTTAATTCATATCATTGGGGATCGACGGTTCAAGCAAAATTTGATTCAATATTTGTTTAAGTAACAGTAACTGCAATGATTCTCAAAGCTTTGATAATATTCAATCAAGCCCTGAATCCAATCAAACTTTCTACTGTGCATATTTAAAACTCCCAGCATATTTGAAAGATTTGTATAGGAAAATCCCTATGCAGTACAAATTATACATACAGTTGAATAATAATCAAGTAATAATGTTAGATATTCCCAATTCCAAAATATAACAAAAATAGCTCGGATCGATTATATTATATTTTTAGCATCTAAGTCAGGTTGACCTTTTAAATCAGTTAGCGGTTTTCATTTCCAAAAATCGAGAATAATAATCAAATCAGTTATTAAGGAAAAAGTTTAGGTAAATTACGTAAATAATGAAATATTTCATTTCCAAAATGCTAACATTGAATCAAATGCCAGCTGTTCGAACATTGGACACTTTCTGACAAAATGGAAATGGATTTCTGGATTTCAACCAGTACAATACCACAAATCTAGTTTTATCATAGGTTTGTGTTTGTGTGTCATTGAATTTTATTTCAATTCACATTGTTCTCTTCAAGCATTCTTATTTATTTCATTTGTTTTTGAATATTGAATACCTTTCTTTTATAAGTTAGTTGTTTGAACCGCCATTGCTGTTATGTTTGTAGAAACCGCCCATAGTGGGAGGAGCTTATATCTAGGCCAATGGCAGTCGTTTACCTTGGTAGGCCATTCAACTGCCAATCACAGCGCTCGGTCACGAGTATAAATTCTGCTGCTCTGTACTTCATTTTAGATTACCAGGGATTGATAATGATGTAACAACCGAAACTGCAGTATCTCGTTGTTCTATTAACTATGTGGTTTTGACCATTTCAAGTCTTCTTATTCGGTGTAAATATTAGTATAATGTAATATACCAATCTTTGAATCTTTGAAGATATATAATATTGTACAGATTTTCAAGATAATTGATGTGAGATTGTGAGTTTTATAGAAATCTTAAAAAAAAGCTTATCAAGTACCAATAAGTTTCAAGTAGGCTTGATTCCAGTACAATAATTACTTAAAAAAAATTTTACTCAATGTATATAAAACATAAATGTAAATGTATATAAACTAAAAGTAATTTTAAACAAATGTATAGAGGTTGATTTCCAAGTTGTCTTGTTTACAAACTGTAGGTATTTTATGATTGTAGAAGAATGAAACAATACATTTTCTAAGTATAAGCTATTATTAAATTGAGTTTCAAAATTGACAATATTGAAGAGATGGAATCAATTGGTGGAAATACCTTTTACAGTAGGTAATTGGATGATGAATATCAAATGTGAAAATACTATTCCCAACTCTTTAAAAGAGAATATTAAAGAATGCAGATTGCAGATAGTTTTGAATTTTGAAAAGCCACCAATATCTCAAGATAATGATCAATGCTCAACAATTATGTTGAATAATCCCGATAATGTTCCAATAACAAGCGTCACCATTTTAAGAAATCCCACACTTTATCTGAACTACTGATAATACCTTCACAATCTGAGCTCATGTACTCTATTACATGCTCCTCTAGTTTTCCTCTAGGGACTCGTTCAATTGTGAGCTGACTTTTACTTACCCGACCTACTCTTTTTTCCTGGTGTGACCTTTACAGGGAGCAAACTGGTGTCAAATACTTGACAACTCAAACACTTTCCGCTGCTCTCTTGTTTGATATCAACACCTGGACTACACTACCCACTTGATTTCAGAAATATCTCTCTCACTCTCTCTCTTCTCTCTCTCTCTCCACGGTTGAGTCTTTATGGGAAGGATGTCCTTGCATATCCTTCTCCAAGAAAATGTATATGTTCAAACTCCGCCGTTTTATTTCATGAGGATACAGGAGGATCATTTTACTGTTAGGCTAAGCGTACACCGGTTAGTCAAGACAAGACAAGACGAGATTAGTCACGTTTAGTCACAGTAATTCACATAGTTGCTTATGAAGTATCACACACGATGCAATGACTAATCGGTGTGTAAGCAACTATGTGAATTACTGTGACCATGACTAATCTTCTTTCTTAACTATTCGATAACACTAGTATTGAATCTAATATCTATATTTAATACAGCTATAGAGTATATTAATGAGGTTTTTGCTCTGTTTATTGAATAGAATATTGTAATTGCTTTTAGTTCCAATGAAGCTCACTATAAAATCATCGTCATGCTTTATAGTTCAGAACCTAAGCCATATCTTCTTCTTCTTCTATTCTATATCTATATATATTAATAAAAGAGAGTTGGTGTCTGTACGCTCGCTTATAACTCGAGAACGGCTGAACCGATTTAGATGATTTTGGATTCGTTTGAATTTTTACAGCACTGGTTAACATAATATGTATTAAAATATAAGAAAATCCCTTTATAATTAATAAATAATTAGTACATTAATGACCTAACCTATCAAACATTTTACAAACCTATGTTTTGAAATTGCCGGCTACCGAAGAACGGAAAGATGATCGTGATTCAAGACCAGAAAATTAGCAGAGATATCTCAAGCTGCAGTGGCTCAGTTGATAGAGCTTCGGCCTACGACCTAGATGTTGGGGGTTCGATCCCCGCCCCGAACCATTTTTTTTTGCACTAGGTTTTCTGCTCTAATTATTTTTTACGCTAGAATCATCAATTAAGAATGAGTTATCGTTCGTATAATACATGTTCTATCGGTTCAAATAATAAAATTGAAGAATAAACGAAAAAAAAATAAATTAAAAAAAAAATACAAAATAGAAGAAATTAAAAAAAAAAATTGGTGGGAAGAGGGGGTTGACATGAAGAGGGATATGTTGGGGTGACATTTGGGGGGGGGAATGAATGGGGGGCATTTGGGGGGTGACATTTTTTGAGGGGTGGCATGAAGGGGGACATTTGTAGAAGAGGACATTTGGGAAGAGTGCGATACGAAGTTCGCCGGGACAGCTTGTATTTGATAAATAGAATAGCTGTATAAAATTATCTAGAAGTAAAGCTCTTATTCATATCATTTTGCTTCCATAGTATATGCTTTGTTGAGTGAATTATATAGGATTGTAATTATAGTACTTTCATTTTTGACGAGATTCATTGCTAAACTATAAAGTCTGAAATTCAAGCTGACATTGTAATCTACATGAATAAAGTGATAAATCTAAATCTAACTCTGAAACTCTCTCTGCGACCTTAGTATCAAATATCCAATTATTAGTTCTAGTTGAATCTATCAGAAAAATATAGGCCTATGGTTGAGTGTTGATAGGATAGATATGTCCTTGCATATCCTTCTCCAAGAATGGACATCTATATGTTCAAAGTCCGCCGTTTCATGTAGATAAAAAACCATATCGTTAGCATACTGATGCCCGGTTTTTCAGTCGCTCAGTAGACAGTTTATGAATCCAATATTGAAGTTATTGATTCAATAAGTTTATTGAACGACTAAAAAACCGGGCATAGATCTCGTATCCATATCATCAAATAAGCTTTCATAGCTTATTATTTCTTTAGTGAAACAAATATTAAAATTACTTCTATTCTCAATGACGTTCATTACATTGTTATATTATAAAAAAAACCCTGGAAAACCCTGCTACAGACAGAACTGCTCCCGACAGGAAACTCACAAACCCTTGGGAGGTATTCTGGACCAATAGGAGAAAGGAGTGGGGGGGGGGGGGAAGAGAGAACAAAGTAACAAGTAAAAACACTCTTGTCGCATCTCTTTTTCGGAGGGTGTGACATCTGCAATGTGACAAAACACCTTTTAAACATGTGAACTTTATTGGGTCTAGGACTTCCTGCTGAATTCAGATTCCAGCTTTGATGCACGCCAGGCTATAAATCAGAAAAAAACTAATAAATACTTGAAGATAATGAATTTAAAAAATCGAGACGGGTTCAAGGGACAGCACTAAATGATAAAATGTAGTTTTAGTAGGCTTTTAGGGGTAACCGGACTCAACAGCGGTCATAATACGGTATTTAGATACAAAGTAACATAATTTTTAACTCATATTCAAGTTTGAAAACTTCATAAAATTGGAACAAAAAATTATTATTCTAATTTCAATTATTATACTAATTAATTGAACGATATTCCTAATTAATGCCATATAATATTCTGAAGACTTCTGCTACTGCGAATATTGACAACAAAATAATAGCTAGTAAGGAAATTCGATGAACGCTGCTGCACAAAAAACTTTTTCCCGGGTGGGTTTTTTGTGCAGAAATTTTTTTTGTGCAGCATCGTTCATCGAATTTCCTTACTAGCTATTATTCTGTTGTCAATATTTGCAGTAGCAGAAGTCTTCAAAATATTTCATGGCATTAATTAGGAATTTCGTTCAATTAATTATTATGATTCAACAGCAACTGAATAGTTGCAATATCTCATTTCCTTCCATTTTAATTATTAATCGAATTTTAATTTTTCAGGATGCTGAAACAGTAGAACGACTAAATGAGAGTGGAGAACTAAGAAAAATTCTACAACCATACAAGGTGAGTAACGTTTGTAAAATTTATTACATTGATTTAATGCTTGACTGTGGACCTCATAATTTATTTGACTGATGTTTGATTTAAACCTTGAATTTCTGTCAATTCCTGCTGCAAAGTACAGTATTCGATTCCCTGACATTATTATACATAAAAATATTATTTTAACAATTATTTAAAGTTTTCACAGATTATGCGTTGTTCAATCATTTAAATACTGTAATTTTTCTATTTTCAACGATCATAAGCTATTATTAAATTTGAGCATATAGGCCTATTATGATAATAATATGTTGTAATCTTCACGAAGTAGTTGATCGAATCTCATCTCTCTCTGTTTTTCTCTATTTTCTATCTCACTATTGTGCGATTCACGTCAAGAAGTCAGCATTGCTTAGATGGGAGTTTGCTATCCTTGTTCAGCACAAGGCAGTTTCTGATGTCTCTATCCTATTCGCACTGTGCATTGTTGTCGCATACAGTCCCAACAAACACGTTTGGTGCAGTTTTCTCTTTCTCTCTCAATGAAACTTGGCATCAATGCTCCTCATATAAACAATGCTGACTTCTTGACGTGAATCGGACTATACCTCTCTATCTCTCTTTCCAATTCCATGCTCCAAGCCATGAAAAAATAATACCAATCTGAAACCAGTCCACAACATTTCTAGGAATCACTTTCATAATGCTGTGTCTGTCCCAATGTCCCATGTCCCCAATGCTCTGTCATTGGAAAACCTTTTTTTGTGGAGAGCCCTGGCATATGAAATTTCAAATACCACGCTCCAAGCCATGATAAATACCAATCTCAAACATGTCCACAGCGTTTCTAGGAATCACTTTCATAATGCTCTCTGCCTGTACCAATGTCTCACTGTTCCCAATGATGTGTCTGTTCCCAATGCTTTGTCTTTTCCCAATATTCTGTCATTGGAGGACCTTGTTGTGGAGAACCCTGGCAGATGAAACCCCTTCTCACCCCCCATATTGAGGTGCAAAATAATATCCCCGAGCATCTGATTTTGTGTAGAATGTATTTTAATGAAAGCATTCTAGGAAATTGATGATTGCTAGTTTGCGCGTGGCGTGTAAGTTACTGTAATATTGAAAATTTCAATATGTTATCTTCGACATCATGTATGGTTAAATATTCATGGAAATATGATTACTTCCTGGAATGCGTTTTCGCAATTAAGTGGAGAGATTATTATCCTAAATATCTGGGGTATGTCTCATAAAATACTAGAAGTCCAGTAATATATGAACGTTACTTTTAATCAGAGACAATTGGAACTATTAAGTATTAAGTAAGTATTCCAATTGTCTCTGTTTTAATATAGAAAAAAAATTATAGTGGGAAAATCACAATTATTGGAGTTTGAATTGCATCTGTAGTGAATTTTCAATGCATGATTATCGATAGGTTATCCAATTGTATTTACTGAAAACGTTATGTAATTAGTTTTATCGACATTTAAACATAAACTATTTTTATCTAACAAATTTTTGATGCATAACATATTTTGTTCAGCTATGATATGAACTTCATTCCAAGATTTACCGTGGGTTGCCTTACGTGATTTTAACATTCTACAGAGGTTCAACTTCTTCCTCATCTTCTTAATAAATCTAATAGGATCCTTCTATTTTTCTCTCTACTCATAACGTTTTCTCTATATTTATTTCACTATAGACTATCCTACTTTTCCATGCACATCTTCAACTTATTAAGTAGGTTACTATTCCGAATTAAAGTGATGACACAACTTTTCTGATAACATCTTCAACTTTATCTTGACGATCAGCAAGAAAACTGTGTCAGTATGTGATTAGTCATACCGTTCTTTGTGGTTGGTTACTAATAAAACAAAACTGTACAAATAATAATTTCAACACAATGGGCAGTTACCTCAAGTACTATTATGTTGATGTTGGAATAAATACCAGTACTTATACTGTATGATATGATACACAGTAAAGGACAGTAGAAAGGAACTACTGTACGTCACTTTGGACATCATGCATGCTTGATATGAATCTTCTCTTTATCGTATTCTCCTTTTCTAATAATGTTGGTATTCTTCTTCTTCTTCCTCTTCTTTTCCTCCTTCTTCTCCTCCTCCATCCTTCTCCTCTTCTCTTCTTCTTCTTTTTCCTTCTTCCTCTTCTTCCTCCTCCTTCTCCTCATCCTCTTCTTTTCTTCTTTCTTCTTCTTCCTCTTCTTTTCTTCTTCTTCTTGTTTTCTTTCTTTCTTCTTCTTCTTCTTCTTCTTCTTCTTCTTCTTCTTCTCTCCTCTCTCCTCCTCCTCCTCCTTCCTCCTTATCCTTCTCATCCTCATCCTCATCTTCCTCTTCTCTTCTTCTTCTTCTTCTTCTTCTTCTTCTTCTTCTTCTTCTTCTTCTTCTTCTTCTTCTTCTTCTTCTTCTTCTCTTCTTCTTCTTCTTCTTCTTCTCCTTCTTCTTCTTCTTCTTCTTCTTCTTCTTTCTCTTCCTCCCCTCCTCATCCTCCATCCTCATCCTCATCCTCCTCTCCTTCTTCTCCCTCCTCTCGTTCTTCTCTTCTTCTCCTTCTCCCTCTTCTTCTCCTCTTCTTCCTCTTCTTCTTCTTCTTCCTCTTCTTCTTCCTCTTCTTTATTCTCTCTTCTGTTTATGCAAATGGTATTTCCAAATAATATCCTGTAGTATGTTGGTCAAAACATAACGGTGGACATGTAAGAATGCTAAGATAATAAGCCACTAGATAGGTAACTGGAACCGGTGAAATTATTATTAAAGAACCAGTTATTCTTATTATTGCCATTTATGACAACACATTTCGAGGTTGAACACGCACCTGTTATTATTATTATTATTATTCAACAGTCACGTGGTTTTAACAGACGGACTGTGATTTTCGAGTTTGACCTAGATTGAAAATATGGGACAAATTAACTTGAACGGTTTCTTGGGTTTTTGAACGATTCCTTACAACTGAGTCAGTTGTGGGTGGGCTGTCAAGCGTTTTGAAAATGCGATGTTTGTATAAATTCATGGAAAATATTTAGGTTTGATGATTGCCTATTAATCGAACTTGCCTGCTTACAAGGGACAATTCACATTAATTCACATGAGTTTGTTGGGTCGCCACCTAAACCTGTATAAATTCAATTTAAACAAATGATGTTCACTTTTTAGAAATGCTGTGAAACAAGTTAGAGTACCGTATCAATACTTAAAATACATTTTTAATATACCAATGGTGGAGAGAATACTGAATAAAAAGACTTTATTAAGTTGTCAAAACCACAATATATTTAATAAAACAACGAGAAACTGGTTTCGGTTGTTACACTATTATCAATCTCTGTTAAACTAAATCTAAAACACAGTGCAGCAGAATATATACTCGTGACCGAGCGCTCTGATTGGTAGTTGAACAGCCTATCAAGGTGAACGCCTACCATTGGCCTAGATAGAATAAGCTCCTCCCACAATGGGCGGTTTCCACAAACGTCATAGCAATGGCGGTTCTAACATCTTACGAAGCAGAGAAAGGCAATAGATAATTACAAGACACAAATGAAAATTCAATGAAATGATATGATATTCTGAAAATGAAAATGAAATGATATTCTGCTACACTGTATTTCAGATTCAGATTACCAGAGATTGATGATGGTGTAACAACCGAAACCGGTATCTAGTTGTTTTATTAAATATGTGGTTTTGACAACCTAAAGTCTTTCTATTCGGTATGGATAACTACCACAATGTCACCTTCACTACTACACTGATGCCCGGTTTTTTAGTCGTTCAATAAATAGTTTATCGATTCAATAGCGCTATTGATTCCATAAACATGAGAATTGCGTTTTTTAAACACTCGATAACGCTATTGGATCCATAAATCTCTCAATAAACTATAGAGCCAAAATCCAGCACATAAATATTTATTGAACCAATAACTTCACAGCTGGAGATTATTTAGATCAATTTTTTATCTAGGTTAGTTTGTGTTTCGTATATCGTAAGTATCTCGGCTTCCAATGGAGATATCAATTCAAACTTTTCCTTTGCAAAATTAATTTTTCTATAATTTGTTTCTTACCATTTACTCTCTAGTAGGTTCTTATTTGTCTTTATCGCTTAAAATTATTATACTTCTGAAAATAAACGTTTACATGATTGTTTTCTGAAAAATGTTTTATATGAAATTTGTAGAACATTTCATTATCTTTAATTCAAATAATCAGAATCTATATTTTACTTCACATTAACGTGGCTCCATCTTCTCTTTGAGCTCCCTTTTATCGTGACCTCTTTTGAACTCTTATCAAACAATAGTTCATTCTTTCCAGCTCATCAAGGTTGTTGAAATTAATTTATTTTAAATTCGATCAAAATTGGAAAATTTCTTTCCAAAGTCCTCTTATTCCCTTCCCATGGCTATTTTCTGTTTTCAAACCATCTACCTTGAATGCCATTGATAAGAAATTGTATTTGGTTTCAAATTGTAGAACAGATTCTCTTCTTTCATTTGCAGTCATTTGCGACCAAAATATCGCATTCTCAAGTTAAGTACATTCGGTTTTGTAAGTTGAAAACCCCTCAAAATTCTTCCCTTTTTCACGTTTTGATCAATTTTTCACCACACGAAAAGGTATTTGAGCCGATTGTACAGGTAGATAATAAAGTTTCCTATAATTAAGCCCAAATACATGTTATTAACTCGCATTAATCCCAATTTAGAAGCTAATTTAGTAACAGAAAATATAGAGAAAACTGAAAAATAGTTTTCTCATTTTTTTTTAGATTGCATGTAACTTTTTATGAGATTAAACAAATTGAAAAGGTGACCAATGAAAGAAATTCTCCTCTTAATTCATATTAATACTTTCATTCTCAAATGGCTGATAGAAAAGGATCACGTATCTAAAAGGTAGACTGTAGAAAACAGTTACCGACAAAGAATAAAACAGATGAAGAATTTCCTAACCTTCAAAACGTGGCATTTGTTTACAAAATAGAGCCTTTTGCGATGTTGCCAGATTCATTGAACCGATAAATCGTTCAATAGCTATCGGTTACATAAATATGTTTAATGAACGCAATAAGTTTTATCGAATGGATAAATTTATTGACTCCATAGCTATTGAATGATTTATCGAACGACAAAAAAACCGGGCATGAAAGTGGAGAGTATACTTTGAGTAGTGTGCAAATACAGTATTACATTTTTAGTACAGTATTAGATCTAGCATGACTTTGAATTTTATTTTCAACAGTGAATTGGAATTCAGATTCCAGCAAAAAATATTGGAACTGGTTTATAAGTTGTGTATGTGTAATTGTGTATTTATCGGGGACAAAACTGTATCGGTTTGATGCTTTTCCACAGAATAAAAGAGATACGTTGCAACGTTACAAAGCGGGTAATTGATATAATCTCACAGGCCGGGTGCAACAGTGGAAAACACTCTTGATCAGCGATCAGAAAAAAATAATCAGCCGTCAATTTAACGGTTGATTGCACATGAAAGGACAGACGCCGCCATGTTTGCCAATATTCAGTGGAAAAAGTCGAGACAGAAAAAAGTGTATCGATAACAGTCCAGCATTGTGTTACGCATCGATGTCACTTGGGTCAGTACAATGCGGGCTGGAATCGCGAAAAACGGAAAAAGGATGAAGAAAGTGAGAGAGAAAATAGAAGAGGAGACAGGGGAGGATTGTGGAATACCGACGGAAAGAGAGGGAAAATTGAGGAGAACATTATATTGGATTTGAATATTATTGGCGTTTCTAAGTATTATTACTAAACGGTCTGTAATCAAGTACAAGGTTTTTCTTTGACTTTTAAGCCTATAATGTTGAAGTTTTATCTTTGAACAGATCCAATTTTCTAAATGGATAACGAAAATTATAAACAGAATAAAAAGACTTTGAAAGAGAAGTTGTCAAAACCTATTTTATTAAACCTAAATTTATTTAAAAAAAACCAAAACAAAAACAAAACCCTCTTAGCAGCGGATTTTTCGAAATAAATTTGTGAAATTAACAATAAGTGTGTCATGTATGAGAAGCAACAAAGTGTCTTTGAAGTTTTTAAAACCATTCAATTCAATTCAATTCAATGTACTGTTCTCCCTTAGGCTAGGCGTACACTGGTTAGTCAAGACAAGTCATGACGAGATTAGTCACGTTCAGTCACAGTATTTCACGTAGATGCTTATGATGCAACAAACACCGATTAGTCATTGAATCAGTGTGTGCTGCTTCCTAAGCAAGTATGTGAATTACTGTGACTAAACTCGTCTTGTCTTGTCTTGACTAACCGGTGTACGCCTAGCCGTCTCGTTGTTTTAATAAATTTGTGGCTTTGACAGCTTCAAAGTATTTTTATTCAGTATGGATAATTACCACAATATCACCTTCACTACTACACCGAAATGAATTATAAAAATAATATATTGAAACCATGACACTCAGTCTCAAAATTATTTGTGATGGAAATAGGTCACTTAATGTGTAGATCATAGTACGAAGTTTGTAAATTGTAGAAAAGTTTCAAATCAGAGGTCGTTGAGTGATAAATCAATGCTTCCCCTCGTTTCAAACAGGAAACAATTTATCGTATTTTTCTGATAAAAGCCAATAATGGAACGAAGAATTCAAAAAACTTTGACAATTATTTCTGCGCTGACCCAGTCCTAGAAGCACTTTATCGATCCTCAATCAACTACTCTATTTTACTTCTTCATCACTCCTTAACTGCTTTATTAACTCCAGCTGATCTCGAAAGTTTCAATTGCTGAATAAGAGTAAAGTTGAGTTCTTGTATTGGAAACTTCCCCTGAAGTCTGGTCAGATGATGATTTCCTTCTGAGAAGCAGGAAAAAATCCATTATTATCGCAGAGAACAGATTGGATCGCTTCTCTATGTTATTATTATTATCGAATGGGTTTTTTTTGGGAATCGTCTGAGTAATATTTGAGCTGTGATCGTTGGGTGCCTTACCAATTTGTCGACCTGTCATTTGTTCGACTTTACCACTTTCACGCCTGATACAATGCTGATGTTAATAATTGCTCAACTTGGAATATTAGGCTAGGCTACACCGGTTAGTCAAGACAAGACAAGACAAGATTAGTCACGTTTAGTCACAGTACTTCACAAAATTGCTTATGAAGCAACACACACCGATTAGTCATTGCATCGGTGTCTGCTGCTTCATAAGCAGCTATGAGAATTATTGTGACTAAACGTGACTAATTTCGTCTTGAGTAACTGGTGTACGCCTAGCCTAAGAATTCAGAGGTGTTCTATTTAATTTAAAGAATTCAGAATCCAGAGTTATTTTTTATACTAATATCAAAAATTTGGCAATCGGGTGAACACTACCTTGTATCCTAATTACCTTGAATTCGAAAAGTCCAATTAGAGACATCTGAAGAGAGATTCAGATTTATTACTTTATTCATGTAGATAACAAATATGACGGCTTAAATTCCAGATTATAATAGTAAATATACATTAATTCTTCGACAAATGTACATAAGCTAATAAATTATGCAATGATAAATTATGAGAAGATGTAGAGAGATTATTAAAGAGAGAGAAAGAGAAATAGTTGGACATTGAGAGAAAGAAAAAGTGAGAGCAATGAACAAATATATTGTATAAACAATTCATCTACATTCTATTGATTCCTGTTAGAAAGTCAAACAACCCTAGTGCACACTATAAATCAAGCTGTCAATATTTATCAGCGGTTAGGTGAAAAGTGTGAAGGATTTTCGAGATTTTTCGAATTGTGAGAATTTTCAACGCAGTTATAAATCACCTGGCTTGAAGCTGTTGGAAAAAATAAGACTTTGTTTCAAGGGCAGGGTCGGTGAAAAAAGTATGATTAATGATCGTGCGAAATTCGCGCTTTAACACTCACTTTTCAACTCTTCTCACCCCCTTTTTTTCGCTATCCACTTACTCTCACACCATCTCATTCACTCTCTCTTTCTCTCTCGTGTAAAATTCAACACTCACTTTTTCGCTTTCTCTTCCGCTCTTCACTCTCTAATCCCTCCCTCTCTCTCTTTCTCATTCTCCATCTTTCCCTTTTCCATCACCAGCTTCAACCCTTGACATGATCCTTCCCTTGAAAGCTTTTTGAAATTATTAGCCACTCTGAAAGCAGCGCTCTGATCTTTTATCATAACGATATTCATTCGATTTACGGAAACGACAAGAGTTTTATCAACAGATTCTGATCGTTATCAATCTGTAGATGCATCTATATCAGTTCATATTTTAGATTCATATATATGAGAATTTGATTCATATTTAAACAATATGAGAATTAAGATTCATATATTCATCTATATTCATTTTTAGAGCGCATCAGTTCATATGTTATTAAGGAGAATGTTTAATTAACATTTGTCATAACATACCTATTGGTGATGGGGAATCCCAAAGTGTAAAAATTTATTTAAATTCTCTTGTCTTGAATTTCAAAACTCAGCTTATTTTGGATATTGTTTTTATTGATTGAGATTCAAATCAAAGTATGATAAGTAGAGAGAATTGTAGAAAATTTGAAGATTATAAAAATATAGAAAGTGAAATATACCACTTTGAACATTCTGTGTTGATCATCCGTGAAGCCTTAGGCTAGGCGTACACCGGTTAGTCAAGACAAGGTAAGACGAAATTAGTCACGTTAAGTCACAGTTGTTCACATAGCTGCTTATTAAGCAGCAAACACCGATGCAATGACTAATCGGTGTGTGTTACTTCATAAGCAACTATGTGAAGTACTGTGACTAAACGTGACTAATCTCGTCTTGTCTTGTCTTGACTAACCGGTGTACGCCTAGCTTTAATATCACAACAAATACTTGAATAAGTGTGGCTATTGGTTCCAATTCAAAATTATCTTTATTAAATTATCATTTACTGCGATTAATCTAATTTGACGCTTGACGATCAGTAAACAGCTGATGTTACGCAGCTTTGACACAATACTTTACCTACAAATGCTGAATCTCGCAGATTATTGCAAAGACTTTAAAAAGGTCTTTTAAAGACTTTGAAGGTCTTTAAGACTTTAAAAAGTGTTTGGATTATTGTGTCAAAGCTGCGTAACATCAGCTGTTTACTGATCGCCAAGCATCAAATTAAATGAATCGCAGTATATAATTATGCTCTATTAAAACTACTATAACAACATTGAAAACCTCAATGAGATGAAGCTAATAGAAGCTAATACAGTTCGAATTTCAAGATCAGTTTAGGCTAGGCGTACACCGGTTAGTCAAGACAAGACAAGACAAGATTAGTCACGTTCAGTCACAGTACTTCACATAGTTGCTTATGAAGGAAAAACACACGGATTAGTCATTGCATCGGTGTGTGCTGCTGGCTATGAATTACTGTGACTAAACGTGACTAATCTTGTCTTGTCTTGTCTTGACTAACCGGTATACGCATAGCCTTAGAGGTTGAAGGTGTGACAAGTGCAAAATACCATTAGCCAAATGGCGGGTGTGTATACCCCGTATTAGCCTTACTAGAGCGCAACAGGGCTCAAATTGTCAGATGTTAACCTGTTGATTACCTGTTGAAGTAGACTGGACTATTTCCCATAAACGACCGACTGCTCCACCCGTACTGAATAAGCCACACCGACCACCTGTTGAATCACTAAACCTGCCAAACAATCAACCAATAACACTACTTGGCGAGCTGCGTAAAATTGTTAACTGTGCCAATAACATGCGTAGTTTATGGCGTTCGACGTTAGTTTATGACAAGTGATTCAAGTGTTAAACAAGAACTCTAACAGCGGTTGCTGGTAATCATAGATCATACCAGAGATAATCCAAATTCAAATATTAATAAAAATAGAGATAAATCAAATAATGCATTCATTCTTTTATAATGAATCAACAGAATGTGTTGCTCTGTACAAATTTATTCACAAAGTGACAACATTCGAAGTAAAAAAATCTCGTGTCTATCTCCTCCACAATCTTTTTCAAAACTATGGCTTCCAACAAACTTCAAATAAACATTTCGCTCGTTGCTAGGTTACTAGGTATCTCAGCTTACAGATGATATCCATAAAGAACATGTGCAATATGTTCTTTACATATATTATTAGTTGTATTTATATATATTATTAGTATATATATTTCGTATTGTTTGGTATATAACCAGATATTTGGTTAGCCTATGATCATATAACCAAATAATGTATTAGTACATATTATTAGTTATTTATATATTATTAGTATACATATTTCATATTTGTTATATAACCAGATATTTGCGGTTAGCAAACCTAATCCTTGGAGTGAAGAAGAAGAAGAAGAAGATTTGCGGTTAGCCTTTGATCTCCTTAAAAGAAGAAGGAGAAGATGTAGAAGAGCTGGTTTCAGAAATTCTGTTATGACTGATATAATAATTAAGAAGATAAAATAAGAAGAATAAAAATACTTTTAAGGTTTCATAATAATATTATACTTATTTGAAAATTTAAAAATTTAATGTAAGTACATGCCGAAAAACGGTTTAGCAGCAGAAAAGAATATTATTTATAAAATTGATTGATTGATTGATTGATTGATTGAGAGCAGAAAAATAAACAGTAAAAGAAGAAGAAGAAGAAGAAGAAGAAGAAGAAGAAGAAGAAGAAGAAGAAGAAGAAGAAGGAGAAGGAGAAGGAGGAGGAGAAGAAGAAGAAGAAGATGAAGAAGAAGAAGAAGAAGAAGAAGAAGAAGAAGAAGAAGAAGAAGAAGAAGAAGAAGAAGAAGAAGAAGAAGAAGAAGAAGAAGAAGAAGAAGAAGGAGAGGAAATTGAATTGAAAACAGAAAGAAGAATTTTCTGAGAAGGGTGAAGAAGGGTGTTGTTTGGTATCAACGACCTTTGCCTTTCCTGCGTGTCACGTTGTCGCTTGCAAATCACTTCGTTCCCCCCTTATTCCTCCCCCCCCTATTATCCCTCTCAGAACGCGAAAACGACAAAGGTCGAATCAATCAATTAGTATTTTATTGTCTGGCGCGACTTTTATTCAAACGACAACCGTCTGTGACACAAGGCATTGCCTCATTTGGCGGAGATCTTTGAATTTCTCCAAATTGTTTCATGAATACTCGATATCTTTGTTTGTAAACATTGGAGGCGTGCGACAGTATCGAATTGCAAAGAAGAAAACAACACATTATTGTATATCATCATTGTTCGAGCTACCTCTGTCAAATAATCGTCTCTCAACTTGTGAACTTACTTATTGAAGGTTGAAAACAATATTTTTCATGTAACTTGAATACCATTTGCTTTGTTCTTGCAACAATTCAAGAGATTCTCATAGATTATAGAATTTCTGTAACAACGAATGTAATGAATGGATTCTATAAATTCAAAGACTTTAAATTTAGAAACGCTAAACATTTTGTCTTGATTGATGATGTCACAACCTATTGAATACTATTTGCTTTGTTCTTGCAACAATTCAAGAGGTTCTCATAGATTATAGAATTTCTGCAACAATGAATGTAATGAATGAGTTCTATGAATCCAAACACTTGAAATATAGAAACGCTAAAAATTTTGTCTTGATTGGTGATTTCACAACCTATGCCATTCTGTATTATAGAATATATCCATTAATTTAGAATTTCAATATTTGTAACCTATCCAAAAAAAAAAAACTCATAGGTCTCATGAAGCTCTGATGAATGAATAATATCATTTTGAAGAATTTCTGGATGTTTTTAGTGATTTAAAGTCTACCTACTTGTTTTGAATTTTTCTGATCGGATTAGTAGCCAAAGTGTAAAGTAATTCAGTAGGTGTCTTGTTGCACAGAAAAGGAGAAGAGAGAAAGGAGATGAAGGAGGGAAAGGAGAAAGAGGGGAGAGAGATAGAAATAACTCTAAACCATCTCTGCTTGTGATTATGTGTTTGATGTTAGGTGATTGATACTATTAATTTTTTTAAATTAGGTTTCTGTGCTCTGCCTTCCTCTGCTTATCCAATTTCATAGTATCGCTTTCAAATTTTTCAAGAGAGATATTATGTGTTTAATTTTTTCAGTATGTAGATTAAATAGCTTTGCTGCTAGATGATTGGAATGTCTTGGTATAATGCCTTTCTATAGTGCGATTCACGTCAAGAAGTCAGCATTGCTTAGATGGGAGTTTGCTATCCTTGTTCAGCACAAGGCAGTTGCTGATGTCTCTATCTTATTGCACTGTAGTTGCCATGTGAATGTTGTCGCACACAGTCCCAACAAACACGTTTGGTGCAGTTTATCTTCTCTAAATGAAACTTGGCATCAATGCTCCATAATGCTGACTTCTTGATGACAGGACTATAGCAACATTAGTGATAAGAAGGATCCTGTAACATGCGACAAGTGAATATCTACAGAAATAAATTGCACATTACTGTTGATAATATTGGTTTGTTATATTTAGTCCACTCTCATTGATTTTTTTTATGTTTTTGATTACAGAGTGCAGACGCTTGCATCACTTGTCAAGTATGCGGAGGCTACCGTCTACTGCCCTGTGGAGTTTGCAATGGCAGCAAGAAGTCAGTCCACCGCAATCACTTCACGACCGAACTTGTCGCGCTCAAGTGCATGAACTGCGATGAGGTGGGCTTGGTGCGCTGTTATGCCTGTTAGTGACAAGTTGTGAACTACAAGTGATGAGGAATTACTAGCGGTAAACGACAAGTAACAAGGGTTGAACAGACAATGAACGACAATAAGTAGTTATTAAGGCGATGAGGTGGGCTTGGTGCGCTGTTATGCCTGTTAGTGACAAGTTGTGAACGACAAGTGATGAGGAATTACTAGCGGTAAACGACAAGTAACAAGGGTTGAACTGACAATGAGCGACAATAAGTAGTTATTAAGGCGATGAGGTGGGCTTGGTGCGCTGTTATGCCTGTTAGTGACAAGTTGTGAACGACAAGTGATGAATTACTAGCGGTAAACGAACAGTAACAAGGGTTGAACAGACAATGAACGACAATAAGTAGTTATTAACGCGATGAGGTGGACTTGGTGCGCTGTTATGCCTGTTAGTGACAAGTTGTGAACGACAAGTGATGAATTACTAGCGGTTAACGACAAGTAACAAGGGTTGAACAGACAATGAGCGACAATAAGTAGTTATTAAGGCGATGAGGTGGGCTTGGTGCGCTGTTATGCCTGTTAGTGACAAGTTGTGAACGACACGTGATAATTACTAGCGGTAAACGACAAGTAACAAGTGACGAACTGACAATGAGTAGTTATTAAGAAGTTACAAATGATCATTGACAAGCAATTATCAATAAGTAACAAAAATGTTGAATGTTCATTTATTCATTTATTGGCAAGATACATTACAATGTGGGAAGAATCAACAGAAATTTGTCCAAAACTGCTTCTTTCCCAAATTTTGATAAAAAGTCCAGAGGTTATGTTGTTGATTTATCTTACTGAAATAATTGTGAGTCCAAAAAAACTATTAACTAACAATAATTCATAATGTCACTTATAAGTGACATGTGATGAATTACTAGTGGTAAACGACAAGTTACTATTGAGGAATGACAAATGATGAACCGACAAGTGGTCATTGTCAAGTAACAGTTATTGATAAGCAACGAATGATTATTGAAAAGTAGTGAATGATAAGTAACAAATAATCTGTGGCAAGTGAGTCGTGATCATGGACTATTGACTAATGAATTTATAAGCTACAAAAAATCATCTTTGACAAGTGACATGTGGTCATTGTCAAGTCAAAAGGATAACTAGGTGACAAGTAGTTAGTGACAAGTGAAAAATGGTCATTGTAGAAAGTATAGCAGGATTCTTTTGAATTGTCATAAAACAGCTGATTGATGTACGCTCGTTTACTAACGTTAAATCAGCTGTTTTCTGAATAGTTAAAAGAATCCTGCTATAATAGACGAAAACAAGAGTAGTAACAACAGTAATGAATGTCTTGATTTTGATATTTGGATGAACTCTCAACTTGAATCATGTTGAATTGAAAATGATTATTGTATAATGTAATATGTAATAGCAGAAGTAATTATATAAAATTTTCGTGTTTTAAGGATAAGAATTGTGATTGTTGTGATACAATGAGTGGGTTTTAAAAGGAAAACCACAAAAAGTTCAAAATTTCCTCTTCTTCTTCTCGATTGATATCATAGGAAATATTTTACATATTTTCACGTTCCATCAAAGACAAATCTATCCAAATATAGAATTGAGATCTACAGCCTAATGATAAATATAGCTATCTTCAGTTTTATGTTGAATTTTAGTA
Organism: Laodelphax striatellus; assembly: GCA_017141395.1. Taxonomy (NCBI): domain Eukaryota; kingdom Metazoa; phylum Arthropoda; class Insecta; order Hemiptera; family Delphacidae; genus Laodelphax; species Laodelphax striatellus. Next base: position 4,785,291 of record CM029541.1, on the reverse strand, counting down.
CACATAATATCCTTTCATTTCTCTCCTCCGTCTACTGAAGTTAGAGGAACACTTACTATAGTTAATTTTCTTCATGAAGTAAACCCTCTCAGCAGCGGCTTTAAAAAAAAAAAAATAATTGTAAAATTGACAATAAGTGTGTCATGTATGAGAAGTAACAAAGTCTCTTTGATGTTTTTAAAACCATTGAATTCAACTCAATGTACTGTTATCTCTTAAGCTAGGCGTACAACGGCTAGTCAAGACAAGACAAGACGAGGTTAGTGACGTTTAGTCACAATAATTTACACAGATGCTTATGAAGCAGCACACACTGATACAATGACTAATCGGTGTGAATTGCTTCATAAGCAACTATGTGAAGTACTGTGACTAAACGTGACTAATCTCGTCTTGTCTTGTCTTGACTAACCGGTGTACGCCTACTCTCACTAGCCTCATGAAGCTCTTCAAATTCAAAATGTAAATAATTTTTGTAAATGAATAATAATCCACTTGTAAATATTCAATGCTGATAAGTGTTTTGATATTAGTAAGAGTTTAGTTATTATATTATTATAGGTTAAGAATAGACTTTCAATAGCGTAAAATGACGTAAGTAACTGATTATTCTTCAACTTAGTAGAAGATTATTGAATACAGGGTGCTTCTCATCTATTAATCAAGCTAGAAGCATACATTGTAAAATTATATCTTTGTGAACCTCTTAGAACCTCTCACATAAAGATTTCTATTCTTATTCATTTATTATTCACTAAAACTGAAATATATTCTCAGCGATTAGATTTTCTAGTTAGTACATTATAATTATTATAATATGATTATCAATAATATTTTTGGTGAGCATGTTGAATTACATTCTCAATAATTTGTATGTATATATCTTGTACACAATGAAAATTATTGCTCAATACTAATCTTATCTAGATTAAGATATAAAATAGTTTATTATCATTTCATATGTCTCTATTAATTGTCTGTTATCTGTTATTTCATTGTTTTAGGATATTATAAATGCTATTGTCTCATCATTTAGTTGATAATAAGCGGATTCTAGTCAATATAATGTAGAGAATATAGTGATACTATTGCAAATGTTTCTTCTTTGAATCCTCTCCAGTAGCTATTCAGTGAATATTCACTATTCTAACAAGATATTCTACTATTCACTATTCAACACTCTATTCAGCTATTCACATTCTTTTCATTATTTTATTCTAACAAGCATTTATTAGTTAGTTTCGGGTACTCCTAAAAATAAAAAGAATAATTAAACAGCAGAACGAATGTAAGATCACATGATTAATCTTATGATGCCTACCGTGAGAAAAACTACAGACAAAAGTGTTTTATTAGCCTAGCCAGAATGAGGCATCATCAAAATTATCAACTCTCAAAATTGCACGAAAAATTGTGAGCTATTCAACCTTCTAAGAAGCCATCAAAGAGTAGAGTATAATATGGTTTACTATGACATATTAAAAGAATTAAGTATAATATCAACTACTTAGAGAGTGTACATATATGAGGTACATTTTATTTCTGAATAAAAATGCTTGAAGTTGTCAAAAACCACAAATTCATTTTATTCAATATATATATTATTATTACAAGGAATTATTTCCTTCCCATACAATCATTAGTAGTTAAGATTCATCTAGAAGATGATTCAAACATCCAGGAGATGGTATGGAAAGGAAATTAATAAAGTGAAATGGAGAAGCATAAGAGATTGTAAGGATAAAAAAGATAGATCTAATAGGAATAAGTGAAATGAGAAAAATTGAAAAGAGAAGATTAATAAAGTTATATGTGAGAACTGAAATCTATAACCATATCTTATGGCTGTAGTAATATATATAATCTATAATATATATCTATATATACCAGATCCTAATCATAACCAGATCTTATAGACCATTATAGCCTATATTATGTACACCAGTTATAGACAAGACAAGACGAGATCACAGTAATACTTGCTTAATGAGGAGTACACACCGATGCAAGTGACTTATCAGTGTGTTGCTTTGGAAAAAGAAAGTACTGTGACTAAACGTGACTAATTTCGTCTTGTCTTGTCTTGACCAACCAGTGTACGTCTAGCCTTACAGTGTAATCAACCACATAATGTTGAAACGTTTCGCTTGAGCTCTAAATCCATTTTGTACTGGAAATAATTTTCGCTTGAAATCACAACAGTCCACCAACTATCCCATCCCCCTCAGGCGGGAAATTTGATTTGAGTGTAGCTGACAACAGCGTAGGAGGGTTACAACAATAGTTGGGGGGGCGTAGAATATACCCCCAAACAAACACCCCACACATTTTTGCCAGTTTGAATTTGTACCTTGAAACGTGACTGACGAAAATGTTCAATGTATATGGGATTGCTCGTTGATAATCTCTCAACGAACGAGTCTGATAGGACATTATTTGGTCAATGATAGTACAGAAAAAGACAACTGTGCTGTCTGGGTCGAGAAAATGCCTGAAAAAAGATACAATAAGGGAGGAAGAGAAAGAGTGAAAAGGAAGAATCGAGAGCGTCAATATATTTCATTAACTGGAGAGCTTTTCTAGTTCAGTTTGTACGGTGACTCAGGGGAAAAACAGGAGAGACAATAGTTTTCCCAAGGTTTTTCGAGAAAAACACCTGACACCGAACGAGGTCGAGCTTTTCAAGTTCAAGCTCCGCTTCGGAAAATCCTCTTGCCAGAAAAGGAAAGTTTCTTGTCTGTAAAAAATTCTGGGTCAATTGATCCGAAAAACGATGATAGTAGAAAATGTGTTATGTAAAGATAATAGTCTAATTATTTATAATATTGATGCATAATAATATTGTTTATTATAATAAATAATGAGCTTATGAACTATAATGAGCTTATGAGCTTCCAATAATGAACTAATCATACTCTTATGCAGTGGAACAATTTATATTGCCATGCGCTGGGACCTGTTTAAGCTCTAGCGCCCTCTGAGTTGGAGTGGCAATGGCGTGAAAACACGCTAAAAATGAACATATTGAAGGTAGTAATATGACAATCAAATGTCATTGTAATGGATTATCATTGATCTTTTTTGTATTGTTTTTGGCAATAAACGAATTTATTTATTTATTTATTATTATATTATGAAACAAAATGAAACAGTGTACATGGAGGTGATTGTGCTGTTTCTTTTAGTTACGTATGTTTATATTTAGCGTGTTGCCACTCCACCTCAGAAATCACTGTTTCTTTCTTCTCATTCATTAGAAGTGTAGATGATTAGTATGGATATAGAATAAATAAAAAGATACATGGTAAATAGGTTTCAAGTTGCAAATAATTTAATTGAATGATTATTATGAATAATTTGTGAAAAAAATATTACACTCTTGGTAATTTATTTTTATTTTTCATAATCCCCTTGCCAACTGAAATTTATTATACATCATTTTCTGTTACATGATAGTAAGGATGTTATCTTTGTAATGTTTGCACCATTTAATAATTTCTTATGTTACATGTCAAATTTCACAATTAATATTAGTATATGGATGTTCTATTTCTCATTGTCCACCTGCAGGCAGTGGAGGTGGTAACCCTCCTTGTCGCCAACATTTTGACGGATCCCTTTCTTGACCACCTCCAGGATGTTGAGGTGGGATCCATCCTTGTCCACCTCCAGGATGTGGAGGTGGTACCGCTCCTTGTGCTCCTCCAGGATGTGGAGGTTTTATTCCTCCTTGTCCACCTCCAGGATGTTTAGGCGGTACCCCTCCTTGTACATCAGCAGGAGATTTGGGTGGCACCCATCCTTCTCCATCACCAGGTTGTGTTGATGGAAGCTCATGTTTTCAACGTCCAGGACAAGGCGGTTTCTCTTTATCTTTATTTCTATTCTTCCACCAGTCAGTGATAGAGTTGTAAGATGTTGCTCCTTGATATCCAGTCTGATAATTGTTTGCTGAAACTCATATCATCCCACAGCCGCCTTCATAGTTATAAGGTGTCATTCCTTTGTATCCACTATCATAGTTGAAAGCTGCTATACCGTCATTCGCTCTTCTTTTCCAATTATTATAATTATAATCATATTCATATTCATATTTATGTTCAATTTTATTACTTGGATTATTATTGTGATTATAATTATAATTGTAGTCATATGTATATTCGTGTTTGTTATTATTTGGTGGTACCCCTCTTTGTCCACCTCCTGGATATGAAGGTGGTATCCCTCCTTGTCCACCTCCAGGATGTGGAGGGGGTATCCCTCCTTGTCCTCCTCCGGGATATTGTGGTGGTCCCCCTCCTTGTCCACCTCCAGGATGTGTAGGTGGCCCCCCTCCTTGTCCACCCCCAGGATGTCGTGGTGGTACCCCTCCTTGTCCACCTCCAGGATGTGAAGGGGGTATCCCTCCTTGTCCTCCTCCGGGATATTGTGGTGGTATCCCTCCTTGTCCACCTCCAGGATGTGAAGGTGGTATCCCTCCTTGTCCACCTCCAGGATGTGGTGGTGGTCCCCCTCCTTGTCCACCTCCAGGATGTCGTGGTGGTCCCCTCCTTGTCCACCTCCAGGAGGTTTTGGTGGAACCTTTTCTTTCTTAGGGGGAGGTGGATCTTTTTTCTTAGGCGGAGGTGGATCTTTTTTCTTCGGCGGAGGTGAAGGGGGTGGTGGTGGAGGGGGTGGTGGTGGAGGGGGTGGAGGTGGAGGGGGTGGAGGTGGAGGTTGTTCACCTTGTTTTTTACGAAGTAACCATTTCCATAATAAGCCGTAAGGTGTTACTCCTCCGAATTCACTATCATTATTAAATGCTGAAACTCCTTTATTCCCACTGCCGCCTTCATAGTTATAAGGTGTGATTCCTTTGTATCCACTATCATAGTTGAAAGCTGCAATACCTCCATCCGATTTTCTTCTTCCATAATTATAATTATAATCATATTTATATTCATATTTATGATCATTTTTATCACTTGAATTATTATTGTGATTGTAATTATAATTGTACCCATATTTATATTCATATTTGTTATTATTGGGTCGTCTTTGTCCTTCTCCAACTTGTCCACCTCCTGGATGTGGAGGGGGTACCCCTCCTTGTCCACCTCCATAGTTGAATGCACTTATGTAGTTGTAAGGTGTAACTCCATTACCATAATTATAATTGTTAGGTGCAACTCCTCTATTATTAATAGGTGTATATCCTCCTTCAAAGTTAAATGCTTTCACTTCTGGAGTTCTGCCTCCATCTCTTTGTTCATCTCCATAATCATAATTATAATCATATTTATAATCATATTTATGTTTGGCATTATTCGGACCATTATTATACCGGTGATTATATTTATAGTCATACACATATTTATGACCGCCATCATCAGGTGCATCTTGTGTATTTCCAGTCTCATTATTGTTTGGTGCCTTCCCACCATCATAGTTGAAATGTGCAATGCCTCCTGTAACAAAACAAAAGCTCTCAATATTTATTATATCAAAATCAGACACTGAAGCAGTGGAACAATGCCCTGGGCTGGGGCTTGTTTGATAATGTTCTAGAATCTTCTAATACTGATGGCTAGCTTACACATAGTTAGGTTGCAAGTGAGGTGGCACATCCCACGCAACTAGAATGCCAGATCAGTAGTGACAACTGGAGCTCTGTGTTAGGCTAGGCGTACACCGGTTAGTCAAGACAAGACAAGACAAGACGAGATTAGTCACGTTTAGTCACATTACTTCACATATTGGCTTATGAAGCAACACACACCGATTAGTCATTGCATCGGCGTGTGCTGCTTCATAAGCATCTATGTGACTAAAAGTGACTAATCTCGTCTTGTCTTGTCTTGAATAACCGCTGTACGCCTAGCCTTACTGAACTCACACACCGACGCAATACGATATCGCTATCGCCTCTGTAGAGCAACATATATCGCTAGCAACACAACGTGTCGGTTGAAAAGCAACATCTTGCCTATATAACACATGATATTTCATCAAATTTTTAGTACACGAACCTGAATTTGAAAATTTTCGTTCATCAAGCGTTTGTTTACAAAATGTCTGACAAAGCAGCATTTGATATCAAATTTGTACAGCTTGTTGAGCAATATCAATGCATTTATGATCATCGTTTAGATAAACCATCATTCGATTTATCAATTCTACAATTCAAATATCGATAATAGGCAGGGTCATCTATGGAAGAATGCCCTTTAGTGGGGCTATCTAATGTAGTTAGCCTTCAAACAATATTGTAGCCTAAATAAAGTAGGCTAATTATTTTGCAGTTGTGTAAATTTAAAATTATCAAACAAAACTTTTATTGATTTCTCAACTCTGGTAATACTGATTATGAACGGTAATAGGCTACAGTATATTATTTTCCTTGCACTCTCGAACTGGCAATGAGTCAACAGAATTTATAGGCTCAACATGAACAAGATGGAAACTCACCATAATTGGAGGATTTCGGATTTTTTGTAACAGATATACAAAGGTTTGTATCACTTTCAAGGTCGATTAATTCAAATGTAGGCATTATGTTGTTTGCCTATTTACCTGAGAAATTATTAACACTGAGAATTTTGAATCCACTCATGGGTAATGCCGAAATCGATTTGACTAAATCAACAAACTAAATTGAGTTATGCAGTCAGATGTCAATATGTTAACTTTTCCTAGGTTGGGATCAGCTGTTGAAACAAAAGTATAAAGAAATAAAATCTCAACTCAAAATAATATCCCCCGACCCTATTGAAAACGCTGGTGTGGGAACTAAAACTTGTGTACCAAAGAACAAATCAAAAAAAAATTTATAAGCTTTCAGTAAGAAAATGTTTTGATATAGCCTAAATAAGAAACCCGTCTCCCTCTGCAATATACATTTATACATACAATATAATAATTATGTGTAGCCAACCCAAACAAAAATGAAAACTCTGTTCTGAAAGCCATTGACATTGAAGAAAAAATTTTGAAGAAATTTTGGGGGAGGGCGAGGGCGCTCAATCTCACCCACTTACAATCACAAATTAGAAATATGGTAAACTTTCAGGAATCATACTCTCAAATTTTGAGCTAACAAGTTTTTATGAATTTTCTAAATTATTGAGCGCCCTCGCCCTCCCCCAAAATTTCTTCCAAATTTTTTCTTCAATGTCAATGGCTTCCAAAACAGAGTTTTCATTTTTGTTTGGGTTGGCTACACATAATTATTATATTGTATGTATAAATGTATATTGCAGAGGGAGACGGGTTTCTTATTTAGGCTATATCAAAACATTTTCTTACTGAAAGCTTATAAATTTTTTTTTTATTTTTTCTTTGGTACACAAGTTTTAGTTTCCACACCAGCGTTTTCAATAGGGTCGGGGGTAGGGGACGGGTGACGAATTATTTTTTGGAGAATTTTTTGGAGAGGATATCAGTTTTTTTTTTTAATCACCTTCTTGTTATGGAGGTAAAACATTGCAAACATAATGGATGGGGAGAGAGTTAATTTTTTAAAATAAGTGAAATGCTATGTTATTTGATAAAAGATATTCTATCCTCACTGGATAGTATCACTGTGAAGATAACACAGTGTACCTATTGTCAAACACTGTCTTTGGCGGAGTATGCAAAAAATAGTCCGATTATTTGGTCTCACTTGATTTTGTATGATATAATGTGAGACAGTTCAACATTACCTATAATTTTATCAATCTACAAATAAAATGAAGAACGTAAACACCTTCATACCCTCTCACTTCTATCTCTTTCTCACACGGCCTCCGCCTGGCCCAGATAAATGTAAACATAACCTGATCTGTTATTTTCAAATGCTGGTTATGCTGCTTATTGAAAATGTCGAGTTTCAATTTTTAACCACTAGGGTCGCGACATTTACATTTGATAGAACTTCAAATTCCAAATATTGCAACTTTGATTATTATTTGGACAGAGCTACAGAACTTAATCAGACATTGAATGATTTGAAATTATAAATGTGAGAAGACTTCTACTAATCTACTTGAAGGCCTATATCTTGCAAACTATTAGGCCCACAATCACCAATTCAGTCTCAAATTGTAGGTAATATACTAAATATATTTAATATACTTTGAGAAATATGTTGGATGTCCTATATGAAAAAGTGATACTTCACGGTCAAAATTGACCAAATGTAAAAACAAGTGAAAAATTACGATAATTTGATGAACTTTGAAGAGCTGTATTTCGCAAACGGTTGAGCCTACAATAACAAATTTAGTCTCAAATTGTAGGTAATTGAATCAGCTTTCAAAATTACGTTGAATGTTCTTTATGAAAAAATGATTCTTCAGACGTCTTAATTGAAGAAATGTAGAAAAAGTGGAAAAATTCTACAATTTGATAAACTTTGAAGGCCTACATCTCGCAAACTATTGGGTCTACAATAATCTATTTGGTCTCAAATTGTAGATTTTTAAATTATCTTTCAAAACTTTGCTAAAAGTCACATTCGAAAAAGTGATGCTTCAAGGTCAAAATTGACCAAATGTAAAAACAAGTGAAAAATTACGATAATTTGATGAACTTTGAAGAGCTGTATCTCGCAAACGGTTTGGCCTACAATAACCGATTAGTTATCAAAATGTAGGTATTCGAATTTACATTCAAGCATATGTTGGATGTCCTATATGAAAAAGTGATTCTTCAGGGTCAAAATTGCGAAAAATTGAAAAAAAGGGTAAATTTTCGTTAATTTTATGAACTTTGAAGAGCTGTATCTCGCAAACGGTTGGGCCTACAATGATAAATTTGGTCTCAAATTGAAGGTAATTTGATATAATTTAAGAAATATGTGCAATGTCCTCTATGAAAAACAGATTCTTCACGGTGAAAATTAGCCAAACGTAAAAAAAGTGCAAAATTCCGCCATTTTGTACGATTTTTGGAGATGATCCGGTAGTTTGCCGAGGTCTAAAACTTGGATTTAGCATCCCAGGAATACCATAAACATTACTAAAAAAGAAACCGACTATCCCATTTCATACAAGGTAGACCCTATTAATTGATGACAATTTTACTGGGCTATTATTGAAAAGGTCGAATTTGGCGGTGGCAACAGTGTGAATCACTATTAGTTTTTAACCGCTAGGATCGCGACATTTACATCAGGGCCACCTAGGAACATGGTCTAGACGAGTAGCTGCCAAACATAATAGTCTAATTATTTATAATATTAATGCATAATAATATTGTTTATTATAATAAATAATGAAAAGAAAAGCGGCTTTTTCGCAGAAAATGAAAAGCTGGTGGGCGAACAAGAAAACCGCCAAGTCAAATAAAAGTCAACGATCATGATTCAGACTCAGTGTCTTCCACTTTGGGAGCTATACGGCTAATAATAATAAAAAAAAAATAATAATAATAAATAATAATAATAATAATAATAATAATAATAATAATAATAATAATAATAATAATAATAATAATGAGCTTATGAGCTTCCAATAATGAACTAAGCACACGCTTATGCAGTGGAACAATATTTCCCTGGCTGGGACCAGGCTCTAGCGCCCACTGAGTTGGAGTGGCGATGGCGTGAAAACACGCTAATCATGAACATAATTATGAAACCAAATGAAACAGTGCACATGGAGGTGATTGTGCTGTTTCATTTAGTTATGTATGTTTATATTTAGCGTGTTGCCACTCCACCTCAGAAATCACTGTTTCTTTCTTCTCACTCATTAGAAGTGTAGATGATTAGTATGGATATAGAATAAATTAAAAGATACTTGGTAAATGAGTTTCAAGTTGCAATTAATTTAATTGAATGAAAATTATGAATAATTTGTGAAAAAAATATTACACTCTTGGTGAATTATTTTTATTTTCCATAATCCCCTTGCCAACTGAAATTTATTATACATCATTTTCTGTTACATGATATTAAGGATGTTACCTTTGTAATTTTTGCACCGTTTTATAATTTTTTATGTTACATGTCAAATTTCACAATTAATATTAGTATATGGATATTCTATTCCTCCTTGTCCACCTCCAGGATGTTTAGGCGGTACCCCTCCTTGTCCAAAAGCAGGATGTTTAGGTGGTACCCCTCCTTGTTCATCAGCAGGAGGTTTGGGTGGCAACTCATCTTTACAACGTCCAGGACAAGGCGGTTTCTCTTCATCTTCATTTCTATTCTTCCACCAGTCAGTGATAAAGTTGTAAGATGTTACTCCTTGATATCCAGTCTGATAATTGGTTGCCTAAACTCCTTTCTTCCCACAGCCGCCTTCATAGTTATAAGGTGTCATTCCTTTGTATCCACTATCAAAGTTGAAAGCTGCTATACCTTCATTCGCTCTTCTTTTCCTATTATTATAATTATAATCATATTGATATTCATATTTATGTTCAATTTTATTACTTGGATTATTATTGTGATTATAATTATAATTGTAGTCATATGTATATTCGTGTTTGTTATTATTTGGTGGTACCCCTCTTTGTCCACCTCCTGGATATGAAGGTGGTATCCCTCCTGTCCACCTCCAGGATGTGGAGGGGTATCCTCCTTGTCCTCCTCCGGGATATTGTGGTGGTACCCCTCCTTGTCCACCTCCAGGATGTGTAGGTGGTCCCCCTCCTTGTCCACATCCAGGATGTGAAGGTGGTATCCCTCCTTGTCCACCTCCAGGATGTGTAGGTGGTCCCCCTCCTTGTCCACCTCCAGGATGTCGTGGTGGACCCCCTCCTCGTCCACCTCCAGGAGGGGTAGGTGGCCCACCTCCTTGTCCACCTCCAGGATGTCGTGGTGGTCCCCTCCTTGTCCACCTCCAGGATGTGAGGGTGGTCCTCCTTGTCCACCTCCAGGATGTGTAGGTGGTCCCCCTCCTTGTCCACCTCCAGGATGTGTAGGTGGTCCCCCTCCTTGTCCACCTCCAGGATGTCGTGGTGGTCCCCCTCCTTGTCCACCTCCTGGAGGTTTTGGTGGAACCCCCCCTTGTCCATCACTAGGATGTTTTGGTGGAACCTCTTCTTTCTTAGGGGGAGGTGGATCTTTTTTCTTAGGCGGAGGTGGATCTTTTTTCTTCGGCGGAGGTGAAGGGGGTGGAGGTGGAGGGGGTGGAGGTGGAGGGGGTGGTGGTGGAGGGGTTGGAGGTTCTGGTGGAGGATGTTGTTTTTTACCAAGTAACCAGTCAAGTAATAAGCAGTAAGGTGTTACTCCTCCGAATTCACTATCATTATTAAATGCTGAAACTCCTTTATTCCCAAAGCCGCCTTCATAGTTATAAGGTGTGATTCCTTTGTATCCACTATCATAGTTGAAAGCTGCAACACCTCCATCCGATTTTCTTCTTCCATAATTATAATTATAATCATATTTATATTCATATTTATGATCATTTTATCACTTGAATTATTATTGTGATTGTAATTATAATTGTATTTATATTCATATTTGTTATTATTGGGTCGTCTTTGTCCTTCTCCAACTTGTCCACCTCCTGGATGTGGAGGGGGTACCCCTCCTTGTCCACCTTCATAGTTGAATGCACTTATGTAGTTGTAAGGTGTAACTCCATTACCATAATTATAATTGTTAGGTGCAACTCCTCTATTATTAATAGGTGTATATCCTCCTTCAAAGTTAAATGCTTTCACTTCTGGAGTTCTGCCTCCATCTCTTTGTTCATCTCCATAATCATAATTATAATCATATTTATAATCATATTTATGTTTGGCATTATTCGGACCATTATTATACCGGTGATTATATTTATAGTCATACACATATTTATGACCGCCATCATCAGGTGCATCTTGTGTATTTCCAGTCTCATTATTGTTTGGTGCCTTCCCACCATCATAGTTGAAATGTGCAATGCCTCCTGTAACAAAACAAAAGCTCTCAATATTTATTATATCAAAATCAGACACTGAAGCAGTGGAACAATGCCCTGGGCTGGGGCTTGTTTGATAATGTTCTAGAATCTTCTAATACTGATGGCTAGCTTACACATAGTTAGGTTGCAAGTGAGGTGGCACATCCCACGCAACTAGAATGCCAGATCAGTAGTGACTGTGTTGAGCTAGGCGTACACCGGTTAGTCAAGACAAGACAAGACAAGACGAGATTAGTCACGTTTAGTCACATTACTTCACATATTGGCTTATGAAGCAACACACACCGATTAGTCATTGCATCGGTGTGTGCTGCTTCATAAGCATCTATGTGACTAAACGTGACTAATCTCGTCTTGTCTTGTCTTGAATAACCGGTGTACGCCTAGCCTTACTGAACTCACACACCGACGCAATACGATATCGCTATCGCCTCTGTAGAGCAACATATATCGCTAGCAACACAACGTGTCGGTTGAAAAGCAACATCTTGCCTTTATAACACATGATATTTCATCAAATTTTTAGTACACGAACCTGAATTTGAAAATTTTCGTTCATCAAGCGTTTGTTTACAAAATGTCTGACAAAGCAGCATTTGATATCAAATTTGTACAGCTTGTTGAGCAATATCAATGCATTTATGATCATCATTTAGATAAACCATCATTCGATTTATCAATTCTTCAATTCAAATATCGATAATAGGCAGGGTCATCTATGGAAGAATGCCCTTTAGTGGGCCTATCTAATGTAGTTAGCCTTCAAACAATATTGTAGCCTAAATAAAGTAGGCTAATTATTTTGCAGTTGTGTAAATTTAAAATTATCAAACAAAACTTTTATTGATTTCTCAACTCTGGTGATACTGATTATGAACGGTAATAGGCTACATTATATTATTTTCCTTGCACTCTCGAACTGGCAATGAGTCAACAGAATTTATAGGCTCAACATGAACAAGATGGGAACTCACCATAATTGAGGATTTCGGATTTTTGTAACAGATATACAAAGGTTTGTATCACTTTCAAGGTCGATTAATTCAAATGTAGGCATGATGTTGTTTGCCTATTTACCTGAGAAATTATTAACACTGAGAATTTTGAATCCACTCATGGTAATGCCGAAATCGATTTGACTAAATCAACAAACTAAATCGAGTTATGCAGTCAGATGTCAATCTGTTAACTTTTCCTAGGTTGAGATCAGCTGTTGAAACAAAAGTATAAAAAAATAAAATCTCAACTCGAAAGCCATTGACATTGAAGAAAAATTTTTGAAGAAATTCTGGGAGAGGGCGAGGGCACTCAATCTCACCCACTCTACAATCACGAATTAGAAATATGGTAAACTTTCAGGAATCATACTCTCAGTTTTTGAGCTAATAAGTTTTTATGAATTTTCTAAATTATTGAGCGCCCTCCCCCAAAATTTCTTCCAAATTTTTTCTTCAATGTCAATGTTATCAAAATGTAGGTATTCGAATTTACATTCAACCATATGTTGGATGTCCTATATGAAAAAGTGATTCTTCAGGGTCAAAATTGCGAAAAATTGAAAAAAGGGTAAATTTTCGTTAATTTTATGAACTTTGAAGAGCTGTATCTCGCAAACGGTTGGGCCTACAATGATAAATTTGGTCTCAAATTGAAGGTAATTTGATATAATTTAAGAAATGTGTGCAATGTCCTCTATGAAAAACAGATTCTTCACGGTGAAAATTAGCCAAACGTAAAAAAAGTGCAAAATTCCGCCATTTTGTACGATTTTTGGAGATGATCCGGTAGTTTGTCGAGGTCTAAAACTTGGATTTAGCATCCCAGGACTACCATAAACATTACTGAAAAAGAAACCGACTATCCCATTACATACAAGATAGACCCTATTAATTGATGACAATTTTACTGGGCTATTATTGAAAAGGTCGAATTTGGCGGTGGCAACAGTGTGAATCACTATTAGTTTTTAACCGATAGGATCGCGACATTTACATCAGTGCCACCTAGGAACATGGTCTAGACGAGTAGCTGCCAAACATAATAGTCTAATTATTTATAATATTAATGCATAATAATATTGTTTATTATAATGAATGATGAAAAGAAACGCGGATATTACGCAGAAAATGAAAAGCAGGTGGCTTATAGCTGCCAAACATAAGCGCTCAAGTGAGAGACAGAGGAACACTTGGCGGGATTGAAGATAGGTTAACATTGAATCAAATGTAAAAATGTATGTTTTCAAACCCATCGTATTTGATAAATATTCAGCCAAAATATTCCAGTAACTTATAAAATCAAAGCTAGGATGTTCAAGAACACTTCAGTTGTCTCTTTAAGAGAGAAGATACAAAGATAATTTTAATTTGATCCTCTTTCCAAAAGCATTCCTTTCCCTGTAATTCACATAGTTGCTTATGGAGCAGCACACACTGATGCAATGACTAATCGGTGTATGTTGCTTCATAAGCAACTATGTGAAGGACTGTGACTGAACGTGACTAATTTCGTCTTGTCTTGTCTTGACCAACCGGTGTATGCCTAGCCTTATAGTGTAATCAACCACATAATGTTGAAACGTTTTGCTTGAGCTCTAAATCCATTTTGTACCAAAATAATTTTCGCTTGAAATCATAACAGTCCACTAACTATCCCATTCCCCTCAGGCGGGAAATTTGATTTGAGTGTAGCTGACAACAGCGTAGGAGGGTTACAACAATAGTTGGGGGGCGTAGAATATACCCCCCAAACACCCAAAACTTCCCCCAAACACCCCACACCCTTTTGCCAGTTTGAATTTGTACCTTGAAACGTGACTGACGAAAATGTTCAATGTATATGGGATTGCTCGTTGATAATCGCTCAACGAAGAAGACTGATAGGTCATAATTTGGTCAATGATAGTACAGAAAAAGACAACCGCTGTCTGGGTCAAAAAACTGCCTGAAAAAAGATACAATAAGGGAGGAAGAGAAAGAGTGAAAAGGAAGAATCGAGAGCGTCAATATATTTAATTAACTGGAGAGCTTTTCTAGTTCAGTTTGTACGGTGACTCAGGGGAAAAACAGGAGAGACAATAGTTTTCCCAAGGTTTTTCGAGAAAAACACCTGACACCGGACGAGGTCGAGCTTTTCAAGTTCAAGCTCCGCTTCAGTAAATCCTCTTGCCAGAAAAGGAAAGTTTTTTGTCTGTAAAAAATTCTGGCTCAATTGATCCGAAAAAAGATGATGGTAGAAAATGTGTTATGTAGGGATAATAGTCTAATTATTTATAATAATTATGCATGATAATATTGTTTATTATAATAAATAATGAGCTTATGAGCTTCCAATAATGAACTAATCACACTCTTATGCAGTGGAACAATATTTCCCTGGGCTGGGACCAGGCTCTAGCGCCCACTGAGTTGGAGTGGCGATGGCGTGAAAACACGCTAATCATGAACATAATTATGAAACCAAATGAAACAGTGCACATGGAGGTGATTGTGCTGTTTCATTTAGTTATGTATGTTTATATTTAGCGTGTTGCCACTCCACCTCAGAAATCACTGTTTCTTTCTTCTCACTCATTAGAAGTGTAGATGATTAGTATGGATATAGAATAAATTAGAAGATACTTGGTAAATGAGTTTCAAGTTGCAATTAATTTAATTGAATGAAAATTATGAATAATTTGTGAAAAAAATATTACACTCTTGGTGAATTATTTTTATTTTCCATAATCCCCTTGCCAACTGAAATTTATTATACCATCATTTTCTGTTACATGATATTAAGGATGTTACCTTTGTAATTTTTGCACCATTTTATAATTTTTTATGTTACATGTCAAATTTCACAATTAATATTAGTATATGGATATTCTATTCCGCCTTGTCCACCTCCAGGATGTTTAGGCGGTACCCCTCCTTGTCCAAAAGCAGGATGTTTAGGTGGTACCCCTCCTTGTTCATCAGCAGGAGGTTTGGGTGGCAACTCATCTTTACAACGTCCAGGACAAGGCGGTTTCTCTTCATCTTTATTTCTATTCTTCCACCAGTCAGTGATAGAGTTGTAAGATGTTACTCCTTGATATCCAGTCTGATAATTGGTTGCCTAAACTCCTTTCTTCCCACAGCCGCCTTCATAGTTATAAGGTGTCATTCCTTTGTATCCACTATCAAAGTTGAAAGCTGCTATACCTTCATTCGCTCTTCTTTTCCTATTATTATAATTATAATCATATTGATATTCATATTTATGTTCAATTTTATTACTTGGATTATTATTGTGATTATAATTATAATTGTAGTCATATGTATATTCGTGTTTGTTATTATTTGGTGGTACCCCTCTTTGTCCACCTCCTGGATATGAAGGTGGTATCCCTCCTTGTCCACCTCCAGGATGTGGAGGGGGTATCCCTCCTTGTCCTCCTCCGGGATATTGTGGTGGTACCCCTCCTTGTCCACCTCCAGGATGTGTAGGTGGTCCCCCTCCTTGTCCACATCCAGGATGTGAAGGTGGTATCCCTCCTTGTCCACCTCCAGGATGTGTAGGTGGTCCCCCTCCTTGTCCACCTCCAGGATGTCGTGGTGGTCCCCCTCCTTGTCCACCTCCAGGATGTGTAGGTGGTCCCCCTCCTTGTCCACCTCCAGGATGTCGTGGTGGTCCCCCTCCTTGTCCACCTCCAGGATGTGAGGGTGGTCCCCCTCCTTGTCCACCTCCAGGATGTCGTGGTGGCCCCCCTCCTTGTCCACCCCCAGGATGTGTAGGTGGTCCCCCTCCTTGTCCACCCCCAGGATGTCGTGGTGGTCCCCCTCCTTGTCCACCTCCAGGAGGTTTTGGTGGAACCCCCCCTTGTCCATCACCAGGATGTTTTGGTGGAACCTCTTCTTTCTTAGGGGGAGGTGGATCTTTTTTCTTAGGCGGAGGTGGATCTTTTTTCTTCGGCGGAGGTGAAGGGGGTGGAGGTGGAGGGGGTGGAGGTGGAGGGGGCGGTGGTGGAGGGGTTGGAGGTTCTGGTGGAGGATGTTGTTTTTTACCAAGTAACCAGTCAAGTAATAAGCAGTAAGGTGTTACTCCTCCGAATTCACTATCATTATTAAATGCTGAAACTCCTTTATTCCCACTGCCGCCTTCATAGTTATAAGGTGTGATTCCTTTGTATCCACTATCATAGTTGAAAGCTGCAATACCTCCATCCGATTTTCTTCTTCCATAATTATAATTATAATCATATTTATATTCATATTTATGATCATTTTTATCACTTGAATTATTATTGTGATTGTAATTATAATTGTACCCATATTTATATTCATATTTGTTATTATTGGGTCGTCTTTGTCCTTCTCCAACTTGTCCACCTCCTGGATGTGGAGGGGTACCTCCTTGTCCACCTTCATAGTTGAATGCACTTATGTAGTTGTAAGGTGTAACTCCATTACCATAATTATAATTGTTAGGTGCAACTCCTCTATTATTAATAGGTGTATATCCTCCTTCAAAGTTAAATGCTTTCACTTCTGGAGTTCTGCCTCCATCTCTTTGTTCATCTCCATAATCATAATTATAATCATATTTATAATCATATTTATGTTTGGCATTATTCGGACCATTATTATACCGGTGATTATATTTATAGTCATACACATATTTATGACCGCCATCATCAGGTGCATCTTGTGTATTTCCAGTCTCATTATTGTTTGGTGCCTTCCCACCATCATAGTTGAAATGTGCAATGCCTCCTGTAACAAAACAAAAGCTCTCAATATTTATTATATCAAAATCAGACACTGAAGCAGTGGAACAATGCCCTGGGCTGGGGCTTGTTTGATAATGTTCTAGAATCTTCTAATACTGATGGCTAGCTTACACATAGTTAGGTTGCAAGTGAGGTGGCACATCCCACGCAACTAGAATGCCAGATCAGTAGTGACAACTGGAGCTCTGTGTTAGGCTAGGCGTACACCGGTTAGTCAAGACAAGACAAGACAAGACGAGATTAGTCACGTTTAGTCACATTACTTCACATATTGGCTTATGAGCAACACACACCGATTGGTCATTGCATCGGTGTGCTGCTCATAAGCATCTATGTGACTAAACGTGACTAATCTCGTCGTGTCTTGTCTTGAATAACCGGTGTACGCCTAGCCTTACTGAACTCACACACCGACGCAATACGATATCGCTATCGCCTCTGTAGAGCAACATATATCGCTAGCAACACAACGTGTCGGTTGAAAAGCAACATCTTGCCTTTATAACACATGATATTTCATCAAATTTTAGTACACGAACCTGAATTTGAAAAGTTTGGGTCATTAAGCGCTTGTTTCCAAAATGTCAGACAAGGCTGCATTTGGTATCAAATTTCTACAGCTTGTGGAGCAATATCAATGCATTTATGCTAATCATTTAGATAAACCATCATTCGATTTATCAATTCTTCAATTCAAATATCGATAATAGGCAGGGTCATCTATGGAAGAATGCCCTTTAGTGGGCCTATCTAATGTAGTTAGCCTTCAAACAATATTGTAGCCTAAATAAAGTAGGCTAATTATTTTGCAGTTGTGTAAATTTAAAATTATCAAACAAAACTTTTATTGATTTCTCAACTCTGGTGATACTGATTATGAACGGTAATAGGCTACATTATATTATTTTCCTTGCACTCTCGAACTGGCAATGAGTCAACAGAATTTATAGGCTCAACATGAACAAGATGGGAACTCACCATAATTGGAGGATTTCGGATTTTTTGTAACAGATATACAAAGGTTTGTATCACTTTCAAGGTCGATTAATTCAAATGTAGGCATGATGTTGTTTGCCTATTTACCTGAGAAATTATTAACACTGAGAATTTTGAATCCACTCATGGGTAATGCCGAAATCGATTTGACTAAATCAACAAACTAAATCGAGTTATGCAGTCAGATGTCAATCTGTTAACTTTTCCTAGGTTGAGATCAGCTGTTGAAACAAAAGTATAAAAAAATAAAATCTCAACTCGAAAGCCATTGACATTGAAGAAAAAATTTTGAAGAAATTTTGGGGGAGGGCGAGGGCACTCAATCTCACCCACTCTACAATCACGAATTAGAAATATGGTAAACTTTCAGGAATCATACTCTCAGTTTTTGAGCTAATAAGTTTTTATGAATTTTCTAAATTATTGAGCGCCCTCCCCCAAAATTTCTTCCAAATTTTTTCTTCAATGTCAATGTTATCAAAATGTAGGTATTCGAATTTACATTCAACCATATGTTGGATGTCCTATATGAAAAAGTGATTCTTCAGGGTCAAAATTGCGAAAAATTGAAAAAAGGGTAAATTTTCGTTAATTTTATGAACTTTGAAGAGCTGTATCTCGCAAACGGTTGGGCCTACAATGATAAATTTGGTCTCAAATTGAAGGTAATTTGATATAATTTAAGAAATGTGTGCAATGTCCTCTATGAAAAACAGATTCTTCACGGTGAAAATTAGCCAAACGTAAAAAGTGCAAAATTCCGCCATTTTGTACGATTTTGGAGATGATCCGGTAGTTTGTCGAGGTCTAAAACTTGGATTTAGCATCCCAGGACTACCATAAACATTACTGAAAAGAAACCGACTATCCCATTACATACAAGATAGACCCTATTAATTGATGACAATTTTACTGGGCTATTATTGAAAAGGTCGACTTTGGCGGTGGCAACAGTGTGAATCACTATTAGTTTTTAACCGATAGGATCGCGACATTTACATCAGTGCCACCTAGGAACATGGTCTAGACGAGTAGCTGCCAAACATAATAGTCTAATTATTTATAATATTAATGCATAATAATATTGTTTATTATAATGAATGATGAAAAGAAAAGCGGCTTTTTCGCAGAAAATGAAAAGCTGGTGGCTTATAGCTGCCAAACATAAGCGCTCAAGTGAGAGACAGAGGAACACTTGGCGGGATTGAAGATAGGTTAACATTGAATCAAATGTAAAAATGTATGTTTTCAAACCCATCGTATTTGATAAATATTCAGCCAAAATATTCCAGTAACTTATAAAATCAAAGCTAGGATGTTCAAGAACACTTCAGTTGCCTTTTTAAGAGTAAAGAAACAAAGATAATTTTAATTTGATCCTCTTTCCAAAAGCATTCCTTTCCCTGTAATTCACATAGTTGCTTATGGAGCAGCACACACTGATGCAATGACTAATCGGTGTATGTTGCTTCATAAGCAACTATGTGAAGGACTGTGACTGAACGTGACTAATTTCGTCTTGTCTTGTCTTGACCAACCGGTGTATGCCTAGCCTTATAGTGTAATCAACCACATAATGTTGAAACGTTTTGCTTGAGCTCTAAATCCATTTTGTACCAAAATAATTTTCGCTTGAAATCATAACAGTCCACTAACTATCCCATTCCCCTCAGGCGGGAAATTTGATTTGAGTGTAGCTGACAACAGCGTAGGAGGGTTACAACAATAGTTGGGGGGCGTAGAATATACCCCCCAAACACCCAAAACTTCCCCCAAACACCCCACACCCTTTTGCCAGTTTGAATTTGTACCTTGAAACGTGACTGACGAAAATGTTCAATGTATATGGGATTGCTCGTTGATAATCGCTCAACGAAGAAGACTGATAGGTCATAATTTGGTCAATGATAGTACAGAAAAAGACAACCGCTGTCTGGGTCAAAACTGCCTGAAAAAAGATACAATAAGGGAGGAAGAGAAAGAGTGAAAAGGAAGAATCGAGAGCGTCAATATATTTAATTAACTGGAGAGCTTTTCTAGTTCAGTTTGTACGGTGACTCAGGGGAAAAACAGGAGAGACAATAGTTTTCCCAAGGTTTTTCGAGAAAAACACCTGACACCGGACGAGGTCGAGCTTTTCAAGTTCAAGCTACGCTTCGGAAAATCCTCATGTCAGAAAAGGAAAGTTTCTTGTCTATAAAAAATTGTGGGTCAATTGATCCAAAAGAAGATGATAGTAGAAAATGTGTTATGTAGTCTAATTATTCATAATATTGATGCATAATAATATTGTTTATTATAATAAATAACGAGCTTATGAGCTTCCAATAATGAACTAATCACACTCTTATGCAGTGGAACAATATTGCCCTGGGCTGGGACCTGTTTGTTTAAGCTCTAGCGCCCACTGAGTTGGAGTGGCGATGGCGTGAAAACACGCTAATCATGAACATAATTATGAAACCAAATGAAACAGTGCACATGGAGGTGATTGTGCTGTTTAATTTAGTTATGTATGTTTATATTTAGCGTGTTGCCACTCCACCTCAGAAATCACTGTTTCTTTCTTCTCATTCATTAGAAGTGTAGATGATTAGTATGGATATAGAATAAATTAAAAGATACTTGGTAAATGAGTTTCAAGTTGCAAATAATTTAATTGAATGAAAATTATGAATAATTTGTGAAAAAAATATTACACTCTTGGTGAATTATTTTATTTTCCATAATCCCCTTGCCAACTGAAATTTATTATAAATCATTTTCTGTTACATGATATTAAGGATGTTACCTTTGTAATTTTTGCACCGTTTTATAATTTTTTATGTTACGTGTCAAATTTCACAATTAATATTAGTATATGGATATTCTATTCCGCCTTGTCCACCTCCAGGATGTTTAGGTGGTACCCCTCCTTGTTCATCAGCAGGAGGTTTGGGTGGCAACTCATCTTTACAACGTCCAGGACAAGGCGGTTTCTCTTCATCTTTATTTCTATTCTTCCACCAGTCAGTGATAAAGTTGTAAGATGTTACTCCTTGATATCCAGTCTGATAATTGGTTGCCTAAACTCCTTTCTTCCCACAGCCGCCTTCATAGTTATAAGGTGTCATTCCTTTGTATCCACTATCAAAGTTGAAAGCTGCTATACCTTCATTCGCTCTTCTTTTCCTATTATTATAATTATAATCATATTGATATTCATATTTATGTTCAATTTTATTACTTGGATTATTATTGTGATTATAATTATAATTGTAGTCATATGTATATTCGTGTTTGTTATTATTTGGTGGTACCCCTCTTTGTCCACCTCCAGGATGTGGAGGTGGTCCCCCTCCTTGTCCACCTCCAGGATGTGTAGGTGGTCCCCCTCCTTGTCCACCTCCAGGATGTCGTGGTGGTCCCCCTCCTTGTCCACCTCCAGGATGTGAAGGTGGTATCCCTCCTTGTCCACCTCCAGGATGTTTAGGTGGCCCCCCTCCTTGTCCACCTCCAGGATGTGTAGGTGGTATCCCTCCTTGTCCACCTCCAGGATGTCGTGGTGGTCCCCCTCCTTGTCCACCTCCAGGAGATTTAGGTGGCCCCTCCTTGTCCACCTCCAGGATGTGTAGGTGGTCCCTCCTTGTCCACCTCCAGGATGTCGTGGTGGTCCCCTCCTTGTCCACCTCCAGGATGTGGCGGTGGTCCCTCCTTGTCCACCTCCAGGAGGTTTTGGTGGAACCCCCCCTTGTCCATCACCAGGAGGTTTTGGTGGAACCTCTTCTTTCTTAGGGGAGGTGGATCTTTCTTCTTAGGCGGAGGTGGATCTTTTTCTTCGGCGGAGGTGAAGGGGTGGGGGTGGTGGGGGTGGAGGTGGAGGGGTGGTGGTGTAGGGGTGGAGGTGGAGGTTCTTGACCTTGTTTTTTACGACGTAACCAGTCCCAAAACAAGCAGTAAGGTGTTACTCCTCCAAATTCACTATCATTATTAAATGCTGAAACTCCTTTATTCCCAAAGCCGCCTTCATAGTTATAAGGTGTGATTCCTTTGTATCCACTATCATAGTTGAAAGCTGCAACACCTCCATCCGATTTTCTTCTTCCATAGTTATAATTATAATCATATTTATATTCATATTTATGATCATTTTTATCACTTGAATTATTATTGTGATTGTAATTATAATTGTACCCATATTTATATTCATATTTGTTATTATTGGGTCGTCTTTGTCCTTCTCCAACTTGTCCACCTCCTGGATGTGGAGGTGGTATCCCTCCTTGTCCACCTCCTGGATGTGAAGGTGGTATCCCTCCTTGTCCACCTCCTGGATGTGAAGGTGGTATCCCTCCTTGTCCACCTCCTGGATGTGAAGGTGGTACCCCTCCTTTTCCACCTCCTGGATGTGAAGGTGGTATTCCTCCTTGTCCACCTCCTGGATGTGAAGGTGGTACCCCTCCTTGTCCTCCTCCGGGATATGGTGGTGGCACCCCTCCTTGTCCACCTCCAGGATGTGGAGGTGGTATTCCTCCTTGTCCACCTCCTGGATGTGAAGGTGGTACCCCTCCTTTCCACCTCCTGGATCTGAAGGTGGTATTCGTCCTTGTCCACATCCTGGATCTCAAGGTGGTACCCTCCTTGTCCACCTCCAGGATGTCGTGGTGGTCCCCTCCTTGTCCACCTCCAGGATGTCGTGGTGGTCCCCTCCTGTCCACCTCCAGGATGTGGAGGTGGTCCCCTCCTTGTCCACCTCCAGGATGTGTAGGTGGTCCCCTCCTGTCCACCTCCAGGATGTCGTGGTGGTCCCCTCCTTGTCCACCTCCAGGATGTGTAGGTGGTCCCTCCTTGTCCACCTCCAGGATGTGGAGGTGGTCCCTCCTTGTCCACCTCCAGGATGTGTAGGTGGTCCCCCTCCTTGTCCACCTCCAGGATGTCGTGGTGGTCCCCCTCCTTGTCCACCTCCAGGATGTGTAGGTGGTCCCCCTCCTTGTCCACCCCCAGGATGTCGTGGTGGTCCCCCTCCTTGTCCACCTCCAGGATGTGTAGGTGGTCCCCCTCCTTGTCCACCTCCAGGATGTGGAGGAGGTATCCCTCCTTGTCCACCTACAGGAGGAGGTATCCCTCCTTGTTCAACACATTCAGGTGGTATCTCTTCTTGTCCACCTACAGGAGGAAGTATCCATCCTTCTTCAACACATTCAGGTGGTTCCCCTCCATAGTTGAATGCACTTATGTAGTTGTAAGGTGTAACTCCATTACCATAATTATAATTGTTAGGTGCAACTCCTCTATTATTAATAGGTGTATATCCTCCTTCAAAGTTAAATGCTTTCACTTCTGGAGTTCTGCCTCCATCTCTTTGTTCATCTCCATAATCATAATTATAATCATATTTATAATCATATTTATGTTTGGCATTATTCGGACCATTATTATACCGGTGATTATATTTATAGTCATACACATATTTATGACCGCCATCATCAGGTGCATCTTGTGTATTTCCAGTCTCATTATTGTTTGGTGCCTTCCCACCATCATAGTTGAAATGTGCAATGCCTCCTGTAACAAAACAAAAGCTCTCAATATTTATTATATCAAAATCAGACACTGAAGCAGTGGAACAATGCCCTGGGGCTTGTTTGATAATGTTCTAGAATCTTCTAATACTGATGGCTAGCTTACACATAGTTAGGTTGCAAGTGAGGTGGTACATCCCACGCAACTAGAATGCCAGATCAGTAGTGACAACTGGAGCTCTGTGTTAGGCTAGGCGTACACCGGTTAGTCAAGACAAGACAAGACAAGACGAGATTAGTCACGTTTAGTCACATTACTTCACATATTGGCTTATGAAGCAACACACACCGATTAGTCATTGCATCGGCGTGTGCTGCTTCATAAGCATCTATGTGACTAAAAGTGACTAATCTCGTCTTGTCTTGTCTTGAATAACCGGTGTACGCCTAGCCTTACTGAACTCACACACCGACGCAATACGATATCGCTATCGCCTCTGTAGAGCAACATATATCGCTAGCAACACAACGTGTCGGTTGAAAAGCAACATCTTGCCTTTATAACACATGATATTTCATCAAATTTTTAGTACACGAACCTGAATTTGAAAATTTCCGTTCATCAAGCGTTTGTTTACAAAATGTCTGACAAAGCAGCATTTGATATCAAATTTGTACAGCTTGTTGAGCAATATCAATGCATTTATGATCATCATTTAGATAAACCATCATTCGATTTATCAATTCTTCAATTCAAATATCGATAATAGGCAGGGTCATCTATGGAAGAATGCCCTTTAGTGGGCCTATCTAATGTAGTTAGCCTTCAAACAATATTGTAGCCTAAATAAAGTAGGCTAATTATTTTGCAGTTGTGTAAATTTAAAATTATCAAACAAAACTTTTATTGATTTCTCAACTCTGGTGATACTGATTATGAACGGTAATAGGCTACAGTATATTATTTTCCTTGCACTCTCGAACTGGCAATGAGAAAGAATGTCAACAGAATTTATAGGCTCAACATGGACAAGATGGGAACTCACCATAATTGGAGGATTTCGTATTTTTTGTAACAGATATACAAAGGTTTGTATCACTTTCAAGGTCGATTAATTCAAATGTAGGCATTATGTTGTTTGCCTATTTACCTGAGAAATTATTAACACTGAGAATTTTGAATCCACTCATGGGTAATGCCGAAATTGATTTGACTCAATCAACAAACTAAATCAAGTTATGGCTTAATGCAGTCAGATGTCAATCTGTTAATTTTTCCTAGGTTGGGATCAGCTGTTGAAACAAAAGTAAAACCTCGCAGTCCTGGCTGGTTTCATTATAAAATCATACTTATAAAAAACACTATAAACACATGACTTATAAAACATATGACCGATCTGCATTGCTCATGCAAGCCGATGCAGCGACTTTGTCACATTGAAAGCCGCGGTCATGTAGTTTAAAGGGGGCTATGCCTCAACTCGAAATAAAGTGTCTGAGGGCCGCTTTCCCCAACGCTGCTTAAGCAAAACATCTGGCTTAAGCCTCATTCGGAGAATAGGAAAAGTATAAAAAAAAATTGAGCGTCAGCTGTTATTACTCGAGCAGGGTTGGGGAAAGCGACCCTCAGTATACCACGCTTCGCCACGGGTGTTAAAAGAGTTGTAGAAAGTTGTAAAGCTGTGTATAAAGGTTGGGGAAAGCGACCCTAAAAGTTATGTTCCCTACGCCATCTCATTGATTTACCAGAATATTTTCATTTCATTTTTAGAATATCTTCTGTAATTTTTTTAATTTTGGCCCATCTATATCTAAGTCGTTGTTAGATTGACTAGCAAATATGTTGCGAGAATAAGGCTAGGCGAACACCGGTTAGTCAAGACAAGACAAGACGAGGTTGGTCACGTTTAGTCACAATACTTCACATTGTTGCTTATGAAGCAACACACACCGATTAGTCATTGCATCAGTGTGTGCTGCTTAATAAGCAACTATGTGAATTACTGTAACTAAACGTGACTAATCTTGTCTTGTCTTGTCTTGACTAACCGGTGTAGGCCTAGCCTTAGGCGGCTGAGGGTTTTTGTACGATGTATGGAACCGGTAAATGGAGGGGGAGTCCCCCACACAAATAAACAATGCTTTCAGTGCTGCCTCTTTCGAGCATCGGAGTCAATTTCCTGAATGATTTGAGTAGTCAGCTAACAAGACTTGACAACAGCTCTAAATTTCTCAGTACCCTTATTTTGAGACCGCTACTATAGTATACTATAGTGTGATACTATAACTATAGTATACTACACTATAGTGTGATTGATCTACATTTCCAATTTCAATTTATTTATTCACACACAACAAAAATCTTAGTAAAAATTTGAGATGAAACAAAATACAAACGTAAATAAATACAAGAAGCTAAGCTGGGAGAAGTGGTGTAAAGAAGGAGGGGAATAGAAGGCACTTCCAACTATGGTTTCCCATGTATCAGGAAGGCGTTAGAAAGAATTAGGTAAAAAGGAAAAGGATACATATTTCAATAGTGATGAACAATAGAGGTCACCAATGACTATTCAAGTATTCTAGTGTTCCCACACTTTGTTCAAAGATGTTGTGGAACTTCTCCATATTTGGTGAAAGAATAAAAACAAAATTTTGTCTATTCCACAGTATTTATTAATTAAAAAACCATACTCGAGTTTCAATGCTCACGGCATCATCTTCAGTGTTTAGCCTAATTCAGTAATTGAGCCATATCCAATTCAGTTTAGGCTCAACCACTGAAGATGATGCCGTGAGCATTGAAACTCGAGTATGGGTTTTCAATTAATAAATACTGTGGAATAGACAAACTTTGTTTTTATTCTTTCACCAAATATTTTAGTGTTCTAGTATTCTGACATCCGTGGGTGCAAATGCAACTATACCCCGTGAACCAGCCGTTTGTCCCTTAAAAAAAGAGCTTCCAGTTTTTAGGAGGTTTTGTTTTTGTGGAATGCACCTGTTGGCGATTATTTGATGGTGGATGGAGTGGGGAGGGGGGGGGGTAAGTGATGCAAACGCAGCGTAGCTTACGCAATACGCACACTCTGACCTGCAGCACTGGATTCTACGTCGCCTGCGTACGTGCACGAAGATCTAGTGGCCTGACGTCAGGAGTGGTTGCTATGACAACCGCTGGGCTTCGCTGCTGCTCTGTCAGGTGTGTGCGACTGCGAATCGTACGGTACAGACTGTACGCAGACGCAGTCTGCGACACAATAAGTTTGTAGTAAATTGGGTAAACAGTGAAAACGTTGATATTCTATAATAGAGTGTTGTAGGGTTGACATAGATAAACAACAAAATCTTTAATGGGCATAGGATTGTGTAGCGTTGTAGGATTACTATGGGTTTATTATAGGTTGTAGAGTGTAGGATTGCAAGACAAGACAAGACGATTGTCACGTTTAGTCACAGTAATTACATGTTGCTTATGAAGCAGCACACACCGATGCAATGACTAATCGGTGTGTTGCTTCATAAGCAACTATGTGAAGTACTGTGACTAAACGTGACTAATCTCGTCTTGTCTTGACTAACCGGTGTACGCCTAGCCTTAAGAGTTGGCGGGAGTAGTCAGCCATATTGGAAATAATGGTCCCATAAGATCAATTTAATCTTTGAAACGTCATGAAGTGCCGTTATTTTTGGACAGAAAATCGCTTTAAAGTGTCATTGGAAAGAGAATAAAATTCTTCAGGAGTTCCTCTTTACAATACATACCCTGTAACATTTTAATAATTTATCAAATACATTTTTTCAAGATGATCCAACGTAAACTGTAGACGTGATATGTTACAGAAAAATGCATGTTTTAGCTAAAATTATATTGATTTTATGGGACATCAATCCAATATGGCCTCTACTACTACCGCTCACTCTTTAATGAAGATATCCACACATATTCCAGAGCTCAATATCAGATTTTCCTCTTTTATGCCTTCCTCCAACAAGTCACTCCTTACTGATCAGCGATAGTTTGACGATCATATGCTTTTAACGATGCAAAACTAAAATAAACATTCCTCTTTCGGGGGAATTAATATTAATTAAAGGTTGACCTCTTGCATGGAGTTTTCCAAAATAGTTTTGGAGAGTTCATGCGCATACTTCCAATTAGTTTTCATCTGTTCTCCCTTGTGAAAAAGCGACAATCCAATCTAGCCTTAGTTGGTTTCTGAAAATAATGATGTCTGAAAGGCAGAACTACATCTGCCTGTAACCAGCTTACAATCATTATAATATTTGAAACAATTTCAAAGCTGAATATATTTCAAACTCGTTCTGGTGCTTTTTTGTAGTGATTCGGTTTTATATATTTTTGCACTTTCAGTAGCTGTCTGATATAGTATTGAAACTACAAAGAATTGAAGATAAATTTGCGTTAAAGCTTATCAACAAAGCACATCAAAACAATCTCAACAGTTCATTATTTCAATAAAAACATGGAGCTCCAGATTTTGTCATAGATATTCACTATACAAGTTGGACTTGAAATAACGGTAAGGAAACTCGGAATTGGAGAACAACTAACTGTTGCGCTGTACAATAATGCAACCACCGGAATGCAAGAAAGCAGCTGGACCATGCAACGCAACGAGATACGTATCAAAGGAGCGTATCACGCCTTCGAGCGGACCTAACCTAACATGAACTTTGTACCTACCGCAACTGTTAGACTGTTCTGACCCCTCCATCAGTTCTTCATGGGAACCAAAGGAGATTTTGTGAACTTTGTAGTCTGAGGTGTACGGTTCTTTGGTTGTTGGATAGAACTGAGATTTATCGACTTAATGAGGATGAGCTGGTGTACTAATGTCGCGCTCAAGTGAGAAACAGAGTCAACAATCAGGAGGGATTGAAGCTAGGTAATCATTGAATCAAATGTAATAATGCCTGTTTCCAAACCAATCGAATTTGAAAAATATTCACCCAGAATATTCCAGTAATTTTTAAAATCAAGGCTGTGAAGTTTTAGATTACTTCAGTATTTCTTTTAAGAGAAAAGAAACAAAGGTCTCTATAATTTAATTTTCATTCCAAAAGGCTTCCCTGCCAAAAGAGAGTGAGAGAGACAGCGGTATGTGAAATTTAATATTGAACCTAAATAGTTGAAATATGAAAAATAGATGAAAATATGATCGTGTAATTATATATTACGAGTTTACCCAGTGCAGCGCAAAGCACCGCTTTGTTTCTTTGCTACTACAGAGAACTCCATACTAGAGTAGAGTTCATCTACTAAGATGAACTCCATATTGGAATGGCAAAGATTTTCTAATTTTTGTATTACTCAATAAATGCATAATTATATCACTTATAATAATTACAAAGACAGTGCAATATCTAACTCATTCTTAGATTTTTTGTGGTAAGACCTTTGTTGGAACTGATAGACAATAATTATTGTGTTTCCTAGTTTCCTATTTTTACTATGGGTAGCTGTAAGAAGAAGATTGTCACTTGCTGTTATGTAGGCCTGTGCTAATATGTATCCTTCTGTCAATACATAAAAAAGTAGACAAAAATAATAATGTTAAAAAAGAGTAGTATTCCATCTACTAACTGTTTTCTATAAAATTGTTTTCGCCACACTTGGACGTAATGAACTGTTTTTCACACCTCAAACGAAGGCCGAAAGCGTTCTGTTTCCGACGAGGTCTGTAAAGTTTACGGCCCTAGGATGGAAAAGAAAATGACCTTGAATGACAGCTGATCGTGTCCGATCACACAAATAACGAAGAGATAATCACATAATTTTCATGGAAATAAGCTGTATATTTATAATATATTCTATAAATAATTATTGTTCCATAACTTAATATGTATTATCCTTTTTTTCAAATAGTTTTCTTGAACCAATAGAATAGGATAATATTTCCTTAACCTCAACAATGATTGTGTTGGCTGCATTGTGTATGTGTAACACAGAGTTATGAATTTTGAATATTGAAAAGTGAAGTACAGTAATTGTTTCTTTTTGAAATGGAATTTGACATCTTAGTATTAATAATACATCGTAGTATTTAAAGCATCAATAAATTAATTTTTTTATAACTTAATTTAAGTTATAAAAGTTTTGATATCAAACAATAGAATGCGATAGTATTTTCATAGGCCTAACCTCAAAACATTGAATTCTCCCTAGAATTTCACTTTCAAAATTGCCTTAAATATATTTTTTGGTGTGGCGCGAAATACACCGCGGGCGAATGTTTGCCGGCTCTCGATCGCTTCAAGTTCTCGACATCCGTCTCGAACTTGAAAACCGCGATCTCAAGCCGGCAAACACACATTTTCCGCCCTAGGTGCGAAATATACTATTTCCAATTTTGACAGAATGAACATGAATGTTTTCAAGATGCAAAACAAAAGTAAGTTTATAAGGAGTTAGTGAAAATTATTGCCATATGTCTCACTCAAAATTATCATTATTATTATCCAGTCGAATCTTCCGAAACACTTGTAACACTCTTAGGCTAGACGTACACCGGTTAGTCCAGACAAGACAAGACGAGATTAGTCACGTTTAGTCACAGTAATTCACATAGTTGCTTATGAAGCAACACACACCGATTAGTCATTGCATCGGTGAGTGCTGCTTTCATAAGCAACTCTGTGAATTATTGTGACTAAACGTGACTAGTCTCGTCTTGTCTTGACAAACCGGTGTACGCCTAGCCTTAGCTTGTAAGCTCTATCTCTGGGAATCTGACAACGTCTAAACAATCTAAACTCATTACATTCAATAATTCAGTACATTTTATGCCAACAGATAGTGCCACAGGCAACTTTTTCATCTTTTTTTCAAATATCTCTCATTTAAAATGATTATTCTTGAAAATCAAAAATAGAGCCTGCAAAACTTCGATTCTTTATGTTTCTTCTGGCGCAAACCGCATCAATTCAATCTCCTCCACGAACTTTCGTTGGACACAGAATTCTTTTCAGAATCAGAATCAGAATCCATTTATTGCCAAAGACAAGTAATGTACAAGTATAGGCCACGTCAAAACATAATTACATATTAATATCTAAGATGTTTCCTATTGGAGCCTTTAGTAGAATTTCACGAACTTTTCTACCCCCCGTGGTGTATCTCATCCCTTGCAACCTTGTATCACGGTGAGCTTCCTTCCCGTAACAGGCATTTTGGATCGATGGCGCGCGTGTCCCAACTGAGCGGGAGTTGCCTTAGTCCCAGGCCCAAGTGCTTGGCAGTATGGTCGCAATTCGCGGTCGGCCGTCCTCAACTTGGTTCGAGGCAACGTCGCTTAACCGCAGAGACAGTCGTCGAGCCGAGCAAGTCGTACTCAATCCCTACTTTGTTCCCAGAAGCTTCAACAGGTCGTCTTTACTGCCTGTTGCTGGTAAGTATCGCTGAAAAAACAAATAAACTTCGGCGAAAACTTTTTCACAGGTGCAAAATGGGGTTGAAACTAATTAAACAACAATTGAATCCATTGAAAAACTCGAATGAAATATTTTTGGAAAATGAAAAAATGACTGACAACGTTTTTTCACAGGTGCAAAATGGGGTTGAAACTAATTAAACATTGTAGAAACAATTGAATCCATTGAAAAACTCGAATGAAATATTTTTGAAAAATGAAGAAATGACTGACAACTATTTTGAAGGAATTCTAGATACTGCAATTGGTTTAAAATAAAATTAGTATAAATTTTTCAAATAAAATATTTAGAAACGAAAAATATCAATCAAGTTAAAAATAATATAAACCTCAAATAAGGATTGTCTGAAATTATAAAAATACCTCCTAAGAAAGAATCATCTCCTACTCCTAATATCTTCCACTCTCCCACTAAATAACTCACTAGTTCGACTAGAAATTCTAGTTACTACAATTGGTTTAAAATAAAATTAGTATAAATTTTTCAAATAAAATATTTAGAAACGGAAGATATTAATCAAGTTAAAAATAATATAGTTCGCAAATGAACATAATTTGGAGGAACTTGAAATCGAGGATTTTCAAAAGTGTTTCAAATTGGTTATCAAATGAGAGAGCATGGTGATTTAAAGTCG
The DNA here is from genome assembly GCA_017141395.1 of Laodelphax striatellus. Taxonomy (NCBI): domain Eukaryota; kingdom Metazoa; phylum Arthropoda; class Insecta; order Hemiptera; family Delphacidae; genus Laodelphax; species Laodelphax striatellus. The sequence continues at coordinate 4,753,077 of CM029541.1, read as the reverse complement.
TTTTTTGATATGGAAATGGCAGAGATGGTACATAATATTTGGTTAATATTTGGAAATAGTTTGATACAAACAGGTTGATGAATATAAAATCAGAAAGAAACATAAATACAACCGAGAATCTAGTAGATTCCTATGTAGAGACTAAAAATAATACAAAATAATCAGAAAATCATGAATAAGATTAATTTTGTAATAGTTTTCTGATACAGAAGAATATAGTCTGCGCAGTAGCGGTGCCATCTTTAAAGTTATGAGGGTGGTGAGAATTTGACGATTATCGAATTCATAATAAAATTGAGAGACATAGTTACAATGAATTGGTAAATGATTGGAGATTATGGAAATAATGAAGTCTTTGCAAAAATCTGCGAGATTCAGCATTTGTAGGCTTTGTATCGTGTCAAAGCTGCGTAACATCAGCTGTTTACTGATCGCCAACCGCAAAATTAAATGCATTCTGTTATAATTCTCCTATGGCCTATCCTTATAAAAAATACACTTATCATCATCTGATTTCTAATTGATTTATTTTCAACCGATATAAATGAACAAAGCAACGTTCTACGGAACATGATATCATAACAAAATGATTAAAAATATCATGATAATATGATATAATAATTGTAATCAACATGATACCTCATGATAATTACAAAATCTATTATTATACCCATCAAAATATATTGCTTGATATGCATTGATAGTAGGTAGGCTATATTGACATTTCATGATAACTCTACGTAGAACCATACAGAATTCATATATAACAGTCACGAATTCATCATCATTATTTTTATTACTTGATTACTCCATTGTATTAGAACTAGATGATCATAAAGTATTTCATCAGTAGTTGCGTTGTGGTTGGTGTATTGAGTTCTGGTTAGGAACAGTACAGAAATTTAATTGTGTAGTACCATAGATCAACCAATTTAATATGAATGGTTAGTAGTATTCAACAACAATAGTAGTACTGTACTCTGGTAGCACTCAACAACAAGAAAGGCACTTTCAAAATTTTACTGTGAGGAATCTTCAGGTAAATTCCAATAACTAGTAGTTGAATATGCATAACTCTTTTTCGACTGATTGAGTGTTACATTGTATCATTCACTGTGTAGGAAATTTTTGATCACGATGTAGCTCCTCATAACAAGTCAATATCTGTTACTACATATGTATTGATACAAGCTTCAAGCTCTAGTGATCTTCAAGTATTGCTTCGCGAAACCCCATTTTCAGAAGTGAGAAAAGTCCTCGTTCCAAGAAGTGATGGCGCCCTAATAGTAAGTGAGAAATTCGATTTAGCAGCCATATGTGGGTCAATTGAATTCAAGAGACAGAGGAAATTTCTAAGAACGGAAGAATTTCATTGGTATGAAGTCATTTGGGGTGAGTTTTTCAACAACATTGAACAGCTACAGTCTGCTGGATATTATGTTCTGTGCTATTACAGCTGCTTCTAGTGGATAAATTATTGGGAAAATTTCACAACTGCTTCTAGGGAATACTTTGTTGAGGGAAATTTACAACCATCGACTTTGTAATTCGAATAAACTGTTACAGAAGGTTCATAGTATACTATTTTATCCAACAGTTGAAAATCAAGTCAGTTTGTTCGGAATCCTGAATCTTTTGCATTGATCTTGAGAGAGGATGTGATTCAATTGACCCTGGCCCCAATTTCTAAGAAAATAATACAAAGTTACTTTTTTTTAAACAAAAAATTTCTACTTTTATACCTTATCACCTCTTACTTTATTGATGAAATTCCTTTTTTCTACCTCACAAATCATCAGATACAACCATAAGATAGACAATTTTATTTCGACATTTCAAATACATACAGAACGTCTTATTGGTGGAAAGCTTGACTGCACGGATACAAGTATAATATCCTTCCTATTATCTAATCTACCATCATTATATCAATTTATTTTTGGATAAAAATTAGTAAAAGAATAACCGGAAAAAGAGGGGAAGAAGAAAGAGAAGAAGGAGGAGGAGAGAAAAGAAGAAGAGGAACAAAAAGTACAAGGATAATACAAGAAGAAGAATGAGATTAAGAAGATACCAGGGTAGGGAAAAGAAGAAAAATTGCAATGGAAATTGAGAATGGAAGATACGACGACAGAAGTTGAAAAAATTAGGAAGAAAGAAAAGATGAAGAATAAAAATGACCTAGTGGAGAAGGCATTAGGTAAAGAAGATTAGAAGATCAAGATTACCTGAGATTGCATTAGGTAAGAAATGCAAGAGTAAGCTTGTACGGAAAGAAGAAGAATATCGATGAGAATTGAGAGAGTGAGATAAGACTACGGAAGTTGAAAAAAGAAGAAACAAAGAGAAGATGAAAAAGAAAAAAACAATTTAGTGGAGAAGACAGATCGAGAGCGATAAAAAAGGAAACTGTAAGGAAAGAAGGAAACATCGATGAGAATTGAGAGAGTAAGATATGACTACGGAGGTTGAAAAAAGAAGGAAGGAAGAGGGGATGAAGAAGAGAAAGACAATTTAGTGGAGAAGACAGATCAAGAGCGATTAGGAAGAAAACTGTAAGGAAAGAAGGAAACATCCATGAGAATTGAGAGAGTGAGATACGACTAAGGAAGTTGAAAGAAGAAGGAAGAAAGAGAAGATGAAGAAGAGAAAAACAATTTAGTGGAGAAGACAGATCGAGAGCGATAAAAAAGGAAACTGTAAGGAAAGAAGGAAACATCGATGAGAATTGAGAGAGTGAGATACGACTAAGGAAGTTGAAAGAAGAAGGAAGGAAGAGAAGATGAAGAAGAAAACGATGTAGTGGAGAAGGCAGTGGGAGAACGATAAGAAAGGCAAGTGTAAGATACGATAACGACGGAAGTTGATATTAATTTTAACCACAGGTGAGCAACTCTGGCAACTGCTGGAGGGCTGAAAAAGTTGGCTAGCAATTTTCGAGAAATCCAGCTGTGTGCAGAAAGCCTACGTGACCAGCATGCTGAGCCGAGCCGAGAAATTGGCGGGAATTGGATGGTGACGGAGAAGAGAGAGAGAGTGGCGAGAATCGGATGGAGACGAGTAGAAAATGATGGGAAAAGGAATAAAGTGATGAGAAAGAACAGAAATTGATCGGAAAGGGTAGTTCTGGTGGAAGATTTACAGAAATGGCTGGAGAAAACAGAAATTGCGGGAGAAAACAGATTTGGCGGGAGGAAACAGAATATGGGGAAAAAACAGAAATGGCGGGAGATAACAGAAATGACGGGAGATAACAGAAATGGCGGGAGGAAACAGAAATTGCGGGAAAACAGAAATGGCAGGAGATAACAGAAATGGCGGGAGATAACAGAAATGTTGGGAATAATACCTACTCTCCTTTTTTACCTACTGTTGGGAGATGACAGAAATGTCGGGAGATAACGGACAAGACAGGAAAGAAATGGTGGGAAAAACAAAAATGGTGAGAGGAAACAGAAATGGCGGGAGATAACATGAATGGCTAGAGAGAACAGAAATGGCGGGAGAAAATAGAGATAGTTGAGAGAACAGAAATGGCGGGAGAGAAGAGAAATGGTGGGAAAAAATGGAAGCAGCAGAAAAAACTCAATACGCAAGGTTTAATATAGAAATGATTTAGTTAAGAAACAAGAGTGGCCAGAAAGGGGAAAAACAACGGAAAAGAATATTTAATATTGTAAAGAAGTGGAAAGATAAAACATGTTGGATAAAAGAAGAAAGGAATTAAGGAGATACTAATTAGGAATGGAGAAGATATAATCACGAAAACAAGTATGACAGGTGAGAAAGGAAGTAGATGAGCTGGGAAATGGAAGAGAGAATTCACGGGAAGAGGAGCCGAGAGGCGAGAAAAGTCTACAGAAGTGTGGTGAAGTGACAGAAAACGAGAAGTGGTAGGAATTGAGAAGAGGCAGAAATTGAGGAGTAAAAGAGGGAAGTTGGGAGGATAAAACTAGCGGTGAAGCAGGAAAAATCCACAGAAGCCAGGGAATACTCAGAGATGTACAAAAGGCAGGAAGAGACCTCTCTTTATAAACAGAGATCTGTAAATGACAGATAATTCTGAGAATTATTATTATTTGTTTATATATATTTTTTTTTTCTAGAACTATCACACTCTTCCTTTTTATTCTCTGTTGTGGAAGGCAGGAAATGGAGAGTGAAATGAAGAAAAGGGAATTAATTTGGCTGGAAAGATGGAAAAATTCACAGAAGCCGGGAAATAAACAAAGAGACGCAAAAGGCAGGAGTCGAGGAGTGATGAATGAAATCGGCGGGTAAAGCAAACAGTGTAGCCATAGATAACAGATTAGATAACAACAGAGTATCGCTTCTCTATGGTGTAACACAAAGATAAAAACGGTGCTTGGAGGATAGAATTGGCGCGAAAGCGATAAAAGTTGGAGGCTGAAGCTGCGTGTGTAAAGAGAAAAGTAAGAAAGGCGGGAATCGAGGAGTACAGAATTGGCGGGTAAAGATGAAGCTATCATGGAGAGGCAGAAGAGATTTAGAAGAAAGAATTGGCGGTAACGGAAAGCCAGGTATCAAAGGAGAGAACCGAGGAGTACAGAATTGGCGGGAAAAGATAAAGCTATCAAGGAGAGGCAGAGGAAGAGATTTAGAAGAAAGAATTGGCGGGAACGGGAAAGCGGAAAAAGTCTTCAGAAGCCGCCATCTTGTAAAAGAAGAAAGGTTGTCCTGAGTTGGCATGTTGGTGCTGGCTGTGAATCGGAATTATCTCACGTAGCAGGGTGCTCCCTACGCTCGTTTTCAAGAACTTTCCCAACGATGATCGAGTTCTGAATTACTGGCAGAACCGGAGGGAAATTGTATAACTTTTATAACATCTATGGCGGCCAATTGTACAACATTGCGTGAATGCTAAATCTGACAGTGATCTAGTTCTGTGTCAGCATAGGTAGAATTGATGCTGATTGGTGACTTATGGGTCAAGGTTTTAACCCGGAAATCATATCAAGGTCGTAGTTAAGTTCAAGGTCACGGCACAGATCAAGGACTAAAGATAATATATATTATACTTTTTATTCAACGTTTTACAAATCCTCAATAAAATTCAGTTTTTAAATAAAAACATAATTTTATGATTCTGTCGAAGATTCACACTCCATAGTCTGAGTTAAGACTATTATTGAATTTAGTGAATTGAAGTAAAATACTCAATGTTGATGATACAGTACTCTGAATCATTTGATTACATGTTGCAAATAACAGGAGTGTCTCGATTAGTCAAGATTTCGTCTAGCTTCAGACTAAGGTTTAGATTCTTAAACTGAACTAAGATTCTGGACTAACTAGATTCTTAAACTAGACTAAGGTTAGATTCCATTAAGATTTCGTTTCGTATATATATTACACCTTGTCATAAGCGAAATATTGCCTAATTGAAGCATTCATCTCGTTTGGCAAGGTGAGCGTTTGATCAAGTATTTCAGTATGCTATGCGGAGCTGAAATAATGATTCAGGAAAATCATGATTGGCTCACATTAAGAACTGTTATTCCTTTGAAAATGATTTGGGAAAGTGATAATTGATTCGTAAATTGTCCACAGTTATTTTCTTGGAAATGATTCGAGAAAATAGATAAATTCATTGTAGAAGCCTTGTTCAACCGAAACACTCCCATCTAGACTAATCGAACTACTTGTCTAATCGAATACCTTGACTAAACGAAATACTAATCAACAAACAACTCGTTGTCATGATAATCATAAATGAAATACAAATAATTAAAATGCATCTACAGTATCATCATTTTGACATGTGCCATCAATCTGAAAACGATTTCCAGCGAGTAAAGAGAAAGAGAATTTTACTTCTATGCTTTGTTTATCACATCGATTTGCAATCATTTTCTATTTCCACATTTTCATACAATTCTATATTACTGTATCTCTTCAACCCATTTCTATTATCTCTCAGTTCTCCTGACAATCATTCATTTAATGGAATTTGATGGGTCTATCATTTAATTGATCAGATAGAAGGTTGCCCATTACAATTCATAATCAACCGTCACATTCCAGTTAAATTCATAATACTCAAAATGAATTTATCGTGATTCAATCCTACACGTCTTCAGTACAGCGTCCAATCAAACATGTACACAATTAAAACTCATTAATTTTATCTGTAAATGAAAGGTTCAGGAATGATTTTTGATTATATTTTGGAGTCAGGCTATATGAACATTTTAAATAACTAGGACATTCATGGTCGCACAAAACTGCGACTATTGAACTGAGTAAATAGTTTACAATCCTCCTCCTCCTCCTCTCCACTCCTCCAAATTCCTCCTCCTCCTCCTCCTCCTCTCCTCTCCCCCCTCTCCACCCCTCTCCTCTTTTCTCCTCTTATGCCCCTCCACCGCATCTTCTCCTTCCCTCTCCTCTTATCTCCTCTTCTCTCCTTATCATATCTCATCTCCTCTCCTTTCCTTTCCTGTCCCCTCCTCTCCTCTCTCATCTCCTGTCCTTCCCTCCTCTTCTCTCTCCTCCCTCTTCTCATCTCCTCTCCTCTCCACTCCTCTCCTCTTCTCCACTCTCATTCTCTCCTCTTCGATCATTTCCTCTCCTCCCCTCTCTTCGCCATTCCTCTCCTCTGATCTGTTCTTCTCTCCTCTCTTTCACTCTCCCTTCTTTTATTTTACTCACCTCACCACTTTCCTCTCTCTCCCTGTCTTTTCATTACTGCCTCTCTCTTCATCTCTCCGTCTTCCTCTCCCTCGCTCTCTCTCACTCTCTATCTTTCTCTTTCCCTCACTCTCTCTCTTTTCTTTCTGATTACAAAAATCATGTTCGCCTTCTTTATATAATATTAAATAATGAGTAAAACTCATCAATTTTCTTTTTGAAAGCATTCAGGGATGTTTTCCCCATTCTATATGGGAATAATTGGCTCCATCATTTGAAAAATAATTGGTTGTTTCTCGATCTGATCGATATTGGTGTTATTTTGGCTGGATTTAGCAGTAGCCAGCACATTTTCTTTCTGCAGCCCTGTCTTACGTAACTAAGTCCCGTGTGACTTGAACGTGCCGCCAACTCTGGAAATAGGAACGTACTTTCCTGAAATTGACAGCTCATTGAAGGCTGTAATGACAACTCCTATTGGATGACTGAGCCTGCTGAGACTAGCGCCTTCTGCTACACGTGAAACTTGGGCAGCTGTTGGCCTGAATGGGTCTTGCTTCTCGAAATAGTTTCTGCGCAGCTGGAAAACATGATTCATGGAAATCGTAATTGGCTCAAATTAACAATAACTGTTATTTCTTTGAAAATGTTCCAGGGAAGGTAATGATTGATTCATATTATCCACTGTTATTTTCTTTCAATTGATTCTTCTTTTTTTTCTTCTTCTTTCTTCTTCTTCTTCTTCTTCTTCTTCTTCTTTCTTCTTTCTTCTTCTTCTTCTTTCTTCTTCTTCTTCTTCTTCTTTCTTCTTCTTCTTCTTCTTCTTCTTCTTCTTCTTCTTCTTCTTCTTCTTCTTCTTCTTCTTCTTCTTCTTCTTCTTCTTCTTCTTCTTCTTCTTCTTCTTCTTCTTCTTCTTCTTCTTCTTCTTCTTCTTCTTCTTCTTCTTCTTCTTCTTCTTCTTCTTCTTCTTCTTCTTCTTCTTCTTTAAAGTTTAGTGTTTAATCGCCTTTCCCCTGTTTTACAGGACTAAAATATCATGAAACAGGCTTCTGGCTACAATATATTATTATTATTTAATAGATATTGAGTGGATCATAGAAATTCTGTGCAATAAAATGTGGGTCATCAAAAATATCAATTTTATAGAGTTTTAGATTCTACACTGTATCTCATAAAAGCAGTAAATCGTGTTTTCCCCATATCAATAGAATAACTGAACCATAACTGAACTTAGAATTCTTCTTAATTGGAAAATTATTTTAATTCTAGCGTAGGATAGCTCTAAAGCTCTAGCGCGAGCATGCTTACATAACTAAACTATGATGGAACCCATTTATTACATTTGCATAGAAATTATTGAAAGCTGTTCAAAGTTCTCATTTTAGCTTGTATGATAACTCAATTGTGATCTATTGTATAAGCCATTATTGCATTTTCAATAACAAGCTGTTTCTCGTGTACACTTCTCAATATTTTATTTCTCGTTCTTTCCTTCTCTATTCTTCTCTTTCTTTCCTTACTCCTTCTTTCCTCATCCCCTTTTCCTCCTTCCCTTTTCTCCTATCCCTTTCTTCGTCCTCTTTCTTCTTTCCGTTCCTAATTCGCCTTCCTCGTTTCCTTGCTGCTTTTCCTTTACTCTTCCCCTCTCCCCTCTCCCTTTCTCCTCTCTTCTCCTCCTTCCTGTTCCTCCTCCATTCATTCTCTTCTCTCTTCCCTCTCTCACGTTTCCCTTTTTTCTTCTCCTTCCCACTTCTTCCCCCTCATTATTTCTTCTTCACTAACATTATATTATCCTTCTCTCTCGTTCTCACTCTTTCTTTCTCTCACTCTCTCTCACTTACTTCCTTCCTCTGCGTGTCTATCCATCTAACTCGACCACCTTCATGGTCCGAGAGTAATTTGTTAGTGAGGCAGAGGCTGGCATAGAGAGACCACAACATTCATGTTCGCAGAATATTATTATTTGTCGCCTTTGCCACATTTCCAAAGAGCGCTCCAGATTGCCAGTCTCGTCACGTTTGCCCTTGCTTTTCAAACCCCCCCTCCACCATCAAAACCCCCTCCGCTTTTCAATGCTCCCCTCTTCCACCTCCCTTCTACAATATATGAACACCTTTCACATCAAAAGCCTATATTCTACAATTCCAAGCCCCCCCCTCCTTTACCATTTCATTTAGAAACCCCGCTCACTACGGAGAGATCCCCTTCCAACATACAGTACCCTTTTCTAACATTCAGAGCCCAATTTCAGTTTTTGAAAAACAATTTCCACAAATCCATTCAGTGGCATTCAATTGTGTCGTTTGCCAAGCCGGCTAGATATTGAAAATGAAATAAATTATTATATATTGCAGTCAAACAAATGTTGTGAATGCACAATAATTAGAGGAATGAGAATCCAATGAAAGCTGTATAAATGGATCTGGAGATCTCACCTGTCATTGTATTTCTGTATTATTATGTATTCGCGGTTAAGTCACTCAACCAGCACTTGAGGGGTACGTGGTTCGATCCCCCGTCCAAGCAAAATTTTTTATAGTGTCATTCATCTAATATGCTCTTGCTATTTAGTTATGTTGTTAATATTTGCTGTAGCAGAAGCCTTTAGATCTATTTTTATAACTTTTTCCAATGTTTGAAATTCCACTTCTACAATTCAGAAGCCCTCCCTCACCGTTGTAAGACCCCCTCCAGTCTTACAGTAATTGGAACCCCCAATTACTGTAACCAGGTACACGATAGCCAACCAACCTTCAAGCCCTTAACAATTACCTGTCAAGATTTGCAATGCAAGATGGGTAATTTACGTTGGATCAATATAGGCAGGTGATGACTGAGATATATACAGTTATATAATGTACAGTTGGAACAGAATTGCAGTTGATGATGGTGACAGTATTGATGATGCGTTTCAGGGCCAATCATACACCGATGCGTCAACGTGAATTCGACTGCACTTGGCGTGATTGGCCATTGGGTGTGACATGTAGAATGTTTAATGAGGCATAACTTTATGAAGTGAGGAATTATGTCATAGCCTCCTGCTATGATAATGTTCATGAAAAGAGAGTTGGTTGTCAAGAATTTTTCTTATTTTATACTCTTATAGTAAAAAAGATAAGAGTCCTTCATTGTTTGTTTTTTTTTTCAAATGTATTAAGGGCTCTTAACTGAAATCATTTAAATTGATAAATAATTCATCAATATTTATGATTCCAGTCAAGAGCCCTTAATACCTAGAGAAACGATCAATTGTATCATAATCATAAATAAAACAACGAGATACTGCAGTTTCGGTTGTTACACCATTATCAATCTCTGTTTTAAACTAAAACTGAAGTAGAGTGTGGCAGAATTAATATTCGTGACCGAGCGCTGTGATTGGCAGTTGAATGGCCTGTCAAGGTGAACGACTGTCATTGGCCTAGATAAGCTCCTCCCACAATGGGCGGTTCCTACAAACATCACAGCAATGGCGGTTCAAACAACTAACATAGTAGAGGAAGGTAATTGATATTTACAAAGACAAATGAAATAAATAGGAATGCTTGGAAAGAGCAATGTGGAATAAAAATAGGAAGAATTTTCAATGACAAACAAACTTGGACTTATGATAAAACTAGATTTGTGGTGTTCTACTGTTAAAAATGATTCTGGTCATTTGAAGTGTAATTTGGATCATTCCTAGTTACCCTGGTTATTTCCAGAGCCAAATTTACTATTTGAAAATAAGAATATGAGGTGGTGATTATTTGGGTTTTAGAATTGAAGTTCTATTGGGATTATTTTTGATTATTGTAATTTCTTTCATTTTAAATCCAACTGTAACATTGAAGTTCCAGATTACAAGAACAGTAAAACTTTCAAGGGAAGGTGAAACAGCTACAATACGATTTGTATTGTTAAAAATAGCGGCATTGCACATTTTACAAGATCAATTGCACGAGAAGGAATCGAATTCAACCATCTTTGAATAATGTAATTTTTCAAGAAGCTCACTAGGTTTTTCCTAACATTGGTTTCGTTAAATGACATCATTTTGCGGAGGGTAAAATTCAAATGACTCATAGTGGATTCCATGCTCCTAATCGTATGAGGTCGAGGCCATTCCTGTGCTCAAAATTCACATTGCAACTTCATATCTATTTCAGTAATAGTCATTGCCCAGTACATCTGAATATAACCTGAAGTTTTCAAGTGATTCTACATTATTCCGGTACTAGGAAACCATTTATCACTGAACTATACAGATTAAATCGCTGTTAAAGCTTGTACCCAACATTGTCCAACAACATGAGATGTAGATATTAGAAAAGAGGAATGCAATATATCATATTGACCTAGACAAACTGCAATATGTTTTCTGAAAAGGCTATTATGAGATAGTATTCTTCGTGAGCTTGATAGCGCTTTATACATGTGAGTGTGTAGAGCCTATGTAAGTGCTTCCATCTTTCCTGGAGAATGGGGGATAGTTTCTTGTAGAAGAAGACAGGGAATGATTGAACGAAAGGAGAGAGACAGAATGAGGACAAAAGAAAGAAGAAAGAAGCTTGATAAGAAGTTTTGCAAGAGTTTGACCATGAGGATCATTTTTCACTGCCTTTACTTGCGGAACTTCGGTGTTTTCAAGCGGTAATTTTAGTTTATATCCTCCATTTCGGAGAAAATGATCTTGTTCCTTCTTGTTCTTCTTCTTTCTCCTTGTTCCTCCAGTTCTATTCTATTGATCTACTCTTTTTCTTTGAATTCTTTAACACCTCCACGTTTTCCCTGCATACTAATTCTCATATATAGATTGACTTCTCGTATATAGATTCATAGATATAATTCTCGTATTACAAAACTACGGAGTGTGTATGGTTGCACTAGAACAGATAGAATAAGGAACGAAGAAATAAGGAGGGCTCTATCTGTTACACCTCCTCATGATAGAATCACACAAAATCGAAGAAACTGGTGTACTTACTTTAGTAGAATGCAATATGAGAGATTGCCTTTGATGGTAAGAAAATGTAAGCCGGTAGGGAAAAGAGATATAGGTAGACCGAGAAAAAGATGGGTACCAGAACAGGTTCGATAAACCTAATCCGTGAAGTTTAGATGATGATGACGATGATGATGATGATGATGATGATGATGATGATGATGATGATGATGATGATGATGATGATGATGATGATGATGATGATGATGATGATGATGATGATGATGATGATGATGATGATGATGATGATGGAACTACAGTCATTAACAATGAAATTATCAATCAACTACTATTGCAGAAATATGGATGACTTGAATTCCCTATAATATGTCATTATTATAATTATTATAACTTCAAAAATAAAGTAAAATTACTTTATATCACTACATATCCTATATATACTTTAACTCGATTACTTATGAAATTATTAACCACCACAAATATGACATTTTGAATGAATACTCCCCTGAATAATCACCCTGTCAATCACTTCTCAATTTTCTTGAAGAAGTTGAAAGAAATTTGAAAGTTGAAAGAAGTTTCTTAAAGACGTTTTTTTTTTGAAGTTTGAAAATGTGAGTGGAGCTTCGAGATCAAACTTCTGTTATTCTTTGACTTTTATTCCACCCTTCAACTCTCAATGTCAATATCATGAATAAATTATTGCAGGGAAGGGAGCTCTATCCATGGATTGATCCATAGCCTATGGAGCTAGCCTATGATTGATCATAGGCTACACTCGTAAAAACCGCACAGTAAACAATTCAGAGAAGCTGCTACTGCACATGAATGAGGAAACTACCATCTTTCACCTCCACTCTTTTCTTTTTCCACTCGTAAATACAATCGATTAATCTCTGTCAGTCTAGACTTGATCACTCACCCAAACTCACTCTTTCTCTTCTTTCTCTCTTATATCTCCCTCTCCTCTCTTAATCATCTCCCTCGGCTAAGAACCACTCCTAAAATGGTCATAATAATATTATAATGGATACTCAATGTCGCGCACAGGTTATCTCCTATGCGAGAATTGTACGTATATATTATTTCGTATACTAAGGGCCGGTTCATGAGCTCGGGATTTACCCAAGTCCTAGACTAAAACGGGTGGCTACCGTAGCATCGATAAACGTTTGTCTCGACAGGTTAGTGGGTTAGCAGCATAGAGAGCCCTTAATACATAGTGTCGAGGCTAACGTTTGTCGATGCTACGGTGGCCACCTGTTTTAGTCTAGGACTTGGCTAAATCCCGAACTCATGAACCGGCCTTAAGTATACGAAAGATATTGAGTATACTAAGTATACAATTATGTTCTTTTGAATTATGTTATTTCGATGAATATGTTTTATTTGTACTTCATTGTACTTTTATTTTCACTTGAAATTGTACTTTTATGTGTTTGTATATATTTTTTACGAAATAAATTCAATTCAATTCATTTATGTGTTCAAACTTGGCCGTTTCATGTGAATAAATCACAATTTTTTGATAATAGTTTATAGTTCATATAGTTCACATATTTTAATAGGATACATATTTTTTTTATAAGTCAGCATTTCATTTTTCAATATACCCATATGGATCAATAGGATGTCGAATAGATTAAATACCGTGACGAAGCGTGGTATGCTTATTTGGTCATCCTTATTTGCTATATTTCCTATAGGAAATATACCCGGCGATGACCAAATAAGCATACCACGCTTCGCCACAGATTAAATAGATAGAATGCTGGCTAGTAACATATAATAGTAACAATAATGAAGATATCAATAGATAAATTTTAAAGATGGAAAAAGATAAACCAATAGATGAAAACATACAAAAATATCGATAGATTCATATAGATAGATTTTAATAGAAATTAATAAGAAGTGAACAAATTAATAATCAATAAAATCAACTACAATTAGTCAAGTAATTAAAAGGAATGGCATTTTTTCTAATGCGACCCACTTCAATTCAATCTTTCTGAAATTGAAATTCAGAGTGGTTGAGTCGCTATTAGCATATTAAACAACAATTCCAAAGTAGGGACTGGACAATGTAGAGAAGATTGAGTCATGAGGGAGGATTTAGATAATGTAGTCATACGTTGAGAGTGACATGTCATGTTTTCCACACAAGCTCGCAACGAGGGGAAAGTCGGGTGGTAGGGGGAAAGATTGATGAGTCTGGCTGAAAATGATAAACATGCATTTAGGAGAGAGGGGAGAGTGGGGAGATCTGTGTCCCCTGGGGGATGGGAAAGATGGATATACTCCGAGAGAATGCCTACTAAAATATGGGGAAGAAAAAATCGTGGTGGAAAAAGTTAAGATAGGGTTATAAAAGAGAAGATAAAACGTGAAGAAATTTGAGTTTAGGTTTCTTGTATCGATTTCCACTTGAAATTAGATTGTGTTGACGTTATCTTGTCCTTTCTGACAATGAAAATTTATTTATTCATTCAATTTATTCAAATATCCGTAAGGTATTGATTGAGCTATAGTCGTTGAGTGACTTAGGTCTAACATGAAACTGCAGGCAGTGGAGGATCCAGGAGGTGATTTTGGTGGAGGGGAAGGCAAACACCGAGGGATTTTGGGGGTATTCCATACCCCCTCAACCAAAGAGGGGGGTTCAGGGGCCCTCCCACGGAAATTTAGTTTCTATTAGATTTATGCCGATTTTTCTCTTGGATCTCGTGTACGGGGGCACTGCCCTTCACACCCCTTGAATCCGTCACCGTCTGCAGGTTAGGACTATGACAAGCCCAGCCAAGTATGAACGTCTCTTTCATATCTAGTGGAGAAGCTTGGTATACTTATTTGATGATCGCCTATAGGAAATAGCCAATACCCGGCGATGACCAAATAAGTATACCACGCTTTCATATCCATAGATTAAGGGCTTTATTGTCTTGCTGTAATGCACATCCTTATATATCTATATACTAACTTAAATACGTCAAGTAAATATGTATATTATATATGAATATTATAATTACATTTCTTATAATATGTAATATTACATAGTAAGTATTTAGTATAATTGTTACCATATAACAACTGATATTTCAACTACTCCAGCTGAAAATATGTCATGCCATTTCAACTACATCGCATCTCATAGAAACTTCTAACAGATTGCATTTCGGGCAGAGGCACTTGAAAGGTAGTGTTGTGCAAGCATCAGGTATCTCTATGAAAGGACAGACAACTCCATTTCTGTTGACAAGGCAGAGTGCTTATCGTGGGAGGACGTCCCTTTCGCAAAGTACACATCCTGCGAGCAAATTGGACTAAAGTTGGTGAGGGTGGGGGGATGGAAGGGTGTGGAGAGGGGGTCGAGAAATGACGAATTGGTGTGGGTTAGGTTAGGGTAGGAGAAAGAAGTAGGTGAAAGATAGGGTGGTTGTAGGATGATGGGAAGCAATAGTTGGGTACGAGGAAGAAGTGGGTGGGGGAAGAAGAGGAGGCAGCTTTTTTTGGGGGGGGGGGCTTACCGCGACTATCAGGGTGTGAGAATGAGGTCAGTGCCCTCACCTGTTGCTAGAATCCCTCATTCCCTTGGTCTCTATCAAGAACCACAAGCCTCACTCAACCCACCTCATCCCTGAATTTTCCCTCATGAGGACTTCACACCCTTTCCCTTCATTCTCAGAGGCATTCAAGCGGAAAATCTCAATATTACCTAACCTCACACATACGCTATCAAGTTATCCTGTCCTGTGAAAATCCTATGCCAGTCACTTCCTGGATCAATCCCATGAGGCCATCTGGTTTTATGTGCCATGAAATATGTGTTGATGCCCCCATCACTATCTTACCTAGATGCTGATATGTGCATCGTTTTTACTATGTCTTTTAAAGTATTATTCTTTATTCAAGCCATATATTCTCCATTAGAGTCATTCGAATGAAAGGCTATTGTTACGCAATGATTACAGTTTCATAATTGAAATCGAAACACTTGCTTTTTCGAAACGGAATTTGAAACTTGTATCATAATGACTATTTTAAAAAACGGATTGAACATTATGAAACGGATCTAGTTCAATCTGTTCCAGTTTTAAAACACTGGAACGAAACAAACCATAATCACAGCTGATAAAAGCACTATAGGCCCCCCAAAAGATCGTGTAAATAGCTTGAAATAGCGGGCCTATCAATATAATATTATTGTATTAAAACTTCAGATAGACAAAATGAAGCTTAAGATTAAATTTTTGAACGTAATATTTCACATAAATTCCGGGGGAAAACCCCTGCACCCCCTTTCTATGGAGGGTATTCCATACCTCCTAGTGTTTGCCCTCCCAACACGCTTTCTAAACGTCTAGGTCTTCTTAAGAATTCACTATCTACTATCTTCTTTCTCTCTTGTTTTCATGCGATTTCTTCCTTTCCCGTCACATATTCATCGCCCCTCCACCCCTTTCTTCACCTACCTATGTTTGGCTTCTACGTTCTGGAGAAGCGAGGAAATATTTTTGTCGTTTTCCTGTCGAATATTGTGCTCTCAATATTCCCAGAGCTCAGAAATGGGAAAACATTTATCAGTTTCTTTTTATTCTCTCCTACTTTCCTTGGAGCATCACATTCTCCGCTGTGACCATATACACACAGTCCCATCTTATTTATCTCTTTCTCTTCCTTTTTTATCTATCGTTCTCCTTCGTCCTTTTTTGTTTTTCAATACAAGTGCGCCCCGAACGCAAAATATTTCCATCTCAGCAGAGAATGGATATTTTTCCGCTTGAAGGTCTCCGAATGTACAGCAGAATGATATCAAACTGTGCTTAAAAACCAATGTGGAAACGAAGATTTCCGGTACGTCAATATCAGTCATTTCAATGATTCAATGCATCAGTCGAACGTTTCTTTCTTTAAGATCCGGCTTCTTGGTCTTTATCGCATTAGTTACGCATCAATGAATGATTTGTTATCTTTTTGAATTCCTAATCCCACTTAGCTTTTACGGCGAAACGCCCTTATTTCTCTTACGAAGGTAATTTGACGGCATTGAAACTTAATAGAATTGAAAATACTACTTTACTGTAACTTAAAAAATCTGGTCCATATTGAATCTAACTTCATTTTTTGAATAGTAAGGTGGTCATGTTCATGATTTCGATACAAATTTCAAGAGAAAATGAATGGCGGAAACCGCACACCGATATGTCAAAGCGTTTTAAGATATCTCAATTATTAATCAGACATATTTACATTGTTAGAGTGGGTTAAAAATATCAGACTGGCTTGATATCTCATAATACAAAGGGGATTTGATGGAAGGGTGATTGAGGATCTATTCAAATCAAGAATACTACCTTTACAGTGACTTTTTCAAATTTAGTCCGCCATTTTGGATTCGCGATTATTTTTAAAATCATGAGGTGGTCATGCGATACATGAATTTAATACGGAATTCTAAATCAAAGTGAATGGCGTAAATCGCACATCGATATGTCAAACAATTTTGTGATATTAACTGATTTAGAAATATGTCTGATTAATGGTGGAAATATCTTAAAACGGTTTGACATATCGAAAGATAACGTAACTGATGGTTTACGATGTTTCATCCCCCATTAAAAAAAATATTGACATCTTATTTCATGAAACTAACTCATAAGATCTCAAGTGATAGAGTCAAGATTTTTGAGAAGATTGAAATCTCATCAAAACAGAGATCTGAATAAATAAAATGAAGCCAGTGCAAATGAAATCTCTAGTTGTAGCAGGAATTAAAGTAAAGAAAACGCTGCAGAGACTTCCGCAATATTCCTTCGATCCACTCCATTTTACTTACTAATCAAAAGGCTGAACAAAAGAAACTCATTTTCAACAATCCTTTGATGGTGTTGGAGAAGGGTCGAGGAGGAGGGAGAAGGAGGTGGTGAAGGAGGAGGAGTAGGAGGAGGAGAAGGAGGAGGAGGAGGAGGTTGCGAAGGAGGTGGTGAAGGAGGAGGAGGAGGAAAGGAAAGGAGGAGGAGGAGGATGAAGAGAAGGAGGAGGAGGAGGAGGAGGAGGAGGAGGAGGAGGAGGAGGAGAAGAACTCTGGATTAATAAAGAAGCACCAAGAATGCGGATAAACGAGACTGTTTCTAGTATTGGATGTTGATATTGATTTTTGTTGAAGATATTAAAAGAATAATTAGATTGCTAGGGTGCATTTTTCATCCATTGGTGGATTGTTAGTGTGTATTCCGAGTTAATTGAATCATTGATGAAGGCCTACCAGTATTTATAATGATTTATCGACTTATCCTACTTTAATACTGAAGAATTATTATAATTCATAATGAAAACACTTGGATGTTGTCAAATACAATTAGATTTATTAGAGAAATTCACAAAAATTTCACAGCATCATTGTGCCATCTTAGTATACTGAATATGGAACAATGAAGCGATTGGCTCGAAGTCTATTATGGAGGGCATTTAAATTTCAAAGATTAATCTTGGAATATTTTCAAAAAACAATTTTCAAATTCCAAGCAGCCAAACATTTAAAATTACTTTATGGTGTAATTTTCTTGTTTCTTGGACCACAATCTTTGGATTTTTGTTGTCACATGAATCTTGCATTTTTCTTGAATAATATATTACCAGTTTATATTTGTAGAGTTATCTTGTGGTGAATTCATTATTATGCGAGAACCTTTATCCAAATCGATAACAGTATCTCATGATGTGGGAACTGGTACTATAGTGTTCTGAACATTCGCTGTAGCTCCTCATTCTCAGTGAACATTTAGGGCCGGTTCATGAGCTCTGGATTTAGCTAAGTCCTAGACTAAAATGGGTGGCCACCGCAGCATCGACAAACGTTAGCCTCGACACCATGTACTTAGTGCTCTCTATGCTGCTAACCCACTAACCTGTCGAGACAAACGTTTGTCGATGCTACGGTAGCCACCCGTTTTAGTCTAGGACTTGGGTAAATCCCGAGCTCATGAACCGGCCCTTAGCTTTTTAGACTTTGTAGTAGCCGAGGCGGCTAAGGCGTCAGACTGATTAAGTTATCAGCAGTCAGATAAAATCCATTGGGCCAGGGTTCGAGCCTGGTTGACGGAAGGATTTTTGACAAAATACGGCCACTCCCGTCTTTCGGAGGAGACGTTAAGCCGTCGGTACTGCCTAAAAAGTAGTCGTCATATCTCATCATCACCCACTCATTACCCACACAAGCCCAGAGCTCATGGGCATCATCCTCAGAAAAAAAAAAAAAAATTGTTTAAAACAGCGAAGACCCCCAACTCTCATCGTGTCTATTGTCTTGCCGGTAGCATTTATTCAATGACAGTCTAGGACAGGAACGCATTATTACAGTTTGAAAGCCGAAACGATCACCAGTCAAAATGGCAATAAAAATGTAAATTCTGTCAAAACCGTTTCTTGTTGTGTGGTTAACCTCCTCTATTTGCCCACAAAGCCGTTAGCACCCAGTCTAACCAATATTGACGCGCCAAATGTCGGCTTAGCACATGCAAAGCGGCAAACAGAAGTCGATAGATGCATGCATATCGATTATGAGCTTATCGATTAGTCGACTTTGAAAGGCATATGCTTGTCTCGTAGTTAGCGGGATCCGATTTTAATTGGTTTAAGGGTGAGTGAGGCTGTAAGCTGATTGGATGATACCTCGTCATGTTAGGGGCAATTTGTGGAGAGATCTCATGAAGTTTTCCTTGTTTACATATTGCATGTCGACTAGCACGAGATGACTATTAATAGCAGGAGCCTTTTAAATTGTCATAAAACAGCTGATTGATGTACGCTCGTTTACTAACGTTGAATCAGATGTTTTCTGACAAGTTAAAAGGATCCTTCTATAGTTTTCAGAGTAAGTTATATCAGAAATTTAAATCATGAGAGCTCTCATATATTAATACAAATGATGATAATAATAAGTTACATAAGAGTATCAAGGTATTTATAAATGAAATTTATTCATACTGTATAATCCAGACAAATATATATCTTGTAAATTGTTTTCGGTTGTGAGTCTACTTATTTTTAAGAACTCATGAATTAATATCAATCATAATCATGATAATCCAATGTCACTAACTTACAAATTATAATTATCTGTGATTGTTATACAATTGATGAGAATAAATGAATAAAGAGACTTGAAGTTGTCAAAACCTTATATTTAATAAAACAACAATTTATACTCGTGACCGAGCGCTGTGATTGGGAGCTGAACAGCCTATCGAGGTAAACGCCTGCCATTAGCTTTCTTGGAAACCGCCCATTGTGGGAGGAGCTTATTTATGTAGGCCAGTGGCAGGCGTTCACCTTGATAAGTCGTTCAACTCCCAATCACAGCGCTCGGTCACGAGTATAAATTGTTGTTTTATTAAATATAAGGTTTTGACAACTTCGAGTCTCTTTATTCATTTTGTCTTATCAATTGTACACACATAATTACGAGTGAATTTGTTAGTGACATTATATTATCATGATTATGATTGATATAAATTTTTATTCATGAGTTCTTAAAAATAAGTAGACTTACAACCGGAAACAATTAGAGGAAGGAATAGATACTGGAGTAGAGAAGAAGGAGAAAAAATATAGAGAAAGGAGAGAATAGAAAAAGATATCAAAAAAGGGAAAAGAATAGATTGGAGAAAGAGAGCAAGAATAATAGAGCAAGAATAGAGAGGATGAGGAGAATATCAAGAAGAGATGAAGGGAAAAAAAGAAGGGAAAATAAGAAAATTAAGAAGATTTATGAGGTCGCAGTAGAGGAGAAGGGGAGGAGAAATGGGTATAGGGAAGAGAGGGGATTAGAATGAGAAGGATAATAAGAAGGAGTAGAAATAGACAAATAAGAAGAAAGGAACAGAGATAAATGGAATGGAAAACGAGAGAAGAGAATAAGAGGGTAGCAGAAGAATAGCTGGAGAAAAAGGAGAAAATGGAGAGAGAGAATATCCAAGAGAAGAGGAATAAGGTTGGCTAAAGAATAAAAAGGAGAGTAATTCAAAGGAACCGAGTATTTTGGAACCGAAAAAAGAGGAGAACAAAAAAAAATAATTGAAAGACAAGTGGATTAAGAGGAAGGAGCAAAAAAAATGTTAGAAAAGAAAGGTAGAATAAGAAAGAAGAGGGAAAGAGGGATAGGAGGAGCGGGGTGGGCGGAGTAAGAGGAAAAGGAGCAGGAGGAAAAGGAGAAGGAGGAAGTGATGGAGAAAGAGAAGGAGATGGAGGATGAGAAGAAGGGAGAGAAGGGGAAGGTGTATAAGAATAACAAGAACATGAAGAGTTTGGAAGTTCTGCAGGCCTGTGGTGATCTTGGGGGGGATGATAAGGGGGGTTGACAGCAGCAATTAGTACAAGTGGTGCCAGTGATGCCTTGAGTTGAGTTGGTGAAGAATTCAGGACCCGCGGTTAGGGAAGATGCTATTAAAACTTTGAAAGCAGTGAGCGTCGCTGTTCACTTGATCCTCTCGGCTCTATCTTTTCTCATCTTCGTCTTTTTATCTTCCTATTTCCACTCTTCTCATTTTCCACAATTCTCCCATTTTCTCTGTTATTCCCACTCTTTGTGATCTACATTTTTTCTCACTTTTCTTCTCTTTATCACTTGTGTGCATTCTTCAGTTCCCCTTTTCTTCCTTTTTGACCTAATTATTTCATATTTTGTCTACCCCCTTCTATTATCCGTGTATATCTTGTCTCATTTATCTCTACATCCTCTCACGTGAATAATCTAATCTATCTATCTCTTTTCTCTCTTTCTCTTTCTCTCTATCTATCTTTCTTTCCCACTCTCACTCTCTCTCTCTTTCCTGAAATTTCACTCCAAATTCTAATCACCAAATAAAGAACAGATTTCGGTCTGTTAGTCAAAGTTTAATCGCGAAGATGGGACCAGCCCCGGCTTTTCAACAAGACGAATTGGATAATTTGCAGGCCAGTTGAAGTTTGTTACTAATGGAAACAACTCTCGCAAATGGATTGTCGCCATTTGTGACAAACAAATGACCATTGCCATCGTGTTGACTGTCATTTTGCCGTCAGAAATTGACTTTGAATTGATTCAATCAATCAAAACCTAGATTAACTATAAGGTTAGGCGTACACCAGTTAACAAGACAAGACAAGACGAGATTAGTCACGTTTAGTCACAGTACTTCACATAGTCATTTATAGCAACACACACCGATTAGTCATTGCTATCGGTGTGCGCTGCTCACAAGCAGCTATGGGAATTGACTGAGACCAAACGTGACCTACCGTCTTGGTTCTTGTCTTTGAATAACTCGCTTGTCTTGTCTTGAATAACCGGTGTACGCCTAGCCTAAGGTCTAGGAAATTTTGTAATTTTTACCCTCATAAAACACATTTTAATGCTTCCTGTAATATAAATCATCCTCATTGGTTCTAGCTGAAATACCATGTTGATGTTTTACGTTTCAGTTTTGTTAATGTTTTTGTATCTTCGGCAACATGGCGGGGCACATAAAATCGGCTCAAGGGCCGTAGGTTGGGCAGACCTGTTCTAAGTTATGCACAAATTGAAGCACCAGTAACAGATTACAATTCCCGATCTCGATCTCTATGTTCCACATCACAGATAATACAGTTGGATTACCTCTTTACTTTCTGTGACTACATGTACAGTTCAATATCCATTCAAGCTCCCAATAATTAATCAATGCTTGAAGCCCCCACCCTCTCCTTATAACACTAATCAATTGTTAATTACGAATCAATGCTGAAAAAAGGGCCGCTCTCATGAACTAGTTCTATTGATGATGTAGTGATCCATCACCGAACTCTGACTGGTCACATGAACTGGTTATTGTTGAAAGCATGGCAATCCGGTGTAATTGAGAGAATTTCCTGCTAATTCGTGCTGTGTATGAACATGATGGCTGATTGACCTCTAATAGTTGATATATGGCAACGTCGATAAACTCTCGAGGAATGGTTGAGTTTGACCCAATTTGAATTCTAAATTGAATTTAATCATCTCTTTTATTTATAACATCAAAATACTTTGGATTCATTCATTTAACTGATTGGATCCTCTGACCGCTTTTGGAAGTGATATATGGATTTGACAATTATTTAAGAAGACATTGAATGGAAGCTGTTCATCATCCGCCAAATTTGAAAAATTCTACTATAAGGTTATAAACTGAAAGACAAGACCACAGCGAGATTAAACACGTTTAGTCTCAGTACCCGATAGCTGCTATGGCAACACACACCGATTAGTCAACGTATCGGTGCGCGCTGCTCAAGCAGCTATGTGAATTACTGTGACTAAACGTGACTAATTTCGTCTTGTCTTGTCTTGATTAACCGGTGTACGCCTAGCCTAATAGTGAACTTGAGAAATTAGATTTTTAAAATTCCTGTCATCTCAATAAAAACAGTGACGATCAGACAATAACTGCTGGAAACGTGGAATATAATATGAGAACGTTATCTTCTTGTAGTAGCTCTGCGAGTCTTGTTTATGTGTTCGCGCTAAAATTCAGCATAAGAAGCAGGTCGTTCCGATTTGAAAAGCAGAGATCTCGCTTTGCAAAGTTTCGAGCAACAAAAATAGGAAGGAAGCAGACAACACTGCAGAAGGAGTGTGGAGTGTTTAATCCTTGACTTCACTTGAAAAGCTTTTTAGCATGAGAAATTGTTCTGGAGAAGAAACAGAAGAATACGAAATCTGAGAGTGTAGAGTGCTGAATGTATGAAGAGAGAAAGAAAATAAGGCAAGATAGAGATGATGAAGAGGATTAGGAGATGGAAGAGGTCGAGATTTAGAAAAGTAGAAGAAGAAGAAGAAGAAGAAGAAGAAGAAGAAGAAGAAGAAGAAGAAGAAGAAGAAGAAGAAGAAGAAGAAGAAGAAGAAGAAGAAGAAGAAGAAGAAGAAGAAGAAGAAGAAGAAGAAGAAGAAGAAGAAGAAGAAGAAGAAGAAGAAGAAGAAGAAGAAGAAGAAGAAGAAGAAGAAGAAGTAGAAGAAGAAAAGAAGAAAAAAGGAAGAAAAAAAGAAATGAGGATGAAGGAGAGAAGAAGGAAGAATGAAAGAAGGAGAACAGAACGAATAGGAACAAAAGAAAAGAAGAAGAAGGAGGAGAAGAAGAAGAAGAAGAAGAAGAAGAAGAAGAAGAAGAAGAAGAAGGAGAAAAAGAATTGAAAGTTTTGTAGAGGGATGAAAAGTATGAGAGGTAGAGAACAACTGAGACTCCAGAATGCAAGCTTGTTAGATGGATACGAAATTAAGGTGGAGCAGAATTAAGTTGAAAACGTAAAGAATTGAAATGAAAAGCGAGACACTAGCATGCCATCTCTCATATAATGGAGCATTTCTGAGGATCAATCAGCCCCTGCTAGTGCTTGTGCGTGGGTAAGTGCTAAGTTTAGAGCAGAACAATTATCCAGCATGCAGCAACAAAATCTGAACTTCTGAAAAGAGATGAGTGAGTCCTTCTTCTTCATAATAATGAAGGCACAACTTGTTCCTACAATCCAGAAACTCATGCGGGAGTTCAGAGAATCAGGGCAGAACGGTCAGATTTAAGTGAGGCATCAAAGTTTTATTAAACTGTTGATTGATTGTTTGATTAATCCATCTCCTTCCAAGTACCTTCAAGCTCTATTTCATCGCTATTTCATCGCTTAACGTGAAGATATTCTCCGAGGTGCTCTATGTTTAATCTAGTTGGAATTTGGGAATTTATTGATGTATTATAGAAAATGGGTGGAATTTAAATTTTTGGATAAGGTAAGTGAGGAATTGAAGAACTGAAAGAAGAAGAGGAGAAGATAGAAGATTTCAGAAGAAGAAACACATGAAGAACATAATCGCTGACACTAATTATTTCAATAACCACAGCCGTTACAACTGAAATTAATTTCAAAATACAGTAATGAGTTTTACCATCTTCGTATGACAAATTACTCTGAACAATAAATAAAAATCAATTCAGTATTCACTGATTATTAGGATAACAACTGAATATTAATAACGATGTTAATGAAGAGGCTTTAGATAATTTCACAATTTTCAAGCACATTGAAACACTGCACCAGTCTTTAAAATCAAGATGTGTGGATATTTCTGTTACAAGATTATTGTTTTTATTGGCTAACAGAACAAAATGGTGACTTAGATGGAATACTGAGCTGCGATTGGTAAGTGGGGAGGGATAATAGCAGCCTATTTTCAACACTAGGCGAAGCTAGATGGTGACTAAAGTTGGTTCGTTCAAAAATTCACCACTGAATGAAGTGTAAACAATGGGGTTCCAAACTTGAAACAGCTGCCCGTCAGCTGATAAAGGGATACTGTGCGTTGTGAGTTGGTCGGTGGGAGGAGAGTCACGCCTAGTTTTAGCAACTGGAGCCGGAGCTAATGACTGTTTAGACCTGAAGATTTCGCGGTGAAGTTCAAGAATTCACTGCACTAGATAGTAGCACCAATAAGCGATTCTCTTTAAACTTGGAAACGGCCTTGCGTCCGACTAGATAATTGGATACTGCGTTGTGATTGGTCGGTGGGAGGAGGATAGCCACGCCTTCTTTGAACACTGGGTGGAGTAATAATGGTGGCTGTATTGAGTTCAAGGTAAACCACTAGAATGATTCCACTAGTTGGCTAACTATTCGCGATTTAAATGTTTTGAAGTTTTCTGCTATGGTTAGTTGACTTGGAATGTATAAGACCAACTCAATAATATGCTGATTGAATAACAATAAGAAGAGGAAGAAGGAAGAAGAAGAAGAAGAAGAAGAAGAAGAAGAGTAGAAGAAGAAGAAGAAGAAGAAGAAGAAGAAGAAGAAGAAGAAGAAAAAGAAGAAGAAGAAGAAGAAGAAGAAGAAGAAGAAGAAGAAGAAGAAGAAGAAGAAGAAGAAGAAGAAGAAGAAAGAAGATAGAAGAATTTGAAGAAGAAGGAGCTAAGCTAATAATTGAGAATCGGTATTACGATGAATACAAAGACCTTTATTCAAGTTACTGCTATGCCTATCTTTCCCCTGGCTTGTTACACAAAATACACTAAGTATCATGTTCCTCTAGTCCTTCTGGCAGCAGGAGACCTAGGACTGAGACAAACAAGGAGGACTACCAGGACTAGAGACTGAAGATAGGAGACCTAGCAAGGAGCTGAAGATGACAGAGGGGAGGACTACCAGGACTAGGACTGAGGTAGGAGGACTAGCAAGACTAGGGCTGAGATGACAAGGAGGACTACCAGGACTAGGACTGAGATAGGAGGACTAGCAGGACTAGGGCTGAGATAACAAGGAGGACTAGCAGGGGTAGGGCTAAGCTGACAATAGCATTATCTATCTCCTCAACGTTTAAAAGGCTCCTCATAATACAACAATATTAGCATAAACTACTATTATTTTATAATATTGTCCTGTTTGTAAATTAGTGGTTCCATTCTAATTTTAAGTGGTTTCATTTGGCTTCTAATGAGTTATCAATTCATTATTTGCTTTTCAAATTCTTTTTAAATGCTGCAGAAGCCTAATGCATTTAGTTTGAAATTTTTGTGACTTCTGACCTCACTACCGGCGCACAAGATTATCCTTTTTGCCGGTAGTGTCATAATTGTTAACAATACTGTTGATGGTTTTGAAAATGTATTCTCAAAGGTGATTTTTTTTTTTTTTTTGTATTTTTATGCTAATGTTGTACCAATTTTACTTTTGTATTGTTAACCAATATTATTGTTGTATTTTAACAATTTACTTTTAATGGCAATAAATATTGATTGATTGATTGATTCTACAAATTCAAATTCAAATTTCGTTTATTGTTGAAACATTTTACAAAATGTATAACAAAGTCAATAAGAAAAGTAAAAAATAACAGCATTGGCTAAACAAAACATCATAAATTCATTAACAATTCCATTCTTATCATATGGACATATATTGACAAGTAAAACTTTCAGATTTTTCTCAAAACAATCAATATCACAATTTTTCAAAACATTTGGTAACTTGTTAAAGAGCCTAATGCCATATTCAATAAAACCATTTAAAGTATAAGAATAATTACACTGATTAACTCTAAGCGCCGAAGCATGCCTAGTATAATGAGAATGAACAGAGCTATTGACTGGAACGCTTAATAAGTTTTTCTTAATGTATAGAAGACACTCAAATGCATATAAACAGCTGGCAATGTCAAAATCTTCAGTTGCTTAAAAAGTGGTTTACAATGTGTCTGGCTATGAACATGAGCAATTATCCTCATAGATCGCTTCTGCAAAATGAACAACCTCTTCACATTAGTGTCATTGCCCCATGCAGTAATGCCGTAAGACAAATGACTACGAATAAAAGCCTGATAAACTGTTAGCAAAACAACAGAGTCAGCAATGAATTTAAATCTGTTGAGCGGAAATAAACCTTTAGACATTTTACCATGAAGCGAATTTATGTGTAACTCCCACTTCAAGATTACTCTGCACTGTAATACCTAAAACTTAGAATTATCGGTACTTAAATTTAAGCCTAACTCCAATATCTGTGTCTTATCCCTGTTTAAACAGAGTGAATTGGCAGCAGACCAGTCTTCAACAATTGAATTTACAAAACTGTGATTTAACAAGTTATTACATTTAATCTGAACAGCCAGATCATCTGCAAACATGAATGGCTTTACAAAATCAGTAGTCATGGCAGCAGGGAGATCATTCACATATATAATAAACAGAAGTGGCCCTAATGTAGATCCTTGGGGGACACCTGATCTGACTTCTAAGAAATTAGAGTAACAATTATTGTAAAAAACAGACTGATACCTATCCTTCAAGTAAGATGACATAAGACTAATAGCTATATTGTCAAAACCATAAAAACTAAGTTTTTGAATCAAAATTTCATGAGATATAGTAGCAAATGCCTTAGACCGATCATAGAAACTCCCTTTAACCCTGCGGCTCTTAGCAATAGAATACCTGCCACACTTAATAAATTCTGAGATACCCATACCAGTTCCGCCTTTAGGTCTGACCCCATATTGACTGTCACTAAATAGATGGTTACTCTCAAAATATTCAATAATTTGCTTATACAAAATATTCTCAAGATTTTAGAAAAACAGGAATTATAGAGATAGGTCTGTAATTATTACAATCAGAAACAGAGCCGTTCGTAAACAAAGGAATCACCTTAGAAGACGTGAGGCATTGAGGAAATATTCCAACATCAATACAATGATTAAAAAGACAACATAGCACTTCACAAATATAAGGCGAGGCAATTTTCACAATAAAAGAGTTAAGATTATAAACATCAAGGCAGGTACTATTTTTTAAAGACATAATGGTTTTATGAACTTGTTCAACACTTGTATAACAGAAAGAGAAAGAAGTAGGCACTGCTTTAGGTACAGAATTTTTGAACTTAGCAAGATAATAAGATACACTATGATCAGCAGCAGGAACGCTCTGCACAATTTCGCTTACCTTCTCTAAGAAAAAGTTATTAAACTTATCTGATGAGTGGTCATCACTGCTTGTATTCTTTGATACATCATTTCTATTTATATTCTCCTTAACTATTGACCATAACATTTTAGGTTTGTTGCTAGCATTAAGGATGCGATAATTATTATAATTAAGTTTTGCTTCTTTAATCATTTTTTTTAAAAGTTTTCTTAAATTAATATATTTAGCTTTATAATAGTTGAAGCCAGTGTTTTTAAACAATTTCATACATAATTAAACACAGTTCTTTCAGTTGCCTTATATCACCATTGTACCACTTAAAATTATGAGATGTATCATTTTTGACTAGAACATACTTTGAAGGAAAAACTCTGTCCACAATGTGCAAGAATGCATCATGAAAATAAGCAAATTTTTATCTGTAGAGTCAATGGAATAAATCACAAGCCAATTAACTGCTGACAACGAAGTTACAAAATTAAAAACACCAGAATTGTGTAGAGGTCTAATAATTCTTCTAAAACCATGGTCTTTAGAAACATCAGTCTTATGAGCACTCAAATCTAATGAACATTTAAAGATAACAGCAAAATGGTCGAAACCAACACTGGTTCAACTGCAGCAGCAAGTATTCTATCCTGTGGATTGAAGTTGCAACATTGTCAATACATGACCCTACTCCATGCAAGGAGGAGGCTGGTCTAGTAACTTCATTTATCACTAGATTAAAGATTAAAACTAATTAAAAATATTTTGAAAAACCATCTTAAAACTAGAATTGGTCAATATATCAATATTAAAGTCATACAAAGAATCACAGATGCATTAGATTTGTTTTCTGTTGTTAAGTCTATCAAGCAAGTTGAAGATAATTTCAATGAAAGACTCAAAATTACTATTATCTGGAACTCCTGTACACCTCAATACAAATTACATTAAATTTAGTAATTAGAACTGCTGATATCTCGCAGACACGCTGCACTGACAGTTCAATTAAATAATCAACTTCATGACCAATCAGACCGTCTTTCAAAAATATTGCCAGATCCACCTCTACTGCCATAAGCTCTACAATAAGAACTAACACAAGTGTAACCAATGATTTGCAATCTCCTGCAAGTTCAAGCGCTCCCAGCCAATGCTCACAGATGCAAAGAATATCTTCATTAAATTTAAAATTGAGACTCTGGAGTTCATCAAAACTACTGAGCAAACCCTGGGTGTTCCAGTGAACAATCACCAAACTAGATTGAGCCTCAATAGCACTATTCAGATTAGGAGCTAGGTATTTGCCATTTTCAGTGAAGCCTTCAAGTTTAAATTGTCATTTCCGCTTTGCTTTCTTGTGAAATATTTAGCAACATAAGTATTTTTTAGCCAAAACTCTGCCTTGTACCCAAGCTCCAACGAACTAGCAGGCACACCAACCTTGAACGAAGCGAACGACTCAGGATGATTGGAAACAAGTTTTTCAACTGTAGAATTACTTATTCCCTGTTTATTCAAAAATTCAGAAAGGTTATCACAAGTTGTCTCAGGTACAAATCTTGAAACAAAAAGAAACATTTATCACAATTTATTACAATTATCTCAATCCATCCATTTTTTTTCTACTTGCAGAGGAGTGGTCGCGCGCGGGTGAAGCCGTGCCAGGAGTGGGGGGCGGCTTTGATCCGGCCTCCTCGCCTCCCAGTCGACTAACACCTCTGTCGGCGGCGGTTGCCTGGGGAGCGGCAGCCGGGATGGCGCTCGTCGTCCTCGCCGCACTCAGCTACCAGTGCGCGGCGTCCTGGCGCTGGCTGCGCGCGCACCGCGTCGTCTTCTGGGCGGAGGAGAGCGCCGAGGATGGCGACATGCAAGGAGTCGTGCACCGGACGGCGTGAAAAGCAGGCCGCTATGTTACGGATCTCACTCGCTGCCCGATCTGAACCGCCGCCCGCGCTCGCTCAGCAGTACGTGCAGGACAAGGATAACAAGAAGGTGAACATTGAAATTATTGTACAATTTATAGAATGAAATAAAATAGTTTACGCCTCAACACAATATCAACATTTGACATATATTATTTTTGGGTGGTTCGTGGCGAGGCGTGCTCAAGGGTCAGACTGATTAAGTTATCAGCGGTCAGATAAAATCCATTGGGCCCAGGGTTTCCCGAGCCTGGTTGACGGAAGGATTTGACGGCAAATACTGATGCCACTCCGTCTTTCGGAGGAGACGTTAAGCCGTCGGTCGACTGCCTTCAAGTAGTCGTTTATATCATCATCATTACCCCTCACGCACAAGCACAGAGGACTCATGTGGGCATCATCCTCAGAAAAAAAAAAAAATAAAGGCGGTTTTCCGTCGCTAATAGACGGTTTATGATGGATCCAATAACTATTGAATCAATAACCATGTGTTTTCAAATGCCAAAAAGTTATTGATTCAATAAGTCTTTGATGAACGACTGAAGAACCAGAAAACATAACAAGTGTTATACAGAGGTGTTTCAAGTAGTGTCGAACATTGTGAGGGTTGTTCCTGGTTGATGAGGGACTACAAATGTCGTATTTGTCAAAACTCAGCCGGTTATCCTTATACTGCCATTTTGTTTCTTTCACTTAGAATTTTTATCTCAAGAACGAAAATCAATCAATCAATCAATCAATTAATATTTATTGCCAAAAAAAATTGTTTAAAATACAATAATATTGAGCACAATACAAAAACAAGTTGTATTGATCTGGAAATTTGAATGAATATTTATGCTATGGAGACTCAACTTTAGAAAATGAAATGAAAAATGGTCTATATTGAATTTTTTCAAAATGGCATTTTATTTTAACCAAATTTCACAAAACCGTTCACTTTTTCTAAATTTTCTCGATTTTTGTGAAAGTGAAGCATAAGTGTAAGTAGTCACTTTTAAAATCTTTATTATTTTTAGAGTTGAGAAAGGTTGGTCTTATAAGGTTCATTAAACAGTCAACTGTGAACTTTAATATCTTGAATGTTCCCCAGAGAGAAAGAGGGATTCACCTGAATGGCGGCTGATGGCTTAACCGCAGTTGTAATCAAAAAACTGATGGATCTATCAAAAACGGCAGGCATAAATCAAGTCTTATGGTATATATAATAATCTATATATATTAAGCGAGCAATTTCTGTATGTTTTATAGTTATGTTTATATGTTTATATGTTTATATATGTATGTCCAACGGATCTCGAAAACAGCTCTAACGATTTTGACGAAATTTGGAAAATAGGAGGTTTGTGATACAAAATTCGTTTGCGCCGGGTCTCATCCCTGGGATAACTCGCTAAAGGACCTAAAAAAGGAGAAATTGATCCTTTAAGAATCAGCTGACAGAAGAAAGAAATTTCCGTCGGCTGTAAATGATGAGAAAGAGTAAGAGCGAGTGATTGTGTGAGTGAGACAAGATTATTATTTCAGCTGCTGAGACAGTGACAGAGAATCAGCTGACAGGAACAAACAATCTTCCGTCGGGTCTTGATGTTGTTGAGTAAAACCAGCGGTTCCATTACTAGAATTGAGAAAATATCGAAACACATAATGAAGCTGCTCCTATTCCCCTTTTTTTCTGATTTTAATTTATCTATAGAAAATTAAAAGGTATTTGAAATTTTGAAAATATTCCATGTTGTATTGTTATTTTAAAATTTGAGGCATGAAGTTAGCCATGTGATCTGTTTTTATTTATTTGAAAAAAATCGTCAAGAGTTCATCAAAACAGCTGACCTAAAAATAGTTATCAACCCATATTATTATTTCTACATAATTAGTGGAATTAGGTTAAACACGGCGAGGTGGAACAACCTTCGGGTCTCCCTACCGACAAAAGCCATACACTAAATAAATAAATAATTTCTACATGAAGCATATAGAAATAATAATAGTAGTAAAATATTTTTTAATGAAAATAATGAAGTATTATTACTACTATTATTACTACTACTACTATATGGAGCAAAATTTTACCACATGTGCGATTTTTCAAATGATATGCATTCAAACTCGATTATTCATAATATTTCGAAAGCTCAGATTACTTTTTTTATAGTGCAATGATGAATCAGTGCATAAGACTGATGGCTGTACTTTAAAAAATTGTTCAATTTCATTCCTTTTTTTCTTTTAAAAATTTCCATTCCTGTGCCTTTGTAGGCCTACCCGAGCAGGCTCAGTACCCCGATATTAGTCTATTATTACTGCAATTCAAATTCTTCTTAATCTAATTTTTGTCAATAAACTCTTTTAATGGAAAGGATTTTCAGAGTGATATATATCTTTTTAAAGTATCCAGCCTCCTCGCAGGTTCCATTGGAACCTGGAACTATTTTGGACCTATTTTCTACCTATAAGAACTTATCGTAATAGAGGACTCTTCTGATTTGTGTGCTTTCTTGCTCATTTAGTGCAGACGTTCTTCTGATCTGACTATAACACCTTCCTCTATCACAAAGCCTTCCTATGACATGGATATCCGTAGTTGGGAGACCTTTTCGATTCACTACCCTTCTTCACCACAACTTTTTTCTGGATTAGCATTCTTTCTATTGTTATTTATTTAACTTTTCATGTTATTATTGTATGTATTGAAGTATGTAATGTTGTTTTAATGTTTGTGTATGAAATAAGTAAATTGAAAATTGAAATTGAAAGAGTAACTTAGTAGTAATCGTATCCGTGCTTCGCTAAGGGATTAACAAAGCTCTTCAACCTATGAAAAATATGTATAATTATTATAGCTATGCAGTCTGTTTTTCAAGTCGGGAAAAGGGTGGACAAGTACTAGCGGTAGATAGACTGTCGTACTATGTTGAGATCAGGGACTATTTTATGAACTTTCAAGTGCCAATTTTTAGGAAATACGAAGTTTCAGGTCCATTCGATCTATAATACTAATACAACGAATATTCTTTTCTCTATATTACATCTTTGTCAAATCTCTGTAATCTGTCATGTTGAGGAAATAAGTGAAGATAGAAAGAGAGAAAGAATATACAGTTGCAGCAACCGCAACGCGTCTCACATAATATCACAAAAAAATCAGTTTTTAAAATTGAATGGCAAACAATATTTCACACAAACATCACGAACCTAGAATACATAAAATAGGAATCAAATGATTTCGAATTCAAACCTAGAACAATTTGTTTTGATTAAAGTTACTTCTCTGCTACAACTCAAACCGTCCAACCCTTCATCAAAATTTTTGTTTCATGTCGTTTTTCCCCATCCTTTTATCTCTTCTCGTGACATACATTGATTTCCCTCCATCATCTTTTCAGTCCAAATGAGTCTCTCTCTACTGTTTACAGTTTTTGAAACACATAGTTTTATATGTGTCTACTCAGTTTTATAACGTAGAAATATAGAACGAAATTGATTTATACAATTTAATGGACTGTTCTCTTTCAGAAACAAGAGCATGTTGTTTTAACATCATAGCTTTTCCGTGAATAAATAATTATTCCGTATTTAGTATGAATTATTTCACGGAAAGAAGAGCAACTGCTGAATTCATAGAATCAGCTATTTTTCGTTTGGGATAAAAATTAATTAAATTTTCTTCATTACCCTAGGGCTTTCCTGCAGGCTTAATTTGAATTATCCTTTGATAAAATGGAAAATCTTGATTTCCCATCTTTAGATCTAGTCCAGTCTTTCATTTTCAGCCTTCAGATCTATATATATAGCTTTCTTTGAATTCTCATCTCTGTAATTATCATAACCGCAAATTTCTTAGAAACTCTGAGATTTGATAGAAACTTGAGATTTGATGTTAGGAGTGGTCCGTGAGGAGCATCTTGAAATGAGAAAAAAATAATCAGACTCTTCTCTATAGAACACAAGAGAGGCTTGAGTTACATCTATTTTCTTCTAACTCTATTTGAACTTCTATCTCAATTCTTCAAACAGAATTGGTGTTTCATTGAAAGAGTGTTCTTTATTTTCCAATATTATTCTCATGATTATTTTTGTTTTCTTTTTATAATATTTATTTTGTCTCAATTGTATATATTTCACTTAATTGATGTGAATTTTGGCCTTCATGAATGCATTTGGGCCTTGCCTGTAGCACTCTTGTAAGTATGTATAAATGAATTAATTAATCAACTGAATATCGCAAAACACTAAAGAAATCAAACAGTGTAAAATATTACAAAAGTATTTGGATTAACTACGTCGTAATATTCATAGTTCATTAGATTCTTAGTAAACCTCGAGTACGAATATTTCAACAAATCTTTCATGAGAGAAAAGTTCGTTAGAAGTCAGAGGTATCACAGTAATCTAAAACCTTGAAAAGAACCGTTACATTTTATAACGTCCCTTATTCCAGATCGTAAACTGACAGACATTAAATTATTTCGAGGCGCAGCGTGTCGCAACACTTCTAATTTCCAATTATTACAGAAATGTTGGATGAAAACGTTCAGAAATGCTCGGAATGTTTCAAGATTGTGAACTGAGTTGGAAATCTTCAAGGTTGGATTTGTTTTAAAAGACGCTAGAGTGACATCTCAGGCATTACATAAGAAATTCAAGTTTGTTTTGACTAAAGGATGATTCTAGTAAGGGCTAGTAAGGAGCAGTAAGGGCTAAGCCTGCTTTTCTCTTCCAAATCGTAACATATTTACATTTTTGAGTTTATATAAATGAATGAATGAAAAAATGAATATATAACTGATTATGTATGAAAAAATTAATATTTATCTGATTATGTATCATATTCAAATGGATGGAGAAAATTCCATTCATTCTCGAAGTGTACAAGCTTAACCAAAATGTTTGTTATTAAAGCGACCGCTAGTACAACATAAAATAAAAATACCAAAATTGGTCTTAATTACAAACCAGCTTCATACAAACGTAAACCGCAACGGAAAACGTAGTAGTAGCCATGAATAATTCCCGAGCTCATTTATGAATGGAATGACGGACTGTTTTCAATGTCGCCCACGTATTTTGCGTCTAGACGAAGTGAACACCCACGCTAAACCGGAGCACTCTGGGGAATTTCAGCTCAGCAGCTGAATAAAACAACACAGAGTCTCGGTGGTTAGTGAATTCGTGAAATAATAAAATAAAGTAGGAGTTCTCTAGTTGAATAAGCAACTTTTGTCAATAAGTTTATGTAGTGGGCGTGAGATAATCGGTTTCTACTTTGTGAATGGGCTAGCTGGAAGCCATAATCGAGTTTGCAAAGTTTGTTGGTGGTTACATTGAGTAAGGTTACGTAATTTCGGGTGAACTAGTAAATTAGTAACTTGATTTTCAACTTACCGAGAATTGAAGCAGCGAAGGGTTTCTATTTATAAGCGAGTGGTGTTTGATGTTTTGTTGTGGTTGGGTAATAGTTGACTACAGTTGTTCATAAATGTAGGGTTGTGAGGAGATTGGAGTTGAGGTCAATGTACGGTATTGGGTGCTTCTGGAGAGTAAAAAATAGGCAGCATCTTAAATCTCCTATAGGATCTATTATACGTATGACTACAGATAATATGTGAAAGTCTCGATGTCTAGAATCTAGACTCTAGATAGATATTTAGTTGGTCTAATTAGTTGAAATAGGAGGGCTAACCGTGGGCCAAATACATGGGCGGATTTAAGGGGGGCTTGGGAGGCTTAGAACCCCCAAATTAGTGTAGCCATTGTAGCAAATGTTATAAATGTA
Organism: Laodelphax striatellus; assembly: GCA_017141395.1. NCBI lineage: Eukaryota > Metazoa > Arthropoda > Insecta > Hemiptera > Delphacidae > Laodelphax > Laodelphax striatellus. The sequence goes on along the minus strand of CM029541.1, from coordinate 4,717,335 downwards.
GTTATATAATAGTTTATAGCAAAAACTTTTTGTCAGAAGTCCTCCCAGGTACCCCACAGGAAATATCCTCTAACTCCAGAATCCAGAATTCAGAAAATCAATCAATGATATTTCGTTCAGTGATGGCGAAGACAATTCTGTAGTCTATCCTCAGAATTTTCTTTCATAGAATTGAATCTTTTGATAAAATTCAAGAAAAATAATTGTCTTCGGTGGAGGAATTGGTAGAGACTCAATTATTCACTGGTTGGCTCAATATAATTATATTGGTTGACTCAATTATTTGGTATGAAAATGTAATATTAGTTTAAAATATATATATAGTTTGAAATGTAATATTTACTTCATCACTTGATTTCCTTAAACTTTTCAATATTATGTAGAATTTCTCATGAAACTTTTTCGTATGATCTTTTAGAAAAAAATCTAAAATGATTTCAGTGTTTTGTTTCTGTGATTTTTCATCAAGACAAGAGTGACGGACACAATATAAACAATTAAATATGATTCCTCAATAAGTAAAAAAGCTCGTGAAATTATGTTATCCACGGTGTGCAAATTTGCATGTAGAGAAGCCTAGTTTACTACATAAATAGCATCACAAACGTTATCTATAGGATGAAGTAAACAAGTGAGCTGGTACTGTCTTTGATGCTCGACTACCATTGGCCAGCTTCTACCGGTGTTAAAAGTGGGAGTGAGAAATCTCATCCAATCGCAGAGCTCCATCGTAGTCTCAGTAGGTTCTTCCATTTTGTTTTCAAAGGCAGCCATTTTCTTCGTGCTCGACTACCATTGGTCAGCTTCTACCGGTGTTAAAAGTGGGAGTGAGAGGTCTCATCCAATCGCAGAGCTTCATCGTAGTCTCAGTAGGTTCCTCCATTTTGTTTTCAAAGGCAGCCATTTTCTTCGTCTTGACAAGCGTATTACAACTCCTTGAAAGAGTATGACGAAATAAATCATTTTTGAACACATTTAGTATTGAGAATCACTGACTAAACTAGTACTGTATTCAGTTTTGATTTGGAAGTCAGTTATTTATCAATGTTGTTTTCCATGACGAAATACTTGTAGAATATTCAGTTAAAGTAACGACTTGTATTTCACTGTGAAATACAAGTCGTTACTTTAACTGAATCAGTTATTCAGTTCTGGAAACAGAAAAATTGAAAGAAGAAAAACATTGAACACTCATGGGCGGATTTGGAGGATATTTCCTGATGGGGCTTCTAACATAAAATATTTGCTAAAACCCATTATAACTACATTTATTACATTTCAAACAATAGCAATATTAATAAGGGGGGCTTAGCCCCCCAAGCCACCCCTTAAATCCACTCATGTGAACACTATTGATGCAGTTGGGAATGAGGAAAAAGGTAATAGTTTCAAATTGTAGAAGAACATTGGCAGAATATCTTGAAGTTTTCAACTGAAATATGTTTAATCATTTATTTAACACATTCCTTCTTCTTTGGTGGGTATTCGGTACCCCCAAGACCCCTCGGTAGTTCGCCACTATAGCCCGCGTTCCTTATAATATTATGAATTATAATATAGAATACTTCATCTACCATCTTTATCTATAATTATCCTGTCCAGTTTCCTTTGAATTCTCTCCTGTTCTTTGAGTTTTACAGCTTCAGGTTACCCTTTTACTTCATCCATCATAATTTACTATTTGAATCCATTATTATTCTGTCCTTTCACTTTTCCCCAGTTATTTGAGTTATACAGCTTCAGGTTAACCCGGTTACATACTCTATTAGCTCACATATTGTTCAAACCTCAACTACAAGTGTCAGAATTCGTTTTATTATCCCCCATGCATGAGCTAATGATTGTGACTGGCAATTTGTACAGCCTTCCAATTACCTAGACATATGTAGCACATATTCTATGCATATGAATATGAATGACTAGTAGCACTCGACAGTGAGGTAGGGTTGTAGTTTGAAACCGTTTGAGGGAACGGTGGGCTGAGGATCGCAGCAACAGTGAGGTGAGGCACTCACTCACAAATTAATAGATTATCTCATCACCTGTGTAATCCGGGCCTAATGAGATTATTCAAGGGAGCTACACGCTGTTGAAATGATATATAGGCCACGTATTATGTTGAGTAATGTGAGGTAGATCGTTGATTTCCACTGAGGTGAAGGTCACAGCCTCCATAATTCAAGAGCATCTGAATCAAATCAGTTGATATTTATTGCGTATGCAATAAAATAAATGATTGTGGCTTATCACAGAAAATAAATAAATATGAGAAAATATGAAAATACAGAAAATATGAGGCAAAATTGAGAAAATAAAAATGAATTATTCATTCATTAATCCGTTAAACTGTATTATCTATTTCCAGTTTTTATAGAAAAGACTTAGGGCCCTTCATGAGCTCAGATTTCTAAGTCCAAGACTGAAACAGTTGGCTACCGTAGCATCGACAAACGCTTGTCTCGATAGGTTAGTGGGTTAGCAGCACAGAGCTTAGTGTCGAGGCTAACGTTTGTCGATGCTACGGTGGCCACCCATTTTAGTCTAGGACTTAGCTAAATCCCGAACTCATGAACCGGCCCTAAGTTGTTACAAGCACATAATTATATGATAGAATACTAACACAATATCTACTTAGTTATTGTATATTATCACTATATTATCTGTCCAATAAAATGGTGTGTGCAGGCGTGGATAAGAGAGTGGAGGAGTGTTATAAGGCGTGCACCGGTTGAGGTCAAGACAAGACAAGACAAGAATGACGTCACGTTTGACAGTACAGTCACGGTCACATAGTTGCTTATAAAGCAACATACACCGATTATTCATTGCATCAGAGTGTGCTGCTTCATAAGCAACTATGTGAATTACTGTAACTAAACGTGACTAATCTTGTCTTGTCTTGACTAACCGGTGTACGCCTAGCCTTAGAACAGTACTAGCTCTAATATCTAGCTAATATGATAAGCTAATAATATAATAAGCTCCAAGATCACTTGCTGTACTAGCTTGTACAGCTCTATTATAGGTGTGTTTTTGTTGAATTCAAAATTTACGAAGTCAATTCAAAATTTCTCAATTATTTTGGATTTTTTATTTGCTGTTTTTATTTGTAACTTCAATATGGAATTTTTTGTATATTCAAAAATGGTTCTGCATTGGTTTTTGAAGATGAAATTGGTGGTTCAGTGGGATGATAAGCCTGTGACATTACCTGAATTTCGACTGTTTGTAAAAAAATGGATGAGTAAGGCTTGGCGTATACCGGTTAGTCAAGTATAAGAAGACAGAGACAAGACGTGACTAATCATTGGTTACTGTAACTGACAACGTATTACTTGCTAACTCACATAGCTGGTTATAAAGCAGCACACACCGATGCAATGACTAATCGGTGTGTGTTGCTCCCTAAGCAACTATGTGAATGTACTATGACTGAAACGTGACTAATCTCGTCTTGTCTTGTCTTGACTAACCGGTGTACGCCTAGCCTTAGATGTTGAGCCTATAACATAACCTGGATTTGGACTGTTTGTAAAAATTTGATGAGTAGGCCTAACAGTTTTGGGCATAAGCCTGTTGTACTTCCCTATGTAAATTATTGAATAAATGATTGACTGATTGATCATTCTTCTATGTAAATGATTGAATAAATGATTTATTGCTTGATTGATTGATTGATTGATTGATTGATTGATTGATTGATTGATTGATTGATTGATTGATTGAATGATTGATTGTTAAAATGATGTATTTTGAATCAATTACATCAGATACTTGCAGAATGCCTGACCTCAAGTTTCTAATTTTTGATTCCCGTTTTTCCCCAGCATGTTCTGAGACAGACCACCCTGCCGTCTGTACCCACACGTCACCAGACATTTCAGAGGCAGCTATCACACCGACTCGACTTCGAAAATGTCCAATTCAGCGTCTGCAAACTGGAGCCGAAAAACGAAACTCACATCGGACTCATCAAGGTGAGTGACTTGTCATAATATCTAACTAAAACTGTTGAGCCAGTTGTGCAAATGTCAACCAATGTGGATCCCTGATGAAATTATCCAATTGTTTATCGGGTATCAAAGCTCAGGTTGCTCAGAAGTCGTGAAGTCGATCAGACTTTGAATTTCCAATAAATCTATATATAAAAGCGAAATGGCACACATATAATAGCGATTTTGTGCGTTTTCTCAGATTTTTCGAGAACTAATTGACAGAAAATGTTGAAATTTGGTACTTAGGTTCGTTCGAGGTCTAAAAATAATATGTTAAAATCTTTTTAAGATTCTCCCAGAATTACGCCAGAAATAGCCCAATATTCGCGTTTTCCTAGCGATTTTGTGCTTTTTCGAGAACTAATTGGCAGAGAATGTTGAAATTTGGTACATAGGTTCGTTTAAAGTCTAAAAATAATATGTTTACTGTGTCTAAGGAAGCCCCTGGTGAGCAAGCACTGGATGTGAATGAGCTCAGGTTGACAACGGCCGAAGGCGAGCGACTTTGCCTGCTGTATAAATTATCAATATAAAGGAAAACAGTATACAAGTGGAAAAATTATGGCACATTGAGAATTGTTCCACATTGTTCTCTTCAAGCATTCGTATTTATTTCATTTGTTTTTGTAGATATCAATTAACTTTCTTTACTATGTTAGTTGTTTGAACCGCCATTGCTGTGATGTTTGTAGAAACCGCCCATTGTGGGAGGAGCTTATCTAGGCCAATGGCAGTCGTTCACCTTGATAGGCCATTCAACTGCCAATCACAGCGCTTGGTTACGAGTATAAATTCTGCTGCACTGTACTCTATTAGTTCACCAGAGATTGATAATGGTGTAACAACCGAAACTGCAGTAGGCTATCTCGTTGTTTTATTAAATATGTGGTCATGACAATTTCAAGTTTTCTTATTCAGTACTAAGAAAGTTGTGGGAAATGAATGGGATGAACGAAAGATAAAGAAAGTACGAAACTGAAATGGAACAGTAATAGAAATAGAATGAAAGAGAGAAGTTCGAGATGAGAGGGTAGATGGGACAGAGGTGGAAAGAGAAACAAGAAAAAGGAAAGAGAACGGAAAATCATGATTTGTGGATTCTAGTCCTGTGGGACTGAGAGTAGAGTTGATAGTACCCTACATATGAAGCATGATATAAATGATCTGTATACAGATGTATAGAGCATGTATGGTATGGAATAAGTACGACTATGGAATAAGTATATCTATATGTTACAGATAAGAGCTTTAAAATACTGAACTTTAAAATGACGATTATGGTAATGAAATTGCAACTGAAATTGATCAGGTCCTCAGAAATTTATGAGGAAAATAAAATACGTAAATACTTCTTTTAGAATTTTGAAAAACAGCGGTTAGATTTACTTTATACTCCACAATGACCTAGAACAAGGTATATATTGATGTAATAATTGGGGAGGAGGAGGAGGAGGAGGAGGAAGAGGAGGAGGAGGAGGAGGAGGAAGAAGAAGAAGAAGAAGAAGAAGAAGAGAAGAAGAAGAAGAAGAAGAAGAAGAAGAAGAAGAAGAAGAAGAAGAAGAAGAAGAATATGAAGATGAAGAAGAAGAAAGAGGAGGAGGGAGGAGGATGATGATGATTAGGAGTAAGAGGCTGAGGAGGAGGAGGTGGAGGAGAACGAAGAGGAGGAGGAGGAAGAAGAAGAAGAAGAAGAAGAAGAAGAAGAAGAAGAAGAAGAAGAAGAAGAAGAAGAAGAAGAAGAAGAAGAAGAAGAAGAAGATTGATTGATTGATTGATTGATTTTTGAAGAAGAAGAAGAAGAAGAAGAAGAAGAAGAAGAAGAAGAAGAAGAAGAAGAAGAAGAAGAAAGAAGAAGAAGAAGAAGAAGAAGAAGAAGAAGAAGAAGAAGGAAGAAGAAGAAGAAGAAGAAGAAGAAGAAGAAGAAGAAGAAGAAGAAGAAGAAGAAGAAGAAGAAGAAGAAGAAGAAGAAAGAAGAAGATGAAAATGGCTTGAGTTCAGCAGTGAGGGCAGGCAGCAGAGCAGACAGGGTGCCATGTGGCGAGGTCAGGCAGCGTCGGCCTGGGACGCACCGCGGTCACCATGGCAACCCCGGCAGCCCTGCCTGCCTGCCACAAGAGACGGCTGCTTGCTCCCTACCTACCTACGCATTTCGCTCGCCTGCTACAAATAGCTCTGGCCCATATTCCATACCGCCCACCCTCACGCTCGTCCACCCAAATACCCCTCTACCACCTCTCAGCAACCTGCCTACACCTGCCCTACACAACTACCTCACTACCAAATATCTTACAACCCAACCTCACCCTCTACCAACCCCAAACCCCTCCCCCACCCCCGAGGCTTTTCTCAAAATTTCCTTTTCAATGTTTGACACACAATTTCCATATTAAATAATAGAAAATAGAGGTATAGTAGGTGGAACCTACCCGTAACCCCGGTCGTACACCGGAGCAATAAGCAATAGGCAACTAGCAACATACGGATCATATGATTGTCTACTCTATACAAACCAATAGTTCAATGCACACCGAAACAGCTGCTTTAGGTGTGCATTGGACTATTTGTTTTTATAGAGTAGACGATCTTATGATCCAAATGTTGCTTATTGCCTATTGCTTATTGCTCCGGTGTACGAGCTGCCTAAGGGTCTTCCCACCGATAAAAAGCCATAAGATGAAAAAAAGGTGCAGTAGAATCCAGCTCAACCGTAATAATGGGGGCAAGACCGTTTCAGGTAATCAATTTTTCTGACTAATAAATTGTTCATAATTTTTTATATTTGATTTGAAAAATACACATACAAATAGAGTTTCCCTCATCAATTGAAAATAATAGAAAATAGAGGTACAGTAGAATCCAGCTCAACCGTAGTAATGGGGGCAAGACCGTTTCAGGTAATCAAATTTTGTGACTAATAAATTGTTTATCGTTTTTTATATTTGATTTGAAAAAGACACATACAAATAGGGTTTCCCTAACAAATAATAGAAAATAGAGGTACAGTAAAATTCAGCTCAACCGTAATAATGGGGGCAAGACCGTATCAGGTAATCAAATTTTGTGACTAATAAATTGTTTATCGTTTTTTATATTTGATTTAAAAAACACACATACAAATCGGGTTTCCCTGACATCAATTCAATTGAATATAATCTATATTAATAAAAGAGAGTTGATGTCTGTACGCTCGCTTATAACTCGAGAACGGCTGAACCGATTAAGATGATTTTGGATTCGTTTGAATTTTTAAAGCACTGGTTAACATAATATGTATTAAAATATAAGAAAATCTCTTTATAATTAATAAATAATTAGTAAATTAATGACCTAACCTATCAAACATTTACAAACGGATGTTTTGAAATTGCCGGCCAAGCGGCTACCGAAAGATGATCGTGATTCAAGATCAAAAAACTCAGCACCATCATTCTATGCCTCGGTAGCTCAGTGGAAAAAACCCTGCGTCTGATGCTAGAGGTCGCGGGATCGAATCACGCTACGGTCAAATTTTTTTTGCTCTAGCTTTTCTACTCTAATTATTTTTTTACGCTAGAATCATCAATAATAAAAATGAGTTATCGTTCGTATCATGCATGTTTTATTGTTTCTAATAATAAAATTGAAAAAAATATATAAAATAAATTAAAACAAAAAAATTATTGATTATATAAAATAAATAATACATTGATTATATTAAATCTCTTTTTACTTCGTGACATTTTTTGTGGGGGAGAGGATAAATGAAGGGGGAACATTTGGGGGAAAGAAAGGGGTGAAATGAAGGATTTTTGGGGTTGACATTTTGGGGGAATAAGGGGCATTTGGGGGATGACATTTTTTTAGGGCGTGTCATGAAGAGCGGGACACTTGTAGGGAGAATATGGGGGACATTTGTAAAGAGGGTGATACCAGTTCGCTTGGGACACCTAGTATAAATATAATACAAGATAAAATTACTAATCACTAAAATAAAAATATATAGGCCTATAACCAATGAAAGTGACAAATTGACCAAACACGGGCTTCAACATTGTTTTAGTGATTTTTCTAATCCATACTGGGTGAAGTATGCCCACAAATATACAATAGAACAGTTATTTCTTGAAATAGTCCACAATTTGTTCTTATATAAATAGACCCAAAAAACTCGATAATCCTTTGTAACTGGTCAGTTTTTTTATATTCGTTAATTTTATTTTTTCTTCTTCCACTGTTTCATATCGTTTTTGAAATAAAACATTTCTTAAACTAAGTCTTTATTTGACATTCTTACATTTTTAAGTATATTATTTCATTTTGTACGTCTCAATAACAATTGCTTCAACTTATGTAATTCTTCTGTAACCAATTTCAAGTAGGAAATCTTTGTCTTTCAAGGCCAAAATTCTAAGCTTTTCAAGTACAGTGGATAATCCACTAATTTTTTGAATCAAAATCCTCTGCTTCTTGAAAAACTCCTCTGCTTTTCGAGTACAAAACCATCTGTATTTTGAGTACAAAATCATTCGCTTTTCAAGTACAAAATCCACTGCTTACCAAGTACAAAGTTCTCTATTTTTTAGTACAAAGTTCTCAACTTCTTATTCTGAAAATCCTCAGCTTCTTATTTTCAGAATCCTCAGCTTCTTATTTTCAAAATACTCAGCTTCTTATTCTCAAAATGCTCAGCTTCTTATTTTCAAAATCCTCAGCTTCTTATTTTCAAAATCCTCAGCTTCTCATTTTCAAAATCCTCAGCTTCTTATTCTCAAAATGGACAGCTTTTTATTCTCAAAATGCTCAGCTTTTCAAGTACAAAATCAACTGCTCTCCAAGTACAAATCGTCAGTGTCTAATTTCATGACTTATCGATTTGTAACAACCACTAGTAGATAGAAAAAATACGCAGTTATCCCAGGTGTAACTGGGAGGTAATAATTGATGTTAAGTGGCGTTATTAATTGGGAAATGCGAAGAGCGTCTAAACAATCGGTATTTTTTCTGAGAACGTAGTAAGCGAAGTCTACTTTGAAGCGTGGTCTACTACACAATAAGTTTGTTGTAATTCATTCACAGATCAATTTAATAGGAACTTGTATAACAGAAAATTCGTTGTAGTTTGACCTGGATTTCTTTCCCAGAAAAACTAAGTAGTCGAGTTAATTGAATATGCCCAAATTACTCGTATTATGGATAGAGAAGACGATAAAGTGATAAAACAGACACTACCGGTGAAGCAAGTTGAACCGAGAGAAGCATTGCTCTCTCTTCAATGATATCAAAGACAACCCTACTATTAGGATTACATAGATTAGTATTTTCTTTGATAATATCGAGCTTTAGACTAGGCGTACACCGGTTAGTCAAGACAAGACAAGACGACATTAGTCATGTTTAGTCACAGTAATTTACATAGCTGCTTATGAAGCAGCACACACCGATGCAATGACTAATCGGCGTGTGTTCATAAGCAACTATGTGAAGTACTGTGACTAAACGTGACTAATCTCATATTGTCTTGTCTTGACTAACCGGTGTACGCCTAGCCTTACAAAAAAAACTATACTTAGTATAGAACCAATCATCTCACAAGAAACAATCATCTCATCCTTCTGTCAGTTGAAGTTCTCACCTTAATAATATGTATCAAACATTCTGAATCTCACAAACTACTCTATCCATCAGCATAGAATATTCAAATCACCTCCACGCGTTCAATACAACAAGGAGAATAGATAATTCCCCAACTATTCGAGTACTTTAAATTTAATGGAAACATACAGAATGCAGAATCAGCATTTCCCAGTTCAAACACGATCTTCGGGATTCTGGGGTGGTTGGGAAGGGTCGTTGCGGTGAGGGGTGACCTGAGAGGGGGCCAGAAAGGGGGTAAACTGTCCCACGTGGCTCCTCGTTTACCGTCCTTGACCTATTAAACTCGGTAAACCTTGCGCTTCCCGTATTTCCCTGAGGCTGATTTAAGCCACTAATGTGAGATTCGAATTGTTGGACTACAAGTTTGTATTATTTCCTTAAACACCAACTGTGCAACCGCAGAAAGTTAGTGAGGCGAAAGTAATAAACTTGGACGGAAGTGACGGATTTTGGTCGGGGAAGCTTGTGTAAGGAATTGGGGCATGAGAAACGTGAAACAAACTTGTGGACTAGGGTAATAATATTAAATAATAACTAAAGTATAATAATCATCACGGGAGATTCACATTCAAAGGTTTTACATCATGAAAAGGATCTTCTTCATCCCATTCTTTCAAACAAGGATTGGGCTACAGCCTGTTCCGACTCACATCTACCTCAATTTATAATAATTCTGAATTATAATATTATAATAATTACATTATAATTACAATTATAATTGCAACTAATAATAATATTAAATTGAGATGAATGTGAGTTGAAACAGGGTATAGACTAATTCTTGTTTGAAAGAATAAGAAGAAGATACCTTAAATGATGTAAAAACTTTGAAATGTGAATCTTTCGTGATGATTATTGTACTTTAGCTATTATTTAAGGTTTATTTAAGGAATTGAACCTTAATTCCTAACGTATTATTTCCTTTACATATTATCAAATAATATCTTAATATTGTTTTGAAAACAATATTCAATTCAATAAAAGAAAACCCTCTCTCTCTCTTTGATCAAGAGAGAAAAATTTGAGAGTAAGTAAAATTGAAAAGTTTGATGCATTGGAAGTATGTAGTGTAAGATAATATTATTAATAACAAGTGTAATAACACTACAGTAGTGGACTTGCGAAACATGGAGTACTCCACACTTTATAGCCTCACCACACATTTTCCACTTAACTCTACGAAAAGCACTTGAAACTTTCGCTCTTTGTTAAGAGAGAAACACACTTGAAGGAGCCCTGAGAAGAAAACCGCTGGTTTTCTGCAGCGTAAATAAAACTCTATTCAGGTGGAAATTATTGTTTTCAAAGCGTTCGTATTAAGAAAATGCTATCAAACTTCCAGAAGATAATTTATAGCAGGCTGAAGAAGGAGGAGAAGAAGAGGAGGAAGAAGAAGGAAGAAGAAGAAGAAGAAGAAGAAGAAGAAGAAGAAGAAGAAGAAGAAGAAGAAGAGGAAGAAGAAGAAGAAGAAGGAGAAGGGGAAGAAGGAGAAGAAGAAGGAAGAAGAAGGAAGAAGAAGAAGAAGAAGAGGAGGAAGAAGAAGAACAAGGGAGGAGGAGAGGAAGGAGAGAGAAGAAGAGGAAGAAGGAGGAGAAGAAGAAGAGGATGAAGGAGAAAGAGGAACAGGAGAGGAAGAAGAACAAGAAGAAGAAAGAGGAGGAGAGGAAGAAGAAGAAGAAGAAGAAGAAGAAGAAGAAGAAGAAGAAGAAGAAGAAAAGGAAGAAGAAGAAAGAAGAAGAACAACAAGAAGAAAGAGGAAGGAGGAGAGGAAGAAGAAGAAGAAAGAAGAAGAAGAAGAAGAAGAAGAAGAAGAAGAAAGAGAGAAGAAGGAAGGAAGAAGAGAAGAATGAAGAATCAAAAATAAATAAAACTCTGATAACCAAACTTTTCTATCGACTACCGTGATTGAGACATGGACCATTTTTATTTCACTGTTACCTCACGCGTGAAAGTATCCTATTTACTTTTTTATCGATTCGGTTGATAGACGTCTACGGACGTAAAAACGACGCGTAAAAACGTTCTCTCCGGCAACGCGCAGCTAGCAGTAAGCTAAATACGAAGTTGGAGAATTGATTTTCAGCATGATAAGCCCGGCAATAACTTTGACCCTCAAGATTTTATGGGGTTTCTGGTGTGATAAATTGAAATAGGGAGGAAATGTAGGTTGGGATTTTTGCGACGGAATAATAAAATATCTTTAGTTGACAGGTCTACATTGTGAACCTGGTAATGTGATGTCACTGTGAATGAGGTATTCTAGGTATAGACATTGAAGCCCGGTTGCTCAATTGATATTTCAACTTAGGCTAGGCGTACACCGGTTAGACAAGACGAGATTAGTCACGTTTAGTCACAATAATTCACATAGTTGCTTATGAAGCAGCACACACCGATGCAATGACTGATCAGTGTGTGTTGCTTCATAAGCAACTATGTGAAGTACTGTGACTAAACGTGACTAATCTCGTCTTGTCTTGTCTTGACTAACCGGTGTACGCCTAGCCTGATAGTGAATCAACTTAGTGTTCCTCGACTTAATTTTTCTTAGTTCCTAAATTATCTTAATATACCTTAATATCATCCCTTGGGCAGTAGTAGCCAGCCATATGGGAAATGGTCCCATCAGATCAATCTTTTGAACCGTGGCGAAGCGTGGTATACTTATTTGGTCATCGCCGGGTATATTTCCTATAGGAAATGTACCCGGCGATGACCAAATAAGTATACCACGCTTCGCCACTACTTTTGAAACATGTAGCGCCGTTATTTTTGGACAGAAAATTACGTTTGAAGTGTCATTGGAAAGAGAATAAGATTCTTCAGAGGGTTGGCTTTTTACTTTTTTAATTAGAAAATAACTGCAATAAGTTTTCCAAGTTTGAACATTTTTGGAGATTTTTTGGAAGAGATATTTAAAATTTGAAAAAGCCATGCCCCTATAACAGGGGTCGGTTCATGAGCTCGGGATTTAGCCAAGTCCTACACTAAAACGGGTGGCTATCGTAGCATCGACAAACGTTTGTCTAAACAGGTTAGTGGGTTAGCAGCATAGAGAGCCCTTAGTACATAGTTTCAAGGCTAACGTTTGTCGGTGCTGCGGTGGCCACCCGTCTTAGTCTAGGACTTAGCTAAATCCCGAGCTCATGAACCGGCCCTTAATAATTTATCAAATTTTTTTCGAGAAGATCCGACGTAAACTGTAGACGTAATGTGTTACAGAAAAATTCATGTCCTAGCTTAAAATTACATCGATCTCATGGTTCAACAGTCCAATATGGCCGACTTCTACCGCCCGCTCTTATGATACGAACAAGGTTATTCTTGCAATCTGAAAAGGGTGACCTGGAAGTTTATTGAATCAAAGAAAGTTATCATAATTTACTTGCAATGAAACCTGCTTCTTGAAGATGATATTGATTACAAAGAACATAAATTGTTGTCTAGTATCATTTTCCGATAAAATAAACCCTGTTCAGAGATAGAAGCTGAGGCGGAAAAGTATGAACGCTGATTATTGAATCAGAAAATTGGATGAGGGCTTGAAAAAGCAGGCAAGAAAGTGACAAACTTATTCAAGATGGCTCTATTGACTCGTAAAACTCTCAAGACTATCAGATATCGCCTTCGGCAGACTTCAATCTGTTCAACGTCATTGGTTTATACCTTGTTCTTGCTACTGAAATTCTTTACTCACTTTTTCTTAGTCCTTTCAATCTAAGGGGAGCTGTGCCCCTTACTCTCTTCTGAACTTCTTCTTTTTGGTTCTCTGTCTCTCACTTTATTTTCTCTTACTTTCACCTCACTTTTCTCTGTCTTATGCTTTTTCTCTTCTACTGAACTCTTTCACTCTTAATCTTTATTCTCTTTTTCACCTCCCATTTTACCTACTCAAATTTCCAGTTATTAGATTTCCCTACCTCTTACCATCCGTCAATCTTACTTGTCTTTTTACGCCCTGCTTTCATTTTCTCTCTCTTTTCCCATCCTTACATGATCTTCTTTTTCACTCGTTCTTCTCATTTTCTCTTCTCAGCTTTCTTCCTTAATTTAATGATCTTACTTCATGCCCTACTTTAGGTCCTTTCTCACTTTTTAGTATCTTTTCTTTTGTGCTCTTTCTCTTATTCCCTCAATACTCCTTCACTCTACTATCTCCTCTATTTATCTTTCTCCCTCAATCACATGTGATCTCTCTTTTCATGGGATCTTTACCTTATTCTCTTCATTACTCCTTCTCTCTCTCTCTCTCTTAATCCACCAATATCATTCTTCATTTTACTAGATGTTATACTCTTATAATATAGTTGTACAGTCTTATATAAAGATGTTGTACTCATACTCTTACCTTATCTCTACATTTTACTTGTTATTTGATATGCTTGAACTTTTTTTGAAAGGGAAAGATAAGATTGTCAAGATACTATTGTTTGGAAGAGACAATTTATTTACAAGTTAATGATGAAAATTGATAATGTTGAGTATCAGTTGTCGCTTTTTTAAAAGTTCATGAAAAGGATAGATGGAAAGGCTCGGATTGCGAAAGAGTTATTAGAATAAGATTATTCCCTTAATTCGTGTAGATTACTAAATACATTGGTGCAAATACTGTATTAAATCAGACTTGCGGCCGGCTGCACGAAAATCCAAGGGGATTCGACCGCCTTTATATTAGGCGGTTTAAGGAAAAAATAAATGAAAGAGGAGTCTTGTCAGATATTCTATTGAGTATTTATTTTTCTATTTGCATTTCGAAGTAGAAGAGATTAATTCCACGCCATTTAGAATAGAAAATTTAATCGTGAGAATTGAATTGAATTGAATGACTGCCTTTATTTTTAACCTGGGAGGGCGAAGTTAGGGTGCAGTCGGCCCTCTCTTACACTTAACCCTTAAGTGCATATGAGGTATATGCATTAACGTAATAAATGTACCTTTACAATAGGTTGAAATGGTGTGGGTGAAATACACTGCTACTCCAGTAACAAACTTAAAAAAATGGATATTTGAAGAACTGTGAGCCAAAAATGGATATGTGAAGAATGGCGAGCATGGGGATTTGTGAAGGAAAGGCGAAAAACGAACAACAGTCAAAAGGTTAGTGGAAATGAGAAAAGAAAAAAGATTTTATGAAGAAGTTGAAGGACTTGTGGGGTGTGTGTGGGAGGAGAGTACTAGAAATACGTGCTGGAGAGGGGTATGAGGTGGTGAGAAACCTAACATGCAACAGGTTGCCTTTAATTCTTCCCTTTAACAGAATTTCACACTTCAGCGCACATCATCCATTATAGCTTCATCAGTTGGTTCTCAAAAGATACTGTACTCGTATTCTCTTTTTAAGACTTCATAGCTTGACAATTTTCATTTCAATGAGAATAAATCTGGGATCGTAATGCTCTTCTTCTCCTTCGTCTTCTCTTCTTCTCCTTCTTCTTCTCCTTCTCCTTCTTCTTCTCCTTCTTCTTCTTCTTCTTCTTCTTCTTCTTCTTCTTCTTCTTCTTCATCTTTTTCTTCTTCTCTTCTTCTTTCTTCTTCTTTTTCTTCTTCTTCTTCTTCTTCTTCTTCTTCCTTCTTCTTCTTCTTGTATTCTTTGAAGAATCGTTCCTGATGTTATAGTACTGATGATTTCCCAGTCTATTTCACGAGTGACTTCTGTTCCATTAAACAATCTTCCACACAGATAACATTTTGTTCAAAAATTATGTACACATAGGCTTTGCGCTTGGGGGCACAGGGGCCACATTTTTTTGTAAATAGAAAAGATGAGATCTGTTTATCACTAGTTTGTAGGAAACTAACTATAATTTTGAGTGGACTAGCATATAAAAGTATCCTTTTGTAGTATGCTTATTGGCTCATACCACCCTAATTTTGTTTGATTTGTGCCCCCCAAATTCATGGCCCCCGCTACGCCTATGAATGTACATTATTATTCTACTCAGGAAGCAGGCTTTGTCCGCAGGGACTGTCCTTGGAAGTAAGTCGCTTTACAACAAGCGATTTACATTGGAGAAAACCAACAGCATGCACTACACAATCTGTGCACAGCAATATTGCAGCAATGCATTCTGATTCTGCTCGGAATGAGATTTGTGAAAAGCACGCTTTCCGGGTGGTGGCTTATTCGCAGCATGAAGATGCGACAAATTAACTACTGTAGACGCTCGAGATGTTCGAATAGGGGAGAGAATGAGCGAGAGAGAGAGATAAGATAGGATAAGATTACGAGAGAGGGAGTGTGTGTGAGAGAGAGAAACAGAGGAGAGTGATTAGATTAGATTAAATTCACTTCTTCATCCACTTTATTCATGTAGATAACAAATAATTCAGCTTGGATTCTAGATTATAATTTTAAAATATACATTTAATTATTTGTCAAATGTACATAAACTTATAAATCCACAGTAATTAAGTACATAAACAACTTATAAATTACCTGTATATTGCGAAGTGATAATGATGATAAAATTGTGATTTATCTACATGAGACGGCGGAGTTATTTGAACATGAATGTCCATTCTTTGAAAAGAGATACAAAGATATAATTTTCATCAATTCTTACCGTGTTAAAATAAAAGATAGAATTTATTTTTCCTCCTTACTTATTTATTGTTCTCTCTTCCTTTTATTTGATCTTCACCTCCTCTATTTCTTCATCTCTTACCATTTCCACGTCCTCCATTTCCCCCTCTCCCTTTTCATTTTTATTCTCCTATCATTTTTTATTTAATCTCCATCCTATATTTTTCTTCCTTTCCTTCTTCTTCTTCTTCTTCTTCTTCTTCTTCTTCTTCTTCTTTTCTTCTTCTTGTTCTTCTTCTTCTTCTACTTGTTCTTTTTCTTCTTCTTCTTCTTCTTCTTCTTCTTCTTCTTCTTCTTCTTCTTCTTCTTCTTCTTCTTCTTCTTCTTCTTCTTCTTCTTCTTCTTCTTCTTCTTCTTTTCTTCTTCTTCTTCTTCTTCTTCTTCTTCTTCTTCTTCTTCTTCTTCTTCTTTTTCTTCTTCTTCGATAAATCAAAGATAATGTAGTACAATGAAAGAGTGTTGGGAAGGAGGTGAAAGAACAGAATAGGTGAGTGAAAAGGAGAACCTGAAAAACAAGAGAGTGAGAAATAGTTGAAAGCAAAGATAGAATGAGACTGGAAATTGGAATTTATGGGTCGCTTTCCCGCTAAGCCTTTACAACAGCGGCGTACATATGAGATTGGAGACAATCTCCCAACATGTGTCGGAGATATATTGGACAGCTTTCTGAATTGTTCCGCCGTGTCTTGAGGATCCTGAATTATTGTTGTTGATCCGAGGATCATCGCGGATAGGTAGGAGATGAATTGGAAAATCATATCCAACAGGTACTGGGAGATAAAGGTGTTCTAGGATTCAGAATACTAGGACATCTCAGGTTACATAACTTCAACTATTGAACTATATGAAATAGTTTCTAATACTCTTCCTCCTCCTCTTCCTCACTCCTCCTCTACCTACCCCCCCACCGCTTCCACCTCACTTATTTTCGGTTCTTCCTTCTTCTTCTTCTCCTTCTTCTTCCTCCCTTCTTCTTTCTTCTCCTTTTCTTCTTCTACGCTTTCCACGCTTTCTTCTTCTTTTCTTCATCTTCTCCTTCTCCTTCTTCGCATCTCCTCCTTTCACTTATGCTTCTCCTCCCCATCAAAAATTCAAATTTGGCCCAAGAAGCCTTTATTGTTACTTCAATTAAATTAATTTTGAGCTGATAAGTTTCATTCTAGAAGTCCTCATCCGGAGGTTCCACCCTCGGCTTCTCCATCTTCTCCTTATTCTTCTTCTTCTTGTCCTCCTCACATTCTTCTCCACCCTCTTCCTCTCCTTCTTCTTCATCTACCACTCCTCCTCTTATAACTATTTCCTTTATCTCCAGCTACTCCTTCTTTCCTTACACTTCGAGCTATCATCAATCTTCTCCATTCCTCCAGAAGCCTTTATTATTACTTTGAGCTGATAGGATTTCATTCTAGAACTCCTTCTTTCAGGTTCCATATCCAAGTTCGACCTCCTTTCTCCTTCTTTCCTTCTTTTCTTCCTCTCCTTCTTCTTCTTCTTCTTCTTCTGCTCCTCCAGGTCTTCTTCACATCTTCCTTCTTCCTTCTTCTTCTCCTTCTTCATCTCCTTATTCATCCTCCTCCACTTAACTCAAATTCAGATTTTCTTCGAGCCTTCTGACCGTACTTATTATATAAGTTGTTTAAGCTTATAGGATTTCATTCTAGATGTCCTCATCGAGGTTCCAAATTGTATGGATTATATGAATCAATGTGATTTTATTTTACTTCCAAATAATAATAAAACTGTTTGTATTTGTAATTGTTTCTCATGTTTAATTAATACCTCTGGACATGGGTTACATGACAGAGGAACATAAATAAATGAAATATTTATAAGTGCTTGATGATCATGTAATGAAATAATTGATGCGATGTGATTGATTTGACCCTGAATATTATGTTTTGGCTCTGCGCTTTTCACGTGGCTTATAATAATAATAATATTCAATTAATTATTATAAGATAATTTTAAAAATTAGTTTATATTTTATTTTTTCTGTTACAGCCGGAATTGTACTCGAAAGAGCTGATGCTGGGAATCTTGTTGACAGCTCGAAGCAATGTTGAAGATGGTACTTACACGACAGCAAACTGCGACTTTACTTTCACGATGATACTGAAATGGATATGCTCTCATTGTCAAAGGGTATGTGGACTTCTTAATTCTAGTTATTTTTCTCATAAATGAAGGAACAATTCAATTTGTGAATAATTTCTATCGCTTTAGGCACAGTATTGTTCTCCCTTAACCACTATTGCTATTTTATCCACTCAATATCACGTGTTCTTCGTTATAAAATTGAATTGAATTTCACAATAATAAGTGAGTTCTCCTTATTCCTGTTTGTTTTCCACAATTCTCTGATGAAATTCCCGTTGAAATCAGGAACCAGAAACCGCAAAATGTTTATTACTTCAGATTCATAGTGAAAAACTCTTTACTTTGCGGCACCGAAAAACAACAAGAATTAAATTTCCTATCTCTTTCTTCATTTCGTCTGTCCTTATTTTGAACTTTCTTGCTTTCAGGTGGGAGATTTCAACTTTAATCTCATCTATTTCTTTTCGAAGAGAACTATTCAATTTGTCGACAACTTCTCATCCAAATCATCCAAGCTTCTGTGAATTTTCCTAGAATTTGATCTAAATTTATACTCAATCTGAGTCATTACGTACAGCGGTTTGTTAGTTACAGTATTAACTTACTCTATACGATTTGCCAAAACTCCATCGAGCAGAGATTTACGCTAATTACCGATTACACCTCAGTCCTATCTGAGGATGAGCTGCCGATCCAACAGGAATTGTTCGGACT
The DNA here is from genome assembly GCA_017141395.1 of Laodelphax striatellus. Classification (NCBI taxonomy): domain Eukaryota; kingdom Metazoa; phylum Arthropoda; class Insecta; order Hemiptera; family Delphacidae; genus Laodelphax; species Laodelphax striatellus. Next base: position 4,698,312 of record CM029541.1, on the reverse strand, counting down.
AAAGATGCACAGCACTCAATTACGCCGCCCTCTCCTGAGGGTCGAACCCGTTGTGGACTTGGATGAAGATGAATCGATACTTGAGTAGAAGTCAGTTCCGATGTCAGCAATCGATCCACTGCATGACGCTTCGATACTAGTAGGCGAAATCGACTCGCTGTCACTGCCTGGATCATGACCAAGGTCTACTGCACTTGACTCCTTATCTCTGACTATGCTAGAAATAGCTGCTGTTTGGTAGGAATGTAATAGAATGCCCGGCGTCAGGAAAATGGCGTCCCCAGTCCGAGAATAAAGTCATATGCTTTCAACAAAACTACAGCATGGAATAACTACTTTCACGATTTTTTGAAACTTGGATGTTCAGGAAAGGTATCACAATTTACACCTTCTGAACTACGATAACACGCTTTATTATCGTGTTCACTTCTTAATATACATAATTTGTCAAAACTTACAGGAGCAATACAGAGCTGTCTTCACTAACTAACAACTTAAATGTAGCGCAGTACCAGTGCTACCAACGAGGAAAAGTGAACTTCAAGAAAACAAGAATTTAAAAATATTCAAATCAAGGAGTGACTTTTCTCAGTTGAGACAAGGGCTATCAGGAAGGAATTATTCCCACACCTTTTGAGTTTAAAAAGAAGGAAGGAAAGTGATCATGATTGGAGATAAGTTGAGGTTGATGATACCTTTCTTTCCCTGGAGGAACTGCAAAAGCAAGAGTCAAACTCACTCTAAGCGAGCGGGAGAGAGTGAAGAGGCATCACCGAGGTCCAAAACAAGGAGAATGCAAGGATTCCCGTGATCGTCAGACAAAGAAGAAGGGGAAAAAGTTCAATGAAAATAACAGCCTTGAAAGATTCCTAAAAAAAATATTGATAAAACTAAAAGAAGGAAGACCGTCAAAACGAGCAATCAGGAAGCAAAACGCAAGGAGGATTCAAGATCAGAAGAAAACAAAAAATCAGGATGAATAGGAAGAAATGCGGAAACCAGGCTACCAAACCAACAAAAAACAAGAGGGACAATATCTAAAGTGATGAATTCCAAAGAAATAGTTATTCCCTCAAGAACGACTGGTCATCAAGGGGAGATCAAGACCAAAACCTCTCAGGTTTAATTATGAGGCACACTCAATGTAAGAACATTCAAGACATTGTGAAGATAGACTCATCGAACTGGAAGTTCAGCTGGAGGAGGAAGGAAAAATTGGACGACAGAAGCGATTCAGATGGGAAGACGACATGGTGAAAAGTGACTGGGGATAGGTGGGCAGTGCGGCAAAAGATAGAGAGATAGGATGGAGGAACCTTGGGAGAGGCCTATGTCCAATAGAGGGACCTGGTTTCCACAAATAGGAAATGATAAGAACATTTTTGCATTTCTCTTTTCTCTATTCTTGTGTTATTAATGGAATTTGGACTATTAAAAGGCTAGCTAATTCAGTAATGTTATTTAATATTTTCAGTTTAGCAAAAGATGTTCAATCTTTCTACATATTATTCTGTATTATTGGTATAGTGTTGGAGGAACCAATAGAAAGGCTTTTATTATTATTATTTATTATTATTATTTGTTATCCTCAAGTTTTAATAATACAAAAATAGGACGTCCCAGGTCAAAGAAACCCACTAGTTAAACCTGGAAACTTCTTTACATCGAAAAAGCAACTCATCGCTCGGCTACTCAGTTGATGCAACAGTTGCTTGTCATACTCACAGGCGCTACTCTAGGTTGCCAGAGTTGCTGTTCGACTGTCATCATTGGGCTGAATATTCTCAAAAAAGTAAATATTTTGAGAATTTTTATAACTCATCTTTCAATATTTTATAAGTTGAAGTGACCAAAAAATGATGAAATAATACTTTTAAAGCAAATAATCCTACTCTCTCCCGTTTGATGTGGTTCAGAATATCACCTTCAACACTCACTTTTCTGGTACATAGAATTCCTGGGGTCCAATAAGCCATCAATCAGCGACCAGCGCATGTCAGATCGAAGAGCAACTCGAAGTTGCGCGGCGGCGATGTTGCCTAGGCGAAATCGCCTAGTCCGAGCGTCGTCATTTGAAAACACATGCTGCGTCGCTAAATCGCCGAGCGATGAGTTGCTTTTCGATGTGTAAGTTTCCAGGTGTGAGTAGTGCCAAAACTTAGACTATTGAAACACATGAAATGGTTCCCTTCTTCTCCTTCTTATATTCCTCCTTCTTTTCTCTTCTTCTTCTTCTTCTTCTTCTTCTCCTCCTCCTACTTCTTCTTCTTCTTCTTCTTCTCTCCTTCTTCTTCTTCCACCTCTTCTTCTTCTATTTCACCTTCTTCTTCTCCTTCTTCTTCTCCCTCTCTTCTTCTCCTTCTATTTCTCCTCCTTCTATTTCTCCTCCTTCTTTTCCTTCTTCTCCTTCCTATTCATCTCCTTCTCCTTCTTCTTCTCCTTCTATTTCTCCTCTTTCTTCTATTTCTGACCCAGCAACGAGTAACATCACACAAATTTGAGATTTGATTTTAGATTGGTTTTATCATGAGAATAATATTGGTTAAATGAACTTATGACCAAGTCTATATAATTATGTTGTGTGTGCAACACATTTTCAATTACTGTACTCCCATTCATCAAGATGCATTATACAGTTATACTATATACAGTAGTGTGAATCATGAACTAAGTTATCACTCGAAAATTGCAACAATATGAGATCTGTTGATGAGTTTCAGATTTCGTTTAACAATAAACTTTACGACTCCAGATAAACAAAGAGCTTGAATAATATTGTTGAAGAATATTCCCTAAGATTTCCTTTTCGTAACTTGAGAAAGAATCATAATGAAAAGAACTGCTAGGTTAGAAAGAAGAGAAGTATACAGTAGGTAGCATTTACTGTAGTAACTTTTCCTTATATTAAATTCCATATAAACTGAAGGCGAACAGCGGAACTGTGTCGGCATTATGAAACACTTGAGAAATGTTTTCGAGAATCGAGCTCGCTTCTCGATGCTGGGGTATCTTCTTGCTTCGAAAGAGAAGACTTAAAAGTACACATGATAGGAGGGAAAGTGGGGAATCACTAAAGCACACTTCAATATCAAAAAAGGGAGAGATTAGGGAACAAAGGCCGGCTTGGAACAATAGTAGAACAATGGGATGGTTTTAAAACACACGTACACAAACGCACACGCACACGCTGAGCCGATAGCAACAACAATACCACACTATCACAGGGGATGGTAGGAGAATAATGGAAGCTAGTTACGAAAAAGCCGCGCTACTTTAACTGCAGGTTGAATTGAAAGTGATTACAGCTCTAATTGAAATTTTCAGTTGATTACGTGCATAAAGTTCCATGAATTGTTGGTTTTTATTTTGTTTGCGAGTCTGTTAATGATGATGAACTGGAATAATGTTTAAGTAAAATAAAATGTTGTTATAACTGATAAATAAGCAATTATACGCGTACACCGGTTAGTCTGTTATTGAAGAAGACACTACTAAGGAGCCATTGATGCACGTTTAGTCAGTAATAAACACGCTGGTTGCTTGGGACGCAGCTGGCACACATGCCTGCGATGCAACGACTAATCGGTGTGTGTTGCTCACAAGCAACCATGTGAAGCCCCTGTGGTAACCAAACGCATGTGAAATACTGTGACTAAACCGTCTTGTCTCTGATCAACTTCTTGTCTTGAAGCCGCCTAGGTGTACGCCCTATTTTAAACTACCCATCAACATAGCATTTTGTTATTATTCAGTTGTGGCCTGTGTGAACCGTTTTCATGTATTTAACGAAACGATAGTTTGAACTTATTTTATTTTGGTTCAAACTGTGGATCTACTGTTCACTTGTTGCATTAATCGCTCCGTTGTGACACTGCAGTTCAAACCAGGGATACCATACAGTTTCAAATCCAATGTGAGTACCACCGTCCAACCTGGGGATACGACGAGTTATGGGGAAAGCGACTGGCTTCGTTGTTGTATCGGTGTCCAAATAAAAGATTTTTTCCTCTGAACGTCAGTCATTCATGAGAATAAAAATCGTTTCCCGGTGGTTCTGAACCCACTTAAAGCTGTAGGTCCACTCATTTCTTATCATCATCCTTCCCATTACCCACGTACAAGCTGAGAGCTTATGTAGGCATCACCACAGTAAAACGTTTAAGCCAAATTGAAATTACGTTAATTTGACCTTAGTTTGAATGAAAATGGTGTATAAGAACCTAGATGGTTTATTATTTCTATGGGTTTAAAATATGACGAAGACACAAATAGTTTCTGCAAGGTGATTGAAATGATTTATTCAATGGTTTGATATGGGAAATATTGCGATACTTTTTTGGCTTATTTCTATTGCACGAGAATCGAATAGAATTCAACCATCATGCAATTATGTCATGTAATGGAATAAATGCAACAAGAGATAATGAAGGTTTTAGTCGAAGCTATGACGTATATTTTAGACGTAGGCCTATATGCTTTAGACGTCACTTAACGTATATTTTTAGTTCAATTTGCTTCTGTGCAAATGGCTGTGTAACTTGAATAACTGACCGTTTGACACACAAAATACACTTCGTTTGTTACCAAATAGCGGAAAACGTAAAAAGCGTAAAATAAATATTATGATTGATGCAAATGTAAAGGTACAAAAGATAGTTGCCAGTTGTTTAGTGAAAATCCCAGGACAGGAACCAACTAAAGGAACAAAAGGTGTTAACCAAAACTCTACTGAAAATCCCAATTTAATGAGCTACCATTTTCTGAGAACGTGTCCAGTAACTAAATCCTCGTCAAAAACTGCGTGTAAACACTCTAGTTTGTTGAATTCCCAAAGGAAAACCATTCCATCAAGGGAATAAATTCAAATCAGGTCAGCCACTAATTGAAAGGAACTTTCAGGACAAATTGGAGAGCTTTCTAGTGTAGAGAAAATACTCTGTTAATCATGTCTACATGAAAGGCATGCGTCATGTTGCTTGAGATACATTTAATTCTCAGTTTATACTTGTTTTATACTGGATTCATAGTTAAAACAAGTTTAAACCATTGGATTTATAGATCTTGGTTTCAACAAAGATGGAGCATACAAGCCTAAGACAGGAGAGTCAATTTAATTTGTTTTTATGTTTCTTAGGTTTTAGAAGCTCGAGATCTGCCCATAAAAGACATGACTGGGAGCAGTGATCCCTATGTGAAGGTATTTCTTCTGCCCGATCGTAAGAAAAAGTTCCAGACCAAAGTACATCGTCGCAATCTCGATCCAGTTTTCAACGAGACTTTCATTTTCAGGTTAGTTTTGGCAAATCAATCTCTGCAACACCGTTGAAATTTAATAAGTTACACTATTTTAAAATACTTTCTAGTATAAAAAAACTTGACTTACTGTTGTAGAATGAGAAAACACCTTTTGTACTGTAGGCTGTGGCTTCAAAGTACTTTCCGGATTTTACGATTTTGCTAGAAATTTATCTCCAGTGTTAGGTTGAGTCCTTGTTCCTTTGTTTCGTTTCAACATTTCAACTTTTTATAGTTTTGAAAATTGAATAAATTGTGTAGTTATATACAGTCGTTGGTCAATAGTGTTTCACGTGACTGTGTTTCGTCCTGGTTTTGGCTGGAAGTCATCAGACTAAGCAGACTACTGCGAAAGAGTATAGTGTTACTAATAATTTTCTGTTCCACAGTGTTCTCTGCTTCCCAAGCATTCTTCAATTTATCTTCATTTGTGTCCTTATGAATATCTATTGCCTTTCTTTTGTTTTATTACTTGTGTTGAACTGCCATTGCTATGACGTTTGTACTAAAATTTCTATTCGCCCATTGTGGGAGGAGCTATATTCTACTAATTTCATTTGTGTCGTTCATGAAAATATTCGTTGCCTTTTCTTTGTTTTACGTTTGAACCGCCATTGCTATGGCGTTTGCAGAAAACCACCCGTTGTGGGAGGAGCTTATATCTAGGCCAATGGGGAGGCGTTCCACCTTGATGAAGCCGTTCAACTCCCAATCATAGCACTCAGTCACTGGCCATAGATTCTGCTGCACTGTATTTTTAGTTTAAATGAAGGAGTTTTTAAGCTTTACTGCACTGTTCTTGTGTAAATTCTGTTGTTGTGTATTGTTTTGGATTATTATCTATTCGGTCATATGCACCAAATAGATCAAACAATTTCTTTGTCGACTAAGAATAAAGTTGAGCATGATAATTATATGAAATTGATAGTTCTTAAATCACAAAGGACTGTTTGTGATGTATTCCTTTTCTGTGGCTATTTGGGTGAACTATGTAGCATTTTTTTCAAGTATTGGCCAGTTATAATACGAGTACATGCTTCCCTGTATGAGGAATACGTCAAGTGGAATGAGCTTCAGAATTCTGGAATATAAATCACAGGAATTGTAACAAAATCCAAAATGTTTTCAACATAATTAGCCTAAACTACTACTGTTCAATGCTGAACGTGTTCCCAGCCCCGATTCATTAGCAAGACTGTCCCATCATTATTCAAATCTCAGTCACAGCTAGATTATTCAACATAAATTTGAGATGATTGATCTTTATCCATCTACTAAAGGAACAGCTATTCTGTTTTCTAGTCTATTTCTAGATGCATTTAAGACTTTTACTTCACTTTCTTACATCTTAAGGTAGGTTTTCGCTTCTGCGGCTTCGCAGCTGACTCCGGCTGCAGAAGTTAGTCAAACTAGCAACTAATTTGAACTTGAAATGGAAATATACAAGAATAATCATGCAAAAATAGGAACCATCCAGTATGAGTATTGTTAATTCACTGAATTTATTAATATTCAGTATACATAATATACGAGTAGGTACGATTTCTAAAATAGCAGTAGTAAAATTTTTTGTTTGAAAAGTTGCTGTTTTGACCAACCACAGCCGGAGTCTTGTCTGCTGTCAGAAGCAACTGTTTTACTGAGAGATTTCGATGTGAGTGTACGTCTCCATTAGATTCAAAAGGCCAAGTCAATTGGAAGAAAAGGTTGAAAAGCTTCTGAGGCACTCCAACATGACTCTGGCTGCAGGAGTACAATTATTCATCATTCAATCCCAAATGAAAATATACAAGTATGTAACCTTATGCAAAATTGAATCTCCATCCAGATTATACAGTATTGTTAATGAATTGTAGAATCTTAAGTCATTAATGTACGAGGGAACATTCCGCTCTTACCATGCTTGATGACGTTGAATGGTTTATTAGTGACTTTTCAACAAGTGATAACCACAAAAAGTTTTGATTACTGAGGACAGCTTGATTCATTGTTCAGCAGTTTTATGTAATCCCGCTGCTCAAAAACAAAAGTATTGTGGAGATATTCTATACTATTTGGTGGCCGCATGTTGTTTTTCAATATGATAGTTATTGTAGATAACTCATCATCGCGATTCAATGTAAGGCCAATACAATCTGTTATAGCATACAAACAAGTTCCATACAGTTTCTTACTTTATGGCTGCCTAAACTCAAAGGATCAAATCGGAATAAAATATTTAATATTACTCAAAGTGGAGAAATTTCATAACATCGATAAAATATTGTAGGGTCCATGTTCAGCCTTTAGTTCGATTACATATATTGGGAATATAATTGTAAAGAAGAAAGTGGAGAAAATTGGGAGAGTAGGTATTTTTTTAATATGACTCACGTATATCTTCTCCAAACGTAAATCTCCAAGTGGAATTATCAAAAATAATGGCTGGTTTTAACCGGGGTTAACTCGAAATCAAAAGTGTGGCGTTCAGTAACCCCACACTGTGATTCTCTGATCTCTATAGTTTACATCATAAAATTTATTATGATAGTCATAATTTTATAATTATTTTATGATTTATAATTATTTATTATAATAGAATTTCTCTCTTAGTCGAAGAGTCATTAAGTCTACAGATTTTTCCTCTTCAGTTTGTTCCTTTCGGTAATATGTGTGAATTATTTTAATGATTACTTCAATCATTTTCCAGTGTGAGCACAAGAGATCTGAGGAACCAGGGGGTACTTACAGTTCTCCGTCCTATGCACTTTTGACCGCTTCTCCAGACATGATTTGATGGGCCAAGTGGTTCTCTCAAGGTCTCCTCGAAGCTGCCGATCTTACCGCCCAAGAGGTCAGAGTATACTATAGACATACTCCTGGCCACCAGGGTGAGATTCTGCAATACAGTTTTATGAATCTCTACCAGCAAAAATAAACAATTGTTATTCATTAATAAAAAGAGATGTCGTTGTGTGTAATAACTGCGTGTGTTAGCAGAATTGAACAAGCTAATTTTGTGGGTGAGTTCGAAAAAACAGGATTGATTCTAAAAGCTTGAAGTTTTGCAAACAGCAACTTCCAAAAATGTTTAAGAATCTTAAACCCATAATCACGTCCTTTAAAGTCCTCAACTATTTTTTTGTATACCAAATTCCAGTATTTTGGACCGATCGTTCTCGAAAAGAAATCTGGCTTAGTAGAATTTTTACCATGATTGAATTAATAATCTTCACACGTGTGTCATGAATATTCGCATGGTTATCAAACTAATCGGTTTTAACAAAAATTGAATTGAAAATTTGAGTATACTATTGGAATAAATATTTCACAATATAGAAGTAATAGATTTTATTCAAAAGAAACAGGAAATAAAGATAAATTAACAGTGAGAGAGCGATAAGGATCCAAAGAAACGAATAATGAGAGAAACAGCGGGGATGGATAGATACTGGAAGGAATTCCAGGAAAGAATCGAAGGAGAGACTGAGAAAATAGAAGATACCTGAAGAGTAGAGAGAGTGAAGAGATGGTGGGAGAGGTAGAAAGAGGGTGAAAGAGAGAGAAAGAGAGGAAAAGAGAAAGAGTGTGAGAGGAGTGAGTGAGAGAGAGGATGAAGTGAGAGAGAGGAGAAGAAGAGTGATAGGTAGAAAGAGAGAGAAAGAGATAGAGTGGAAGAGAGAGAGAGAATGTATGTTTGAAGGGATGCCGGATTATGGATAGCTGAGTAATTTCATCCAGCTGAAATTCAACTGTTAAAAGCCTGACTCGCTTCACGATGCCAAGGAAGACTAAGTTTAATGGAATGTACATTTCTGCGGTGACACTTGAGCTCTTATTAAAAATTTCCCATTCGCCACGAAATCTGACGCTTGTTTTAATTAATGAGCGAACACTCTTCGCCTATATAGAAAATGAATATTAGCCTTGAATATAGGTATAGCAGAGCTGTATAACTATTGTTTGTGTGAGTTAAACCGTGATCATCATGAGAACAAGAGAAGCTTGAAGTCTTCTTCCAGTTTTCAACTTTGGAAATCGCTTTCAACCTCTTCATCTATCTCTATCTTTCTCCTTCCTCTTCATGTCTCTTTCTTATGTCCTCTTTCTTTCGGTTCCAATTATAGTAAGTTTCATAATAAATGTTTGAAACAGTTATAAATGAAATAAATAAATGAATAAATAAATAATCACTAAAAGAAGATAGAATAATCATAGGTTTATCTGAGTATGGTCTATTCATGCTACTTCAGTCTCAGCAATAATTAGAAATGATTCTAATAAGTAAATATGAATGATATATAATAAATTGATGAAAATTATGAATCAATTTATGTTCCTTAACATTTTTATGCGTCTCATACACTAAACGAGCATCGCTGGTTGCGCCTTTTTTCAATTGAGCTTCTCTATACCTATATAGATAAATAAAGTATAAAAAATTTACAATGGATTGTAAAAGTTCAGCTTTTGTTTCAATAAACCCACTTCCTCTATAAAATATTTCATTACTTTTGCACCCCTCCATAGTGTTAGAGGGTAGATGAGACAATCAATGATGAATTCACCCAGTACAATAAACAATATATGTGTCATGAGTTCATATAATAACTTCATGAGTTTTACAAAAGGGGCTTCGATGTTCCTTGATCTCAATAACGCTCTCCGCTCATTCTATACTTCTGTAGAACTGTTTTCCTCATGAATTTTGCTTTGATAACAAACGTTTTTAGTCATAAATCTGTTGTTGGAAGTTTTGTTAGCCATCTGTTTGAAACAATGCATTTTCCTCGTTCTTTGAAGTTTTGAATAATAAATACACTCTGTTATGAGACTCGTCAAAGTGGAACTTTGAGTGAATTGAGTCATACGTAATTGGCTCCCCTGATCAGTTCGAGGGGTACGAGATTGACTGAGTATCAAACTTTATCACCAAATTGAAATATAGTGCGATTCAGTTAATTTGACGCTTGGCTGATGTTGAAAAGCTGATGTTGAACAGCTTTGACACAATACTTAACCTACAAATGCTGAATCTCGCAGATTATTGCAAAGACTTTAAAAAGGTCTTCTTCAAAAAGGTCATTTGAAGACTTTAAAGGTCTTTAAGACTTTAAAAAGTCTTTGGATTATTGTGTCAAAGCTGCGTAACATCAGCTGTTTACTGACCAACAAGAGTCAAATTAAATAAAATCGCAGTATATCGAAATAGTTATTTCATTCAAATACAACCCAACAGATTGAAAATAATACAAGATCTTAGTCCAATATTCAATAATTGAATTAAAATGAGAATTCGACTAATTTGTAAATCATGTAGCCTCCAAACTCAGCCTACTATCTCGTGATAGGCCAGCAATGAATGACTCAGCTAGTTCTGAATTCGACCGGTAGATGGCTGCAGTTACTGGGTGATTTACAGCTTCAATCTTTACAGCCACGCCTCCAAGCTCCGCCTTTCTCCCCTGATTGTTTGGCAATGCACAACGCAGCTAGTTCTGAATTCTGTCGTAAGATGGCAGCAGTTACTGGGTCATTCAAGTTACAACTTCATTATTCCGCCGTCTAGATGTCAGAGGTGTTCTACACTCATTCTTATCCAGTGGGAAAGAACAGATTCTTTCTATTGAACATGGAAATTCGATATTCATAATAAATAAAATAGTTTATTATATTCATATTGATGTATTTTTCAGGATAAAAGGGACCTGGGTGAGTTGATGGTCTCTCTATGTTACTTACCAACAGCTGGACGTCTGACCGTCACAATTATCAAAGGAAGAAATCTCAAGGCTATGGATATCATTGGAGCATCAGGTACGGTATTAATAATGTACATTAATATCAATTATGTTAAATTTACATCTCTGGTTTCCAGCTTCCTTACTAATGATACTTTGTAAAGGCTCTCATAATACAACCATTGCATAAACTACTATTTCAATATTCAAAATCATTGCTTTACATCTCTGGTTTCCAGCTTCCGTACTGATGATACTTTGTAAAGGCTCTCATAATACAACCATTGCATAAACTACTATTTCAATATTCAAAATCATTGCTTTACATCTTTATCAGATAATATTCTATGTGTATTTTTCAGATCCTTATGTGAAAGTCTATCTGGTGTGTGAAGGGAAACGTCTGAGGAAGAAAAGAACAAGTGTGAAACGGAACACCCTGTCTCCGCTGTACAACGAGGCACTAACATTCGATGTCCCTTCCGAAAACGTGAACGATGTCAGCCTAGTTTTGAAAGTTATTGACTACGATAGGTGAGTGATTGAATAATTATATTACAGTGATGTTTTGTAATAATAGTTGCGTGGTATACTTATGGTCATCCTATAGGTTACCCGGCGATGACCAAATACATAATTACGCTTCCTCACAATATAGGTTCCGGGTACGCAATGTTGGGGGCTCATTTAGAAGGGGTTCCCCCGAGAAAACTTTTTAATTTAGCATCAAAAAGGGCGTTTTAAAACTATTTGGAAGCATGGGAAAAAATTTAGGAATAAGTGTTATTAATTTGTCGCATAATGGCTCACCTAAAGTTACAATATGTTTTGTTGTTTTTTTTTGTCCCGAGAGGTATAGCAGGATTAATTTAACTAGTCAGAAAACAGCTGTTCCGGCAATAAGTAAACAGTGATTTTAGGCAGCTTTGACACAATAATCCAAAGGCTTAAAAGTCTTAAAGACCTTTAAAGTCTTTAAAAGACCTTTTTAAAGAAGACCTTTCAAAGATTACCTTTTTAAAAGACCTTTTCAATAATCTGCGAGATTCAGCATTTAACTTGTAGGTTAAGTATTGTGATACTCTTCGTCAAAACAGCTGTTTTCTGACTAGTTAAATTAATCCTGCTATACCGGTAGCCTACGGCATACCAGCGCGTACCGTCACAGGAATAGCACTGAATTATCTAGTACAAACAGAAAGTATAAACACCCAGTGTATACGTATACATTATGCATATATTTCTACAGTAAAGTAGGCCATACAGTATGCATATTATAATATTTTTAAAAGCTAAACAAACAAAATATTCATTCTCGTATACAATATTTTTGGGTGGCTGGAATAAGAATCCCTGAGCTCCAGCCCAGCTCCAGTTGTGATACTCATGTTATTTTATATTATAAATTTTCACTCTTTAATTTTTCTATGAATAAACTTTGATTTAATTTGATTTGATTTTGAATAGAGCTCTTCAATCAATTTTAATGAAATGTAGAATTCAAGTCGTAGATGGCCTACTACAATAAAATATTCAGTCAATCAATAATTAATTAAAATTTAACAACATCAGAACTCATTTAACAAATAGAATTTCCTAATCAATTTTAATTGAATTGCAAGCTCAAATTGAATGTGTTTTGGGTACCAGTAACCCCTCTGACAAAATGATCAGGAAGAGTGATAAGTCTCAACTGCTGAACAAGAGATGGGGCCACTTGGTAGTTGTGTAACCACATTGGGGGTGCAATTCGAGGGGATGTCAGGGGGTAGTTGGGGGATGTGAGGGGGATACTTGTAAAATGTGGGGATACAATTCTAGGGGGTAAGTGGGAGAAACTCCGATAAGGGCTGAGACACGCCAATGACATTATCTATGACGCCGGTCTCCCCCCCCCCCCATTCACCACGTCTCCCCGGAAATTAGGGGGAAATATGCAAAGTTTCGTTGGCGCGATATCTCGTTTCGTTTTACAAATTCAGCAGCAGTAACAGCAGCATGGAGATGTGTCTGGAAGACAGATGTGACTGGTGCGTGAGAGAGATGGAGAAATTGAGAAAAAATGAGAGATTGAGAGAAAAGGGAATAGAAGAAAGGGAGGGAGGAGCTGAGGAGAGGAGAGAGAAAGATGGCAATGTTTCAAGGGATAAAGAGAGTAAAAGAAGAGAAAATAAAAAAGATGAAGGAGGAAACGGAGACACAAAAAAGAGAAGTAGAAGAAGAAAAGTAACAGAAGGAGGAGAAGGGAGGAGGAAGGAGGAGAATGAACAGGAGGAGGAGAAGGAGGAGGAGGAGGAGGAGGAGGAGGAGGAGGAGGAGGAGGAGGAGGAATAGAAAAATAAAGAAGAAGAAGAAAGAAATAGAAGAAGGAGGATGAAGAAGAAGAAGAAGAGAGAAAAGAAGAAGAATAAGAAGATGAAAATGATGAGAATCAAGATGGGAGGAAGAAGTAAAATCAATGATATGTCTGGTGGTAGAAGAGCTTAATGGTGAATATAATACTACCTACAATCGTATATTATATTATAAGAATTTGTGTCCAACTTTGAAAAGGTGGAGAAGACTTGAGCTGAACCAGTTTTGATGGCTAGAAAGCGTAACTCAGCTTTTAGTCAAGACAAAATAATCATTTCAAATGGAGATATTTAGTCAAATATGAAACGTTTCTTGTGGCACTATCTGTCACAATGTATTAGAATTGAATGTGACCGATTAGTATTCCCCGTTGCATCTGTGGCTTCTTAAGCAACCATGTGAATTCTGTGACAATCCTACGTCGTAGTTGCTCACAGCGAATAAATAACCTACTTCTATCTTATAATATGTTCAATCACTATGAAGGTCAAGACTGGAGCTGGGCAAATTCAATAACAAGACTCAGGCTTACTCCTCAGAAGTCGGTCAGGAAATTCCTTGATTTATGATATATGCCTAAACATTTGAACGAACACAAACCAAGACTCCGCGAAGTCCATAATAATCAAATCGTCAACATTTTTCCTGCTAGAAAAAATCGATGAAAAAAGGAGCTGTGAAAGTTCACGTAATGTAGCCAATGAGCATATTTTCCTTGGGTTGAACCTTTTTGGCATGCAAGGTCCTAAAATTCAATTGGCGGGCCTATTTCCATCGTTCTTTCGAACAAGTTGTAAGATTGGGGACATGACTCGCTCCTGAAACTCAATTTCGATTGTCGGTTCATTAACTCATCGGAGTTAATGGAAAACAAACGGAAAGAACCCTTCAACTTTTATCTCTCTATTTTCTTCTATTATTACTTCTGCTAACACATAGGCCTAGATAAAGGAAACTGAGAGAGATAAGAGAGTGTAGCAATAAAAAAGCGAAAAATCGCAAATAGGAAGATAGAGTGTGAGTGAATGAAGAGAGAGAGTGAGAGGGTGAGGACGAGGAAGAGAGTATTGAGAGAGTGAGCTAACTGAAGGAACAAAGCATCAATCATAAAATTGCAAAAAGGTTTGGCTATAACCCTTTTACTACCTAGCTCTTGCTTTTTGACATTTTTTGGAAATAGGCTAGAATTTCAGGGAACTGAAAAGGGTTTATCAATCCTTTGTTTCCTGGTGCTGAGCTCTTTCTGATTGATTTTAGCTTGTCTCTCATCCACTCCATCATTCTCTCTCTCTCACAGCGTCTCTCTCAGCCCCTCTCGCTTCGTCTCTATCTATATCTCCCTCTTTCACGTTTTATCATTCTATACTTTTTCATCTGCTGTCCTAATGAAGTTATAGAACCAGCTCGGATGAGTTTCTGCATTCTACAATCATGTGATGTGATTGAATCTCAATGTATAGTAGCATTTCATTTAATTTGGGGGTTGGCATTAGATAGATAGACAGATAGATAGTGAGATATCACTTCTTACGTTGCTGATAACCGTAGAGTCCGATGGCAAAAAAATAATACCTCTCTATCTATCTATCTAATGCCATCCGCCAAATCGAATGAACTTTTTTGTACTTAGAAAAATATGTGAATTACTGAAACACAAGTTCCAATTATCAAATCTGTTGATTCAACTTCTAATTTTTTTTTATTATTTTCAATAAAACTTATTGTTCATCAATACACAGCTATCACTTGAATAAAGAGTATATAGCAGGATCCTTTTAACTTGTCAGAAAACATATGTTTTACTCGGCCACCAGTACTTAACCTACAAATGCTGAATCTCGCAGATTATTGAAAAGGTCTTTTAAAAAGTTATTCTTTGAAAGGTCTTCTTTAAAAAGGTCTTTTAAAGACTTATAGGAAAAGCAATTTTAATAAATTCACATTTTCCTATTGAATATTTGTTTAATTAACATGAATATAAAGTTGACTGAAACATTTCGTACTGGAATTTAAACTGAACTGTTTTATGTTGAGATAACAACTCTAATCAGCCGTTGTCATGGCACTCGCATGTGGCTATCATGTGGTACATGTTACGCCACAGACTTTACCCCGGTCGTACACTGGAGCAATAAGCAATAGGCAACTATAGTCCGTGCAAACCTTAGTTTGCAGTATTACGTTTATGGAGCGCAGTGTTGCCGGATTGCACAGTAGCCAGCAAAGCTAACTCGGAGGAGTAAGTGTATTCAAAACTTGACATTCTATGCAATCGGTGTGAAAATTATTTAAAAATTATTCATAGTATAATATTTAAAACATATAAATAGGTAATTAGTGTGCTAATTTTTCTCATTCATGTAGTTTTGATAGAATAAGAAATGTAAACAAAACAAGAGAGAGAGCAGAAAAGAGAGCGAACAGCTGTGAGTGAGGAGTAATGAATAAAATAATAAGCCAAACATGGCAACAGCGCTTCCATATCCCCATAAGAAATAGCATTGCCATTTAAACGCATACTGCATACTAAGGTTTGCACGGACTATAGCAACAAATGGATCATATGATTGTCTACTCTATACAAACCAATAGTTCAATGCACACCGAAACAGCTGCATTTAGGTGTGCATTGGACTATTTGTTTCTATAAAGTAGACTATCATATGATCCAAATGTTGCTTATTGCTTATTGCTCCGGTGTACGAGCTGCCTTTAAGGTCTTTAATGCCCGGTTTTTCAGTCGCTCAATAGACGGTTTATGGATCCAATAGCACTATTGAATCAATAACCATGTGTTTTCAAATGCAAAAAAAAGTTATTGATTCAATAAGTTTATTGAATGACTGAAAAACAGGGCATTAGACTTTTAAGCCTTTTGATTATTGTATCGAAATCACTGTTTAATTATTACGGATACAGCTTATTTCTGACAAGTTGAAAAGGATCCTGCTATACGTGTTTAGTCACTTGTTGCTTTTTCGGTTGCAGGATTGGTTCAGACGAGCTGATGGGCTGTGCGGCGATTGGCTCCAGCTTCATTGGCACGGGACGCGACCACTGGCTCGAGATGCTCGACAACCCGAGGAAGCCGGTCACCCAGTGGTACCACCTGCTCGAGTGCGTGCCCGGGCCCCTCGCCGCTGTCACCTCCTACAAGCCGGCTGCGCTCAGCTGTCTTAACAGCAGGTGAGAAATGCTTTCAAAATTCGAAATCATTCTGAAAAGTGGATAAAACTACAACCTAAGTGGAATTAGGTTAAAGACGGCGAGGTGGAACAACCTTCGGGTCTCCCCACCGACAAAAGCCATACGCTAAATAATAATAACAGCAGGTGAACTAAATTATAAGAAATTATCAGAATACCAAAATTATCTGAGCTAGGACATCCTAGAGGGTTGCACAAAACTGCGAAGAAGAAGAAGAAGAAGAAGAAGAAGAAGAAGAAGAAGAAGAAGAAGAAGAAGAAGAAGAAGAAGAAGAAGAGAAGAAGAAGAAGAAGAAGAAGGAGAAGAAGAAGAAGAAGAAGAAGAAAAAGAATTAGAAAAAGAAGAAGAAGAAATGAGGAGAGGGGGAGAAGGAGGATTGGAAACTTTAACGTAGTTCAATTTAGGCCGTTCGCCCTAACACTTTACAAATCATAAAATTAAGGGCGCGTTTTGAACAAATTCACTCTCGGCGCTTTGAGCTACGACTACTTAATTACCAGATGAGGAATTTTAAATTACTTCAATTCAATATGAAAGTCGAATAAAAAAAAAGCCGAGAAGAAACTTCATACTTACAATCTGTGTCGCAGTATAGCAATTATAGCAGTATAGATATAGCATGAATGACGTTGGCTGCAGTACCTACCAAGAAATGAAGAGGAAAGCAGATAGAAGAGAAGAATGGCGCACTGCTGCAAACCAACCTCAGGGTTGAATACCAAAAAAGAAGATATAGCAATTATAGATTGCAGTATAGCAATCTGTGTCACATACTATATTGAAATCTGATGTCAGATAGGTTGAGTAATTCTCTCTTGTGGGTGTTCTAATTAGAGTTACTTTTCAAAATACAACTTTGAAGAAATTTCTCATCCTCATTCAAACAATATTTGCAAAATCGATTTTACCTGCTACGACAAACTCTCAAAAACTTTCCCTTCTCTTGAAAAAGCAACAAAACTTTCATTGATTAAATAGAGTAACTTCACCAATAAATAAATAACATAACTTTCCCAATAAATTACAGCTTGTCCAGGAAAATATCTTCTGAGTTTTCCATCAAATACTTTCCCAAGTACTTCAAAGACAACAACTTGACATTGAAGAACAAACTCTCTTCAAGTGAACTCAACCTCTCTAATTATTGATAAACTTGCTAAGTATGCCGCTTCCTGGAAAGGTTTAAATGGAGTTTCAAATTCTACATTCTCAATCTCGATCGTCGAGTTCCTATCAAATCAAATATCAAACAACCTGTGCAGCAACTAGTGCTTCATGTTCTAATTAAATATATGGGTTCCATGAATTAATTATCTATTCTAACCATGATTGAAATCTGTTGGATTCTGTGTAATTTTCATGGATAATAGCATAGCCCCCTTTAAACTAAACTGTAGTTTAAAGGGGGCTATGATAATAGGCCTCTTGCAGATGTGTGTTTCATATAATGAAGCTCAGTTATTAGCCAATTCGATTGAACTCGAACTGTTTGAGTGGCTTTTCATTTGAGAATCATGGAGCAGGGATAGGAGCTAGTTTAGATCAATATTATTTGAGTGACAGTAAATAGGTCTTGAGCGTTTGTGTTACCTTTCAGGAGTTAATAGAGGTAGGCTGTGTGTTGAACGATGAAATTTATTGGTTTCATGTGGCAATAATATAATGGATGAAATTGGATTGATTCCAAATCAATTTAGAAAACTATGTAGTGTTGTGTAAATGTGTTAAATACTTTTTCATGATAATGATACTTTCATCTATGACCATGTTATAACGTAAATATATTTTATAGTTTCACAATATTGATGCCAAAATAGGTACCAGGTGCCTTTTAAAAAAGGCAAAATAGGTGCCTTTTCGAAATGAAATTTCAAACCCTTATCACAATGAGGCTTCTTCAATACATTTTCTACATTATAACACGATTGTATTAGCCTTTTAAATCACTCGTGAGATATTGAAAACACTCGATGAATCTCGTGCTCTTACTAACATCTTTCACATCTCGCTTGTGATTAAAAGACTCATATTACAATTATTTGTTGCATCATTGCATGAACTTCTGTATACTAGAACACTTCAATAATGAAAATACTGTGGAATAATTTTTAGCTTTGATTATATTATTATCACTAGGCCTATACAATATCCTTGAATTTGAATTTATTTTTCTAATTTTCTCTGAAGCAATACGTTTTCTTGCATTTCTATACCTTTTGTTTTATCTTTATTTCAATAAACTTGAGGCTTAAACGAATTGTTAATTGTGAATGAATAATTGATAAGAAAAATCTTCATTTGTTTAATAAATTGTGTTGTACCGGTATATCCATTCTTAATTCTGCTGGTAAAATTTTAAACTCATTTCGTAATCTCATCAGACTGATGAAAATATTGTCACTTAAATGTAAGTTTGTGTCAAAAATTAAAAAAAATCAATGTAGCCTAATTTAATCAATTTCTGTTCCAATAGGCTCAAGGCTTGAAACAATCGTCGTTGTCAAATAAAAAATGAGAAGAATTATTTTTAATGTAGTGACTCACTCTAACCATAGAGTAACTATAGAATCCATCCATTGTTATCTATCTATTATCCTATACTATCCATTGTTATTCTGCGCTGTAACTATGTGGCGATGTGGCTAATAATTTGAAAACCCAATTGAACTATTTTCATTTTGTTCCAGATGAAAAAAGGGGAAAAAGTTCACCAAAAAGTGAACGGCTTAACTCGACTTCTGCAATCGGCTCTTGATCGAGTCGATAAATGCATTGTTTCTTGGTGATCTGTCTTGGTTCTCATCACTTTCCTGCTCAAGATGGGACATTTTTGGGCTGCAGGCGGTCTGAGCTGATCTTCAATCTTTTGCGATGTTGATCATCGATTATATTTGACGGTCGATATTCTTGGAGGAATGCCAATCTGGTCATCATTATCAATACCGTACCTAGATACTATACTTAATGATAATCTGGATAAGTATATTTGGCGTTATAATAGTTGTTCTATGTTTGTAGAAACTGATTTCTGTACAAAAACCAACTTTCATCATAATATATGAATGTTACAGAGTAGATGCTTAATTTATGTAAGTGTATTGCACTGAAAGCCTTCTCTGGAATTTGACAATAGATAAGTTCTTGAAAAAAAGCATTCCCATTTGTCATAGAAAATTAATTTGTAGAAAGATGATAGGCAATGAAATTATCAATCCTCTTATTCAAGTTTATAAAAAACTACACATTCTCTCCTAAAATTTTTGTGAAGTATCCAAATATAAATTGAATATAGTCTCGAGTAATTATATTGAAACAAAATATAATAGAATGCTACAGGTTCTATTTCAATTTTGATCCTAGTGAACTATTCAAAATATAAATTGAATAGTCTCGAGTTGATGTATGATTCATGTTCAAAAACATGTAATATCCATAATTTTATCATAGCTTTGTAGCCTCTATTGAATATTAAAATTTACTCTTCGATGTAGAAACACATACAAGGGAACTCAATTTTATAACTGTATACCTACTTTTCTACTCGAATAACTTCTTTCTAACTGGTAAAAATGGCAAGTGAATTATCATTGACGTATTTCTATTTTGTAATAAAACAAGATCTGAACTTCCTACGGTACCTATTACCCAAATAATGAACTACCCGAAAACTGCTTGAATTGAACTACAAATTATATTTATCATGTATGGAACAAGAATAATTCTGAATATATAATCACTAAGAACTAATAAAAATTAGATCAACTAAAGAATGATAGATTAAAAATGAGATAATAATGTATTTTTATAAGGTTTTGTACTTAATTTTAAACGTTTGTGACTTGCTAACAATAGAATATAATAATGCTCAATGTTCTAATGTACTATTGATATACTGTATTGTTACTATGCTATAGGTGTTATGTAGCTTGGTGTATTTTATCCGCTAATGAAAACTAACTTATTGATGTTCATATAGAGCAGTAATCAACTAGTGAATTTCTCATAGATTCTACCTACACTTCTTTATAATTTATAATTTGAATTTTTTCAACTCTTTGGAAACATTTTCAGTTTCAAGTATTTTTATTATCCTATTCTCCAAGAAACTAATGATATTGATTGCTGATTTTGTAATGGAACTGTGAGTCTTAGAATGTGAGAGCTCAATTTGAATGCTTCATTATAATGGGGAAAAATTCTTCACTCACAAATCAAATTATCATTGACTGAGATTTTGGGAAAATTGAAAATTTTTTTCTGTTTTCATAGGCAAACCCCTATCGGTGAAGAGTATAAAATCATTCAATAAATTTGGGGTTAGGTACAGTACTAAGGATATTTTGAGAAGTCTTCAATGTTTTGATCACAGTAAACATTTGATCAAAACATAGAGTGCTCCTCCAGCAAGTATCCTTAGGCTAGGCGTACACCGGTTAGTCAAGACAAGACAAGACGAGATCAGTCACGTTTGGTCACAGTGCTTCAGTTGTAGGCAACACACCGATGGTCATTGCATCGGTGTGTGCCAATAAACAACTATGTGGATTACTTCGTGACTAAACGTGACTAATCGTCTTGTCTTGACTAACCGGTGTATGCCTAATACTATACAATAGTACCTAATCACAAAATAATTGGGTGATTTTCAATTGATAACAAATTATCGTTTTTATCATAGAGGTATGTATCATGTATTTTCATGTATCTTATGTTACGAATTGGAATGATAATATTTACAATATATATACCGGGTTATCATAAAAGAATGGTGGGGTTTCAAAAGAATTGGTGCAGTTTTCTGACAAGCATTTGACGCGAATCAGTTCATGATTCCTGTCTAATTAAGTTGGTTTGGCTTGAACACTGGTTTCTATAAAAATGTATAATGCTGTCTACAAAAATATGTGTGGACTACTGAGACTTTATAATCATTAATTAGTCTCATTATAACATAATTATTCTCTGTAGGTTTGATAGCTTCACTTAGTTATTCTGACAAAATACTTTTACATTCCAAGAAAAGATAATACCGAAGCCATTCTTTATCTGTGAATAGCAAAGAATACAATTGAAAAAGACTTATCCATTCTTGGAAATTTTTGTTTATGTACCTGTATATAGGTAGAATCTATGACAAATATCACTAGGTACTATCTGCTATAACCCTTTTATTCCAGTGAAATTTGACGTGCTCCCTACTAACATCTAAGTGCATATTAGTATTGTAGCCTAATTATCTTTTCTTCTAAATTGGTGTTAACAATAATTGATAAATCTACTGTGTGTTTTTGATTGATTTTCAAATTGAATAAGTAAAAAATTCAAATAAAATTGAAAATGTGGGGGATCGGCCTAATTAAAAGGCATGCAGTAATGAATTTGAAGTAGGTACCTAAGCAACATTAAGAGTAGTCTACTGCATGATTTTTAAAAATGACTGTATTTTAAGAGTGAATGATGCAGTTATAGAAATAAATTATGAATTTGATTAAGAAGGGAAGGCTTGAAAGGTTTAAATGATTAAGATGAAAGGCATCTTAAAATGTTGCAAAATAAACCAGATTATATTATTAATATTGCAGTATTATAAATTTATACATTGATGTATTAATAATAGTAATTAATATTACTGTCTAATTCTAATACATTGTTACCAACCATAGAATAAAAAAATCATTCTGATTCAGAATAATTTTCTAGTTCAGAAGATTATTTATTTCAAAACTCCTGGAAATTAATTATGCAGTGAATAATTCTAGGGTGTGTACAGTTGATTTATCTAGAAAATTAAATGAAAACTCACAGCGAAATGTGAGAAACCTCAAAAGTTTTATTCTTATAAGCTAATAACAATGTGATTAATTTAAAATTATTGTTGATTTTCGTATTAGAATAAGGGGCTATATATGTGATTGACGATCAAAATATTGTATAGAAAATCATCTTAAATATAAATTTATGCTGGAAAATACAATGTAACTGTGTTCTATGAAGCCAATTGGTAGTACTGCCTTTATTTGGCATTACTATTCAAGCCAAAAGTCTTTCTAAATCAAAATCTAGAATAATAATTGTAAAAGTTGGTATAAAAGGATATGGATCTTTTGTTTTAGAATGAGAGAAAGTTTCAAGTATAATTGTGCTATGAATTGATAAGTTTCCTCTACAAAAATAAGTTGCATAACTCTGAAGGAGAAATCTTATTTAATGAATTGAGAATTGTGCAGAAATTTCATTTTGATAATGTATTTTAATTGTGTTTTGAAGATGTTTTGGGCTAAAGCACAAAAAGTTAGAGGGCTTCTGTATAAACTTTTAATTATCTGTAGCCTACTAAAAGTATACTTTTTTCTCTATCTATACTGGAAGTATATTCTTTCTCTATCTATACTGAAAGTATATTTATTTATTTATTAATCTTCATCACATTACATCAGTTCCTTTCTCTATCTGCCATGAAAGTATATTAATTTTTTCTCTTACAGGGTTGATTGTAAATTTGATGGCTGAATAGAATCCTAGAAATTTTATCATGGAAAAAATATGAACAATGTAGAGATTAAACTGATTAAACTGAAACTATGATAATAATTCGCAGCCAATAACATCGTTTAAACAATACTTCTTGTATTTGAATATTCAAAACTATGGATGCTGATGAATGAATTATTCTGGTGAATTATCCGATCCTTCTTTCCAAAAAAAAATACATCGGAAATTTTAGTGTTTCACTTGATATGAACGATACCATATTATTCATAAGATTAATGAAATAATTGAAATACCTAGGTTGTATTTGTCTTCATTTCGATCCTGGAGCTTTGATATAGGCCTACTCCAGAATATTATTACAGAACCATATTAATTAGAATACATTACTGAGATGTTCGATGGAATAATATATTATGTGAAACAAGTCGACTTCAATAGAAAAGTTTATAGATTTTATATAAAAGTCAAACCTCCGTAGAGAAAATTTATCATAGTTCTTTTGTATGGATGTGCCTAATATAACTATTTAAAACATGAACTTCAATGTGATAATGTCAACTTTATTAGCTTTGTTGTTAAAATAGAATCAAAATAGTTTATCATTGTGAAACTGCAAGTAACGTGAAAATAGTTGATGTATTTAAAATTCTAATGGAGAAATATTTTACTTCCACCTAAAATATTGATATTTTAATAAACTACTACAATATTGTTGAAATATTGTCCAGGTATCATTATGAGACTCATTATAATACAGATGTACAAATTCAATGTTGCTTCATTGTATGTGCAATATTCTATATGTTAGATTCAATGTTTTTCAATGTTCACCTCAAATTTTTATTAATTTTGCTTAAGCTTTCCTCAATGATATTGGTTTAACAATTGTGTGAATAGTAATTTTATACATTTTGCTTCAATGTGTTGCATTGTATTTAGAATAATTAAAAATAAAGTTTTTGTTCTTAATAATGTGTGAAACGAGATGTATATTATACTTTTTATAGAAATGGTTGACCATTTTTTTATGTATCTAAATTTATGTCGAATACATTTTTCCAAATCCGTAATATAAAATGTTTTACTAGTCTGAAGTGAATGATAGTTGATAGAGGAATACGTCCAGTATTCTTTATTCAACATGAAAATCATAATGATATGGAACGCAAGATGTGAATTGCATAGATATGAATTTGAATGGAATTTATCGCCAAAAACAAAATACATGTGCAAAATTAAATACATCATGATTAGAATCATGATAATGTAAATATTAGGCTCCAATATTTCTCAACTAAAACATTCAATGTTGACTTGAGATTCTATTTTGTTCAATATACAATTTTCAGTTGGAGTTTCCAAGGTTTTCTTGTAATATTTTCAATAATTAAGTGACAGTGACTAGACTATTGTCACTACAGGACTATTCTGATGTAGATTCTGTTCTGATATTGTAGTTCTTTCAGAAGCCTTTGAATTTGGCGCGGCTATGGGTGTGGCAAGAAGACTGAAGCTCAAATTCAATTCATCAAAAACCAATCTAAAACAATTTTTCCTTCAGAATCAAATTTATTGTAACGAATTAAGATAGAAAGAATTCATGTTGGATAATTAAGTTACATTTGAAATTAGTGTATGAGAAACCTGCAAGCAAAGTGTTTTTTTGTTCGGAATGTTGGCAGCTCTATTATCTAGCAGACAATCAGCTGATGTCAAGTCAAAATGCTAAAGTGAATTAGCACACCAAATCATAGCTCTGTACATTAGTTTTGAATAATCGTAGTTATTAAATTAATCGATAATGGCGTATTTAATTAAAAATCAAATACTGAAACATCTTTCAAGGTGAGTTCATTCTAATATTGATTTTTGCACGTTTTTTTGGAGATAATACAGGTTACATAAATCTTGACGTCCCTACAGGTTGTCATGCACGAAACTGGTATTTTCTATCTCATATCGTTTATCTCCGACTTAATTTCTTATTTGTCTCATTAATATAGTATTCAGTGACCTTATCATATCTCGGTGGAATGATAGAAAAAATACAATAGATTGAATTGAGTAACAAATTAGAAAGCGTGTCGAGGGCTTGTGGAATTAACCTATTTGTCAAGTATTTCGTAACTGGATCAACCGAGAAAAGAATGTATCTTAAACATTGTCTTTTTCTCTAGGAAATTTGTACAATTATTATCTAACCTGAATGACTAAATCCTTCCCATTTATATTTTATCTATAGTGTAGGTCTAAACCAACGTCTCACAACCTCTTGGCTTCAGCAATGACAACACGTTTATGTATTATCAAATTCACTCAAAATTATAATTATGATGAACTTATTGCATTTACTGAAATGCACACCATTTATTTTTTCATTTCTGAGCTTTATTTCATTTAATTTACTATTTGTAAAGCTACATAAAAAAGTAATTTAAGTCCCTGATGTTAACGAAATGAAAGGAACTGCTAGTCTCTCGACTCCGTGAACAGAGTATAGTCTAGTTGGCTCTTGGAGTTGTCAGACACGTCAAAGAGCGTTTAATATGAAAGCCTACACAGT
Source organism: Laodelphax striatellus (assembly GCA_017141395.1). Lineage (NCBI taxonomy): Eukaryota > Metazoa > Arthropoda > Insecta > Hemiptera > Delphacidae > Laodelphax > Laodelphax striatellus. Next base: position 4,672,680 of record CM029541.1, on the reverse strand, counting down.
AAAAAGGAGGAAATCAAATGGTTCGATTCCATATGATTTTTACATCATTATATTCCCCAAACTTACTGCCTGTATACCAGTGTATAGTGATATTGAGAAGCAACCCTTTTTCGCCTCAAAAAGGATGAAGGAGTCGGTTAATTTTATTGGTCATCGAACTTGACCTGTATAAAGGTTCCAAGAATATGTGTTTCAAATTTGAAGTTGATTGATGAAGGCTTTCGAAAGTTATCGTTGAACAAACAACATACAACTACTCGAGCCTCAAGTCCAAAGGAAGAACTCGCTTCGCTTGTTTAATAAATTCAGAGGGTTTGTCTTCTGTGTAGTAGGGTTTTCCCTTGTATTTCTACATTTTGTGAACATGCCCCTGCATCTGGTCACATTCATTAGAGGAAGTTCACTATCTAATTATTATCGTTTTTTTCTCTAGTTGAATTGAAGTCCATTATTGTGATTATTATTATAAAGAAAAAAATATTTTCTGACAGTGGAAAAAATGCTCGGCCCCTCGATATTGATAATAATACAAACTACTGGTTGACAATCTTCCTGTCATAACCGTATGTCCTATATTATAATATTATGATTTGACAGTAATTCTCTTTTGTATTTATACTATGTAATATTTTGTCTACTCTGCTTACTAGTCTAGTTTTCGACTAGTTCAGCGTATCTTTCATTTTATAATGTAGAATGAAGGCATCAAGAAAAGATTTTCTATCCATCTATTCAACAAATTTTCATTGTGCTATATTCATTCAGAGCTCAATCATATTCTCAATTTATCACTGACATAAAGACAAGAAGTCTATTAACTTATACAATTTTTTCTTACTTGACTGTAGCGCTTTTGAGTTGCTTCATTGTCAACAATCTGTGAGTTCGAGCAACTCGTTAAGTAAGAAAAAAATAATAAACTCCATGTCGTTATTTCGTTATTTCAGTGATAATTAATAGAGATTATCTCTTAAACCTTGCAATTCGTGTGGATCAAATCATTCACATCTTATTTATCTCAATCAATTATATTCTATCTATCTAAACTAAATAAAGCTACATTTAAACTGTATTTTCAACTTTCCTATCAACAATACATGTAGGTAATGTATTTTCAAGTTTTTCCAGTTATCTATTTAGTAATTTTCATTGATTTACAGTAAATTTATTTAGAGTTTAATTATATCAAATGAAGGCATTTTCTATCTATCAATGAAGCTACTTTCAACATTTTATATTCATTCTGAGTCTGGGAGTAGATGCTAGAGCTTTTGAACGTAGGTGGTTGAACTCCAGTCTTATTAAGGGGAACACAATAGAAAAGGAATAGATTTATTGGCGCGGATAATAGACGAAAGTGTGATGATTAATAGATGAAGAATGTGGAGAAAAGGATGAAGAATGGTATTTGCTGGAAGGAAGACCAATAGAATGGAAAGAATTCGAAGAGAGTAATAAATAAGGCGATATTGGAGGGTTAAGAGTGGGTGGGTTTCTGGTAGAAAATTTCCCGATCCACTTGTGTGGGAGATCATTTTTGCTGTTTCTTCTTTCTTATCTTTCATCCCCTCTTGCCCTTCCTCTTGTCTTTCTGGGTTTTTTCCATCTCCGTTCTTCCCCTTTCTCTCCCCCTCATCATCATTTTCTTCCCTCAATCTTATCCTCATTTTCTCTTTATCTTCTGGTGTTTAATCATAATTCTCTTTTTCCTCAATCTTCCCCCTTTCACCCCGTATTAACTTTTTTATTTATTTCTCTTTCTTATCTGACTTTCTTCCTTTCTCTTCCCTCCTTTCTTTCTCTTTCATTTCCACTTTTTATTCTTGTTTATCACTCTTTTTCTTGTCTTTATCTTCATTCAACATCTTGTTCCTCTCTCTCTCCTTCTCTCTCTCTCTTAATTTAGGGTTGTGTGGTAGAGAGGACCATGAGTCCTAACTCCGCCCTAATAAAGAAAATTAATCAATCAAGCTCTCTTTTCTCACTCTCTCACCTTTTCCTCATTGTTCTCCTTCAACCTCCCTTTTTCCTTTATTCGTGGTTCTCTTTTTCCTTCTCATTTCATCTTCCTCTTTCTAATTATCTCCATTCTTCTTCTTTCCCCACTCTACTCATGCCTTCCTCTTCATTTCCTTCAATGTTCATCTCCTCTATTCCTCTATTTCTTCATCTCTTTCTATTTCATCGTCGTCCATTTCCCCTCTCCATTTCATTTCCTATTTTTTTCTTAATTTCCACCCTCTATTCTTTCTTCTTCTTCTTTATTTTCTCTTTATTCTTCAATTTCCTCTGTCTCTTCCCCCTTTCCTTTGATTTTTCAAATCATCTTTTTATTTTTTCCATCTTCTTTTTTTGTTCTTATCTGCTCTTTATCTTTCCTCTTCCTCTGTCTTTCCCCCTTCTTCTTCTTCTCTTCCTCTTCTTCTTCCTTTCTTTCTTCTTCTTTTCTTATCTTTTTCTTCTTCTTCTTCTTCATGTTCTTCTCCTTCTCTTCTCTTACTTTCTTCATCATCATTTTCTTCCTCCTCTTCCTTCTTTTCTTCTTCTTCTCCTTCTTATTTTCTTGTTTCTCTTTCTTCTTTCTTCTTCCTTCTTCCTCTTTCTTTTCTTCTTCTTCTTCTTCTTCTTCTTCTTCTTTTCTTCTCTTCTTCATCTTCATCTTCAACATCCTAATCCTTCTTGTCTTTTCCCACTAGTCTTGCCATTTTTCTTCTCCGCTTAGTGTGAGCTCTTGTCACGCTGGCTCGATGTCATCTTGAAGCACTGCTGAAGTAGGGCTCTTCAAAGGAACGTCACGTATGACAGCCTATATCTATCTTCGTCCTAAATACTGTAGTATTACTGTATATAACCTCGGCTGTACCTCCCCAGGCATCAAGTGTCATCAGCTCTGCCGTTTACGGCTCTAGTCGATTCTTTTTGAGGTTAGAAAAAGGTCCAGTACTTCTCAGATTTGTTGGAGTTGGAATCAATGAACGTGAAATAACTTACGGGTTCTTCTCTTTTCCTTCTAGTAGACCCTGTACAATTTGTACAATAAGTAGGAAGTAGGAATTAAACTTCTAAAAAATAAAATAAGTCTCATTAGAGTATTAGATAATAGATGGACCAATAAATATAAATGAAACAATCATATTTGAAGCTCAAATTAATCATACAAGTGGACGTTACCCTACAAATAAAATATGTTACTACAAAAAGTGTCGTTATTTCTCAATAAAAATTTACTGTTCCACTTTCCAGGTATATGAAAAACCTTTCAGCCGATCAGATAAATCTGAGTACATTCAAAGGCGAAGGCGAGCTAAAGGACTTGCAACTGGACGAAATGGTTCTAACCGAATTACTAGAACTACCGTCGTGGGTCCAGCTCACATCAGCCTGGTGCAATAAGGTCTCATTTAGGATACAATGGACTAAACTCAAGACTGTGCCAATATTTTTGGTGAGTGCCTTATCCTGTATTTCTCTCTTATTATTTAGTTGTTTTTTCGGTATTATTCTTTCTATTCAATCTCTTTGTAAATCACTTCAATGTTTATAGTTGTTTTAGTAAATAACTAGGCTATATAAATAAATAAATTCATAGTTGTTAATACAAAATAAGTTGTAATAGTCTATGGTTTGATGAATCAATCAAATACTGTAATTACTATCACTTTCAACTATCATAATACAGTGGAATCTCGCGGGCTCATGAACCCCGATTTAAAGAATATTCTATACTGTAAAAACACATAAATATGTCATGAACGTATTATGACAGGTACTACATAACTGCTAGATGTCTCCACGGTAGTACAGAGTGCGGCAAAAAAACCTCCCTATTTTCAAATCCCGATTGAACGTATTTGTTCCAAATCCCCTTGAAACGTACAAAACACTTGATGTAGTGTATATTTCACCCCGTTTAAACTATTGATTTCCAATAAAAACTTAGGCTAGGCGTACACCGGTTAGTCAAGACAAGACAAGATTAGTCACGTTTAGTCACAGTACGTCACATAGTTGCTTATGAAGCAACACACACCGATTAGTCATTGCATCAGTGTGTGCTGCTTCATAAGCAACTATGTGAATTACTGTGACTAAACGTGACTAATCTCGTCTTGTCTTGTCTTGACTAACCGGTGTACGCCTAGCCTAAGAGTAAACCATAATTGCAGCGTTTAAATCAAGTTGAAACTATTGATTCACAGTTGAACCTCAGTTTAAACTGTAAATTCATTGATAAATAAATCAAGCTTAAACTACGTTTTGTAAAACTTGGATAAAACGACAATAGTTCATAACATAGGCGTTTTTGATTATTGTAATTGAGAAAAATATGAAAGAGACACATTGTTTCACACATACGCTATAACAAACTAATAAAGAGCAAGAATTCTTGAACGTAAACTTCAGTCTACTTTTTTATAAGCTTGTGTATGTTTTTTCAAGTCCAAGAGTTTGGCCAAAATCCAAGACTTCGTTCGTCTCACAGCTCAGGGTCGTTTTGGCAATAGATTCCAGCAAAAACTCGTTTGAAACATTTTATTTTTTTTCTAAATGAATTTGAAACTTTAAATACAAATAGAAAAACTAAATACTACGCAACTAAATTCCAAGTTTGGACTCTGTACTCTGTTTATTATTTGAAGGGATCAAAATCAAATGTAAGCCTACACACTCAAATATTGATAAAATATTCATTAATATTTCGTTGCTCTACATAGAAATTTATAGAATAAATAAAATTTGATTTTCTTAATGAATTGGTAAGTTATTTATTGAATCTGACTGTTCTAGCGAACGATATTGGTACAGTATAATCCACCCCTAGATGTCTTCCTCTTTTCTTCTCTTTAGCATACTCCATCATAAAACCAATTGGATTTAGTTTGTTTTGTGTGTAGCTTAGTCTAGTAACCGTGAATTGAATCTTTTTTTGTTTGATAGGGAAATAATTCTATTCTTACTCCTTTTTCTCTTTCATTTCTAATTATTTTAAATTGAAATATTTTAAATTTCATTCATTTAAATTAGCCTATAGCTGGTTAATGTGTCCAATGATGTTTTCTAAACTAAAAATTTATATACATGTAGTTGAGTTTTTTAAGAAATAAATTCCATTTTCAATTTTTCTCTTGTCGGTCATTGGGGATATATTAAAAGTCATTTGATGTCTGTTGTGGATGGAACACTCACACTAAATTCTCGAATATAATCTACAATCTTCAAATCAAACCTAAGATAAACTCAAGTTTTCGTCCCAGTTTTTGCAACTAGAAAAGCTTCACTTTCAAACTATTTAACAAAAAATCTAATTTTTTAATAAAAGGTGGAGTTAAAAATTTTAATATGTTAAGTTAAAGTTCTTAAAAGATTAAGTTGAAGTTGAATTCTTAAAGCTCAAGTTGAACTACCAAAGCAAACTTTAAACCGTTTGAAGATTTGAACTGTGATTGAATTTTCATTGAGCAGTAAAAACAGAAATTCCAACAATTGTGATGAAAAATTTATGTTGCTCGCTACACACAGCAAACAACATGTTGGTAATAATATTTGCTTGATGTGTAAAAAGAGCTCTCAAAGAAGTCCACAGACAATGAGATTCAATAAAGCAGCTGTTGGTAATACTTCTTCATAGCGAAGAATGATCTGATATCTCTGCATGTTGTTGTAGCATTTCTAATCATCACTGAATATTCATACATTTCTCCGATCTTCACTTATTAGCATTCGCATTGTTACAATCTAGTCATGGGGGTTCCAGAATACTTCTTGCAAATCAAATCAAAGAGAATCAATTCGTGCTCAAAATATTGGAAAATAACTACACTAGGATCTCGTTAATTTTTGAAACTATATATGACTATTGTAATGACTTATGAAACTTCCAGTTTATTTTTCAATTAGCATTTAATTACTGCAATTACAGAATAGGAGAGAATCTCTCCTATTCTGTGCTGCGATGCTATTCATGATCAAGTTTTGAACGTTCAATAGAAATTATTTTAGGAGCTTTTAATATTTTTGAAGACAATCATATTAATTAATAGCATTGATGTGCTATATCACACTAATAGCTTATGATAATTCAACAGGTGAATTTAAATTATTATTGAAATTGAAAAGGCTCTGAACTCTACATTATCTCTGTTTTATCTCTTACTCATTCATTACTAATTTAACGGTAACTTTTATCGTAATCTACCTCTTTAATAGGATCCTTTCATTTCACTGGCGTTAATAGATTTCATTGTCTAATAATTCAATTGTGTTGTTTGTACTTCTCATAACCTTTTTCACAAACACCAATAATCGTTTTGAAAAACCCCTTTGTCTTGAAATTCTTATAACAATTGACACAATATTCGTAGATAACAATTAAACTTTATTATTTGAACAATAAGCCGCGTTTTTAAACTTACAGAAGTTGTAGGTTTATTAAAATCCGATTCAATAGACTCACTTTCCTTTTAGGCTTTTGAGAGGGCGCATTCACTGTTTAGATGTCTCTTTTTGACTTTAAAATTAATTTGAAATCAATTCTGCTTCTTTATTGAATGTAACATTTTTCTCAAATTATAAATGTGATGTAATAAATTATTATCTTTTAGCAAGTTTGGTTTTTATTAAACAACGTAATATTTGTTTTTGTAGTAGGCTATATTGGATTTAATTTTCTTATTTCACTTTTGAATAATTTAGTTTTCTTCTAATTTTAAATTCGAATAATTGTACTTCTTCTGCAGAGAAATAAATTGTTTATTTACTTTAAAAAAATGAAATAAGTAAATTGAATTATTGCATCCTTCCAATACTGTACCATACCTTGAAAACGTTTATAATTCGTTGTAAATAACTTAGATTTGGTTCTAGTATTTTAAGGATTATATTCAAGGTATTTATTGAATGTATTTTTAGGTTTTAGTATTTTTTAATTTATTATTACAATGCCTTTTAGTATTTTCATCGTGAAAATTGTTTAATTTCAGGTTCTCGACGAGGTTAAAATAGAAATAGAAACTTGCGAAGAGCTGCGATCAATGTCATTCCAGCAGGGACTGTCTCAAGTGGCCAACAACGCCAAATACAGTTTCATTCATAAAGTCATAGATGGAATGACAATACACGTCAACTCGGTGGCCATCACGTTCAATAGTCGCGCCTTTATAGCCAAAGTACAGGTAAGCTGATGGGGTTGTTCACCTTCACTATTTGTTATCGCACTAAACTGCGACTATTCAACTACATGAAATAGTTTTCAATCCTCCTCCATCTTCTACTCACCCTTCTTCTTCTTGTTCTTTTTCCTTCTCTTCCTCCTTCTACTCCTTCTTTTTTTTCTTCTTTTTTTCTTCTCTTCTCCTTCATTCATTTCCTTCTCATTCTCCCTTTCTTGATCTCCTTTTTCTTCTTCCGCTTCTTTTTCTACTGAGCCGCACTAAACTATGACTATTCAACTAAATGAAATAGTTTTCAATCCTCCTCCTTCTCCTCCTCCTCCTCCTCCTCCTCCTCCTCCTCCTCCTCCTCCTCCTCCTCCTCCTCCTCCTCCTCCAATAAATAACTAATTAAAAACTCACCCCCTCTTTCATTATCTCCTGAATAATAGAATCGTTGTCTCTGATATTTTCTATCATAATCATTTTGTACATTGAGATTGATATTTATTGTTTTGTAGGTAATTTTTTTATGTATATCTTTTCAGGTGATAAGTTTTTTATCAAATTGATATGATCATTATTTATTTCATTTCATTCCAGATTCTAAGGATAAAGGTGCAGTCGAAAACCCCAAAATGGCAAGACAGTGATCTCAGGTATACAAGACTTAAAGACATGCATCGCAATCAGATAATGATATTCAAAGAAATCGAATGGCAAACGCTGAGGATAGAAGCGAGTTCTATCAGTGATAAGAATCTACCTCCTTTGCGACTCCTCACCAATACTACACGATGTCGAATCACTATTAAAAAACGCTTATCAGGTATTTATAATTTGTAATGTATCATTAATCGAGCAAATCATCACACATTTACAGATTAATTCTCATCAGACTGAAAGGTATTTACGATGTGTATAATAAAACATCAGTAGGCTTACACGTATAGTTTTATGTTTCCATTTTCATTAACAGCTTATTTCTCATCAGGTTGAACATAGTACGGTACAGAGCGTGCCATCCAAATTGGCGTTTAGGGGAGGGTGTGCGAGAGAGATGGATAATCTCTCCCACCACGCTTCCTCCAGCCGCCTAGGCTAATGCAGTCAGTGAAATAACATCATAGTGCTGCTGGGTAACCGAGGCGAATATGAATTTTTTACAAAGCGGAGTTTGCCAGCTGAATGAACTTTTGATTTTTAGTGTACCGCGAGTCAGCAGGCACTGTAGTGGGAGAAAGCGATCAACGCGCATGCTCCAGTGAGACGCCAATTTGGATGGCACGCTCTGTATCTAAAATTGTTTGAATACGTTCGATTTCATCGATTTGTTCATCTTTACACTTTCGTTATATTTAAATCACTCATGTTCTGCATCTACAGATACGTATTGACTGTTATTTGCAATGTGTAAGTAAAATAAATCATCAGTAATCAATTAAAATTTTCTCACGTTTCCATTCTCATTAAGATTATTTCTTATCAGGTTGAAAGTATCTAAAAATTAATTGAGTACGTTTAATTTTAAAGCTTTGTACATTATCACTCATAACTCTTCTGTTACCTTCCGTTTTCATTCTCAGATTATTTCTCATAAGGTTACTGAAAACGAATACATTATACGACTAACTGTCCACAGACAGCTCTAATCCACTGATATCCTACTCAAATCTATGTTGGGAAGCGGGTTGGTCCCAGTGGCAGAGGCGAGACTAATCGGTGAGATTAGATAAGAGACAGCGCCTACCACTCCCGTTGTTACGGTGACCGGCTCCTCTAAATACCAAAATTTATGAGCTTCAAAATCGCTTCCCGGTGGTTCGGAACCCACCTAAGGCTGTAGGTTAATTCATATCTCATCAACATCCTTCCCATTACCCACGCACAAGCTTAGAGCTTATGTGGGCATCATCCCTAGCAAAAAAATGTCAATCCTACTCAAATGCGTTCTTTTTGCGCCATACTGTATTCTTCTATCACGTATCATCTCATCATTTCCAAAAGATATTCCAAAGAGTTACTATTGTGATAGTAGAAATTTTTAGTCAAGTTGATGATGCGACCTGTGAGGTCATGGAACCATGGTCCTTGAACCATAAATAAATGTTTAGAATAGACAAAATCTTTGTGTTCTTAATTTGATTATTATTTCTAAAAGAATTGAAATTTAATTATTTCTTCTACCTAACAGTACTAATACTATTGTAAATATAATCCTCTCTGCTATTTCTCTATGCTTAATTTTGTATTTTTAATATGTCTGCTCCTCTAGGTTTGATGTAGGCAGTTTTTTCATTAATTCTGTGAATATTAAAATAATTGGTCATGTAAAAATTGAAAATACTCTCATTTTGTTATTATTTATCGAAATTAATATTATCTGTAATGGTATTTGAAAGTAATATGCTCTTAGTAATTGTCCAACATATCTTGAGCAGTGTAAAAATGTAGTGGTTTCATCGTTATAGTTCGAATAATTTAGTTGTCCTTTGGCCTAGTGCTCAAGAACCACTCACTAGAAACTTTTATATTCGAACAGCTGACCATTTGATTCAATATTTGCATCATTGAATCAAGTGGTCAGTTTTTCGACATGAACATTCTAACAAAATTAGTGGTTCTTGACGAGGGACCTGTTTATCTTAGGGACTGGAAGTAAGAGAAATAAGGGAGTAGGATGACGCTAGTTTCCGGACGGACTTTAGCGATGTATTTGACATCATAAATTGATAATAATTACAGCTGATTCTGATTGAAAACGGATGGTTCAAAAGTTGATACGCGTAACGATATTAGAAGTTAACCATTATTAGTGAATTAGTGAATAACCATTCTAATCTGTAGTAGAGAATCACACCTACTTCTACTCAAACCAACCTAAAAACGAGAATCTAACAAAATGTTATATTTTGCCGTAAATGATATATATTCTCAAACAGTTTTGATTTATGCCGCAAAGATACCATAAACTTTAAAAGTCTTTATGAAAATGAAACTTAACCTAAAGGCTCTGAATTCAAATACAGCGCCAAAACTCCGTCCGGAAACTAGCGTGATCGAGACTCAAAGCCTACACCCCTTTTTAACATAGGGCAGATACAACACTTCCAATTCTGAGTGAGTGGTTCTTGAGCACCAGGCCAAGGGACAACTAGTTTTATTCGAACTATACTTCTATTTGACCTGATTGCTTTCAGATTGCTTTGTAATTGGATGTAGGCTTCTGCTTATATTGGACGATCTTCTATGGGTCTTAACAGACTCGCAGTTGAAGGCTGCTTTACATTTTATTGATTCACTTTCCGGCTTAATTCAGAAAGACACTGAACTCACTCGCAAAAAGAAAGCTGCCCGGAAGTTAGAGGTGAGTCCTCACTCAATTCAATTCAAATTCAATATTTTTCTTTTCTTAACTTTGATTATTCTTCAATAAGCAAAGCTTACTCCTTTTAGGCTGCGCGTATTGTTAGTCAAGACAAGACGAGGTACGATATGACAGCTGGCTGTTTTTCGGGTAATCGGCCAAAGTCATCTGGCAACGCTGTGTTGCTGACTGAAATCAATATCGTCTTGCTTCGTGCAGCTCTTTTCTAGCTAATCTTATTGGAAACACGATTAAAATTTTGTGTTGAATTCCAATATTTTTCTTTTAAAACTTTGCTTATAATTTTATAACTCCTACTTGCCTTTAAGCGAAACTAATTGGACGGTCTGAAAAAGGAATAAGTCAATTTTTCTAAATTTTTATTATTGAAAATTCTTTTGACAGCTTTATCTTCATATAGGAATCATAAGTGTATTTTTGACTATTGACTATTGAAATCAATTGAAAACTTGATTAAAAATTTGCGGTGATTCGAATATATTCCTTTTTCAACTCTGCTCATTCCTTTATGAACTTCCCACCTGTCTTTACAAGCAGTTTTGAAGTTTATTTGAAACTTCATTCATTTTAACCAAGAAAAAATCAAAACTTTCAAAGATTCTACATGAATTGAGTGATAAATCCTCGTTCTCGTTACAGAGTTTACCTGAGTACAGAGCGCAAATGTCGCAGCAGGCGAGAATGGACAGTAGCGAGCAGAACAAAATGCGAATGGTGTTTGCTATGTATGACTTCATCGAGACATCCTACCACTTTTGCACGCAACGAATCGACTTGCATTTCAGCGAGGATCCTGGAGGTCAGTATCAGTGGGCCTTATGCCCGGTTTTTCAGTCGTTCAATAAACTAATTGAATCAATAACTTTTTTTTGCATTTGAAAACACATGGTTATTGATTCAATAGTGCTATTGGATCCATAAACTGAAAAATCGGGCATTAGACCCATAATATACAAGGCGGCATTGACAATGTTAGAAAAGTCATTTATCTACGACCGTGTTACAACGCAATCATTACAGTTTGATTCAAAGTCTTTTGATTATTGTGTCGAAGTCACTGTTCAATTATTACCAAATCAGCTGATTTCTGACAAGTTAAATGGATCGCACTATAATAAGAGATCACCACTTCCGGTCTGAGAGAGGGTGTGACGTCATGGATTACCTTGAGGCGTTCCAGAATAATTATTAAAATATATCTACTTGCAATCCCTGTACAATAAATGATGTCTTCCATCTTTAAAATTTATTCTCAAGGTAATTATTTATTTTGTATTTTATGCTTTTTTTTATCGTATGGCTTTTTATCGGTGGGGAGACCCTTACGGGTAGGTTCCACCTCGCCTTATTTTTTGTATCGGTCACCCATCCGAGAGTAGTCTTGAATGTTTGTTATGTATTTTATGCTAATGTTGTACCAATTTTACTTTTGTATTGTTCACCAATATTATTGTTGTATTTTTAACCAATTTACTTTTTGGCAATAAATATTGATTGATTGATTGTTTCAGCGGGTCGTTCGTGTCACCCGAACCTGCAGCCAGGGGGCAGTTTGCAGCTGACAGTGAGCAACCTGCAGGCGGACTACTACCCCTATCACCTGGCGGCCGCGGACAGGGCGCACTGGGCGCGATACAAGGAGAGCGGAGACGCGGTTCCCGCCCAGTGGCTGGCCCAGGCTCACGCTGCCTTCCGCACCTCTCTCCTGCACATGATTGACACGCCCTTTCACCAGGCTGCTGGACAGGTGAGGGCGGGCGGATGCCAAAAGGTGAAATAAATTTTCATTTCTCAATGAATGAATAAATAAATTTTCATTTCTCAATAAATAATTATTGCAAACTATATACAACGTCTAGAATTAATCGTGTCATCTAATGGGAAATTAGGCACTACCGAGAAAAATATATATTATGGCAGTTTCCATCAAAAATCTGAATATTTAGCATTTAAACGACTCTTGAGATATAGCAGGAGCCAATTAACTTGTCATAAATCAGCTTATCCAGTAATAATTAGACAGTGATTTCGACACAATAATAAAAAGGCTTGAAAGTCTTAAAGACCTTCTAAGTCTTTAAAAGACCTTTTTAAAGAAGACCTTCCAAAGAATAACTTTTTGAAAGACCTTTTCAATAATCTGCGAGATTCAGCATTTGTAGGTTAAGTATTGTGATCATAATCGATCAGCTGATTTATGACAAGTTAACCCATCCTGCTATATATGTGGAAGCGGCCTGGTAACAGCTGGTTTGCCAGTTCCCATCACTATGACTGAATCAGCGAAGATGAATGGTCATTAGCAGAAAAAGATGTAACGATGTGGTTAGCACATTGACACCTCAACCATAGAGCTAGTCGCGCAGCAGTGATGGGAACAAAGCACTGCTGGATAACATTGTGTTAAGCAGCTATATAGTGCAATGCAACAGTTTAATATGCCTCCAAATATAGGGAGTGACTGACTAGCCTTACTAACGATTGGCCAGGCTCCCAATGGAGGAATTCATTGTGATATCTATTGATAAATTAGGCACTCCCGAGAAAAATATATAATATGGGAGTTGCCATCAAAAATCTGAATGTCTGTAAATTTACAATGGCTTAAATGTTTAAATGAATGTAATCTTTATATAAAATAAGCGAACCTGTTTTTTTGTAACCACAACTCCTCAGTGGTTTCTCAACTGATTTTATTTGTTCACGTCTCGTTTGAAAGATCTCATTGAGTCGATATTTGATAAGGTCTGACATTAAAAAAAAAAACGTCATCCTGGAGATGAGTAATGACCGATCAAAGTTTCAATTTTTGCCATTGCTTTAACATAGGAAAAGGTGAGCCGAAAATTTTCACATTTCAACTTATGATTTGATGATCGGCTGTTTTGAAACAAAGTTTTATTTTTTATTGTTCATTGCGCAGGTAAGGGCATTTGTGCAGAGAGAGACAGAAAAGAAAAGAGAGAAAGATAAGGAAGTGAGACCGATAAGAAGAAGGAGAAGGAGATGGAAATTGAATAACAAGAAGAAAGGGGGATAAGGAGGAGAAAAAGATGGAAAAGGAAAAGAAGTAGAACAATTCTGAAAAAAGAAGAGAAGGAGGAAGAAGAACAAGAAGAAAATCGAGAAGAAGATTGAAAAGAAGTGTATGAAGGAGGAGGAGGAGGATTGGAAACTATTTCATGTAGTTGAATAGTCGCAGTTTTATGCGACCTGGGATGTCCTAGTATTAATAATCATGATATCTAATCATAATATAATATCTATGCAACTAAACAAATAACATAGGTATATGTCTCATCTACTTGCGTATGCTTTCTCAATGTATATATCAATGTATTATAAGACTGAGTAGTTGAGAAGACTTTCTAGTGCTCACTCCACCCTACAAAGATATTTTGTATGATATTTATATTTTATTTAGAGATATGATGAAATATATTTTACTTTTATTTCAATATCACGAAGGACAAGGTTCATTAAATTAATGAGACTTTTCTTAGTTTGTAGGATACCAACTCTACCCTATTAAATATGTTTTCATTTTATTCCATTATCAGGAAGGTTCTTGAAATTCACGAGAAATTCTTTCAATTTTGCAGGATTCACCGCAAGTCACACGAAGTGCAACGCACCTTCCCACCCAGCAGCCTGAACCCGCTTTTAAAGCATACATATCGCAGCAATTCTCCAAACTGATGACCAGCTGTGTCATATTGAGAGTAGAAGACTTCACATTCCCTACCGTGAGTTACCATACTAGTTCCAAAATGCATTCGCGCCGCGTGACCCTCCTTCGTCAAAGGTAGTGGCAACATTCAAATCTCAATAATACCACCACTGCAACAGTATAGATACAGTACAGAGTGGTTACCAAGAATACCACAACTTTTAAAACTTTATATTTAATGAAAGAATATAATAAAACCCTTCCATGCATCATTGAAGAGGCATTTCAAAGAAAAGTAAAGAAGTTTTTTCACTCACAGCAGTTCAGAGATGTTCAATATTACCTCAGACACTCCACCGAGCAATATCAACTTTAAAACCCTCCCTCAAACTCTTTCCCCTCCACTCACGAAGCATATCAGGCGTAACAGATTTGATAATCTGCTGAAGAGTCTTATTTCTTGTTTCTAAAAAGATCATCAATTTCCATCCACCATTGATGATTTGGAAACAAGAAAATAACAGCAGCCATTCAAACTGTTACGCCTGCCTGACATGCTGCTCTGATAGTGAAAACAAGTTTGAGTGGGAGGTTCTTGACTGATATTACTCCCGAGTGGAAGATCTGAGGGGTCATATTGGCCCTCTGAAACTTGTTTTCCTAGAGTGTAAAAACTTTCAAATACTCTTGTAAAGATGTATAATCAGAAAAGGTTCTATGGATGTTTCTTTCTTATAACATGCTGAAAATTTTTAAAGGTTGACGTATTCTTTTGAATCATCCAGTACTATTGAAAATCAACAACAGATCCTATCACAGCATATTAAGGAAGGGATTTAATAATACCCTTTATTAAAAATGAGTATCCTCATTGTGAAATCAATCACATTCAAATGCCTGCCTTCCAGTTGAAGAAATAATATAGCTAAATTATCAACACCACCTGTCAAAGGAATATCATATTCAGAAATTGGATTATACACCTTATTAAAATGATATCCCTCCAGTGAATCTATCATCAGAAATGCTATTTTCCTTCAGTTATAAGAATAATATAGCTAAATTATCAACAATTAACCTGTCACAATACTTCATATTCAGAAATTGATTATACACCTTTTATTAAAGAATGATAATCCTTCCAGTGAAATCAATCATTCAAAATGCTATTTTCCATCAGTTATAAGAATAATATACCGTAGTTGAATTATCAACAATAAACTTATCACAATACGTCATATTCAGAAATTAATAATACTCCTTTTACGGTATTAAAAAATAAGTATCGTTTCAGTGAAATCAATAATTCAAAATGCTATTTTACCAGCTATTCAATACTGGGGCCTGTTACATGACATTCTAGAGGTCCTGTAAACCAAGAGAAAGGCGGTCACATGAATAGCACTAAGAAATAAACTTGGTGTGGTCTAGTGTCTGCCTTTTTCTTGTATTACAGGACTCTAAATATTTATGAATCAGACTCCTGTTGTTGATTCTCAATTTTGAAAGGAAGACTTTTGATCAATCCAATCACTTATTTGCCATGGACACCAGAAATACACCCTCAACTACGAACGTGAAATAAATGAAATACATATCTTACTAAATTGAGGATTGAAAACACACAATTGGTTGTTTTACTATTGTATTACTTTCAAAATGAAATTTTTAGAGTTTATCGCAAATCGCAGACATCTTGGCTTCAGAGATTCATTTGTATCCCATTCATTAATTCATTCAATTTCAAATTATGGGTTGAATCAAACAAATAACGGTGCTTATTTAGTTTAAAATGTAAGAGAAAATATAGAAATGTGAATTTGGTATAAGGGCGCAGATTTGAAGTACTGCAAGAATCAAGCTTTTTACAAAGAGTTCTCTTATAAGAACACTATTTTGGCTATAGTTTCTCGATTCGAACTATAGGCTTTCAATTTGAACTAATTGTGTTCTTAGCTCAATGAAGATGATTTAAGATTTTAAAATAAAGTATTAATAAATAATTGAGTTTGAATTTGGGTCAAGTTTTGTAACCACCACCCATTGGTAGGCAAAATTGTATTTTGTTCATGAAAATCTATTTTATTATTAAAAGTGTTAAACTAATATGCTTATGTTTATAGTTGGGCTATCTCTGATCAAACACATTTCTATTAAGTAGCCTATGACTTAGGTCAGTAGGTGAATGTTTGACCACAAGATAAGATAAGTAATACTATTTTATAGGTAATACATCATGGAAGCTACAGCTGACCAAGGTGGATTCTCATTAGAACCATACAGTGAATAGTTACCGTGTATAGTAACTCTTGGCCTATGACTGGCATTAGTATTACATTTACTTCCATCTTGCAATAATTGTTTTAAAAATTATCAAGTGGTTGTGTAGTAATTCAATTTATTTGTTCTCCATTCCTTGAGTAGATTTGAGCTGAGTTCCAACAATGCAGTAATTGCTGTTCTATATTATTATGTTGATCAGGATTTGAGATAGTTGTTGGTGAGAATGATGCTGAGTAAATTTCTTCATTCCTTTGAAAGGCCAACACAAGAGGAGACCCAGTCTTCCAGGTAGAAAAGCTGGACAAAGCAAATTTACACGTGAATGTGAAGTTGACTTATGCATGTACCCTCACATGTAGTGGAAGACTGTTCCACCCAAACAATCTAGAAGCTTCTACTCTATTAGAATCCATTAGATACTTTAATCTCTGCAGTTTCCATGTGCATCCTTTCTCATAATAAGATTCATATAATTTGACACTTGGGCATTAGATAGATAGAGGATAGATAGTATAGATAGATAGCAGACAGACAGACAGATAGACAGATGACGGATGGATAGATAGAGATATTATTTCTCTTACGTGTTGATGATCCGTAGAGTACGATGGCAAAGAAATAATATCCTCTCGCATCCATTTATCCATCCATCCATTATCTATCCATGTAATGCCGAAGTTGTCAAATTAAATGAATCTGGTAACACGTACTCACTGTCTCTCCCTCTCACATATTTAGTTCCCTTTTCTCTCCCCCTTCTCTCTTTTCTACCCATCCTCTCCTTTCTCATTCTCTCCTCCCTGAGTATCATCTTTTCCTGAGGCATGAACTCATAGAAACCCAAGCCTTTTATTTCTTCTCAGCAACTTTCTCCTAGGTATAAAAATGTCTGTGAATAATCCTCGAACTTTCAATGATGCATGCAATATTCTATTGTTAGCCTTCAAATAAAACAAGTTCACTTGGCCTAGTGCTCAAGAACCACTCATTAGGGAACCGGTTTCTGTCAGAAAGTCCGATGTCCGGAACAGTCTGACCATTAAATTGATTCAATGTAGCATTTCAGATGATCGGTAGTTTTCTCTGACAAAAAACAGTTCTAGTGAGTGGTTCTTGAGCACCAGGCAAAGTGATAACTTTGTTTTATTCAAACTAAACTAACTTTGGTCTATTTCTTCCTTTTTCAAATTAACTTATACCTCAACCGAACTATATTATTGGATGTCTTTAGTAAAGTGACAGTGTTGTTGTGTTCAAGAATGTTTCAATCGTTATGAAAATGTGAGTATATGTTATACTCATTATTATTGATGTTTCTAGTTTCAGTGTGGACGTATTTAATAGTTAAGTGTTCCTTTTCTAATGTCTTAGGAATGGAATATATTGTAACCTTTTGTATCGGATGAATGGTCTAGTAAAGTATTATTGTTGATGTTTAGCAAAGTAATGGGTATTTGTGTTGTTTGATATGGGTCTTCATCTAAAAATGTAATGTTCATTTTTCAATGTTTTAGCGTTTGAAACAAAACAAAAAATGCCTACTAATACAGAGAAAGACAATAATTATATTTATCATTCATTTATTTTAGATAAAGACAATTGATGTTATTATTATAATTATTGTTGATATATTATGTTTAGTTTCAGGGCTATAAATATTTGGTTAGTTCTTTGCTACCTTTGTGTAAGTAATTTAGAGTAATAAAAATACAGTGTTTCGCTAAATTTTGAAATCTCTATAAAACATAGTCATTGGATATGTAGATGCAGAATTTAATTCCAATGTATTTTCAAGTTTGATCTTAATACTTAAGTTTGATCGTAAACTTGAATCTCTTCCTCATTCAAAGCCTATTTTAGAATAGAATAGTAAGTGCAATATCTATCTATGTCTTGATTATTGTATCATTAGATTTTTCATTATTAGCATTATCCAGTTCTAATCTAATTCCTTCAAAATGGTATGTTTATTGTTATGACATAATGTGTTTGTTCGCATTCTATTCTTAAAGTGTTTTCTTGTATCATAAAAACTTCTCCTACTTGTTATTATGCAGGCGATAGGGAGCGTTTATATGTTACCTACCGATTTGAAGACAATCCATGCTGAGTTCACCTACTATTATTATCCTGGTGATATACCATTTCCTTGTAAGTGTAATACATTATCATCAATTTTTTCAATCTAAAAAATGTTCCAACAAGATCAGAATATCATTCTTTAGCACAACACGATCAACAAAAATTGTAAATTAAATATAATATAATGTGGTCTCCATTGTTGGGGAAGACCTGACTATTTGATACCTATTCGATATTTTTAATAAATCTTGGATACTGTTCGTTAAAGTCTCGTAGAAAGCTTATTATGCACATCATTACATAAAGACAAGATGACATTAGTCACGTTTCAGTCAGGTAATATACGCCATGAATGAGGCTGTTAGCACACACCGGATGCAATGACCACTGATCGGTGTGCTGCTCATACAACCATGTGGAAGTACTGTGACTAAAAGTGACTAATTTCGTCTTGTCTTGTCTTGACTAACCGGTGTACGCCTAGCCTTATTCATTGCAAAGAACGTTTGGAACAGTGAGAATATTATATACTAGAGGGTTGAAAGGTTTCATAACAAGGAATTATATTGAATTTGCGTTTCAAAGGATTTTAATAATTATAATCTATTGCTGTGTGTTATTGATTTTCTTCTTTAGTCGAAATACAAGGTGTTATCATTTCAATTTTAATTGAGTTCAGTTTTAATAGAAGAAACAATATTGTCATTGTCGAATACTATAGTCTTTGTTATTGTCAAAAACAAAGACAAGTAACTATAATAAGATAACAAAGAACACAGTTTAGAGCTATTAGTTTTCAATAGTATACAAAAATCAATTCAAGTAATTGAAGGCAGAACGTAACAACAAAGGAACAAAAGGTTCAATTGAGTAATACAAGTGTGCAGGGGAACTCAGGCAAGTTAAATATTAATTGCCTGACTAATAAACTTCAATATAATTTGTTTTGGGAAAATGTCTGTTGTTTTATAATTTGAAAAAATATAAAAAGTATACTTTGATATCTTTCTATTTCAGTACCGCCTCTGTGTCTTACGGTGGCACATTAACCCAGGTGCAGTTCTATTTCGATGTGTTGAATTTGCTCTGGCCCAACTGCTTGTTCTGAATTTGTATCCGTCACTGATGGCCACCAACACAGCATTTCTGCTCGAGATGTCAGCCGCTGCCGATGATATACCCCTCATGTACATGGATGTCAGGCTGGAGGCCATATCTCCTCGGGTGAGTATCGTTCACGCCCAAGTCAATTGACAGAATATTGTCATAGACATTCCAAACAATTTTATTGAAAATACTAGTAGGAAACTTGATAGAAGATGTAAAAATAAATTATTGAATGGATAATGGTCAGTAGAATTAAGGAATGATTCATGTCCTATTTTAATGGTACGTTTGCCACCTCTTCTCTTCTTTTTTCTTCTTTTTCTCTTTAATTTTCACCTTTTGATGAACTATAGTACTATTACCACTATTAACTTACTATAGCAAGATCCTTTTAACTTGTCAGAAAACATATGTTTTAGAGCACAATATAACCTACAAAGTGAATCTCAAAATTATTGAAAATCTTCTTATTCTTTGAAAAGTCATTTAAAATGCCTTTAAAGGTCTTTTAATACTTTTAAGCCTTTTGATTATTGTGTAAAATCACTGAATTATTGAAACAGCTGATTTAAAGTTAAAAGGATCGTGCTATATAGATTGACGATCATATGTCATATGTCGGACATATCGATTGTGATTTCTGATTAAATCCAGTGAAAGATCCTGTTGAAAAGCATATGATTGATTTGAAGTTCCGCGCCCATGATGTATTTTAAAATAATAATTGGATTGAGTTTTATTGCCAAAAACAAAATAACTCAATAGAACTCCATGAGTAATAGTCAGCCCTCCGGATGATGTTATTCTGGTTCAACTTTTGCATTGATTTGGAATACAATAGCATTTGTTATATGATCGTTCACTCTATAAAACTATCAATGCAAAAACAGCTGTTTGGGTGCATTGAACATTGGTTTGTATAGTAGACAATCATATGATCATGTTCTGTTGCCAGCTTATTGAAGAACATGAAGCAAATATTACAACTAATATTGTAAAATATTTAGCAAAGTGCACTTTATGTACATTTGATTAGATTATTATAACATAAAATCTTATGATTGTTATTATACAAAAGACGTTCAATGCACAATAAACAGTTTAGTGTGTTACTACTATTTGTTTTATGAGTGACTATCATATGATATATTGTTGAATTGCTTGTACATGTATATTTGCAATATTAAATTGTCAATTTGATTTTAATTATTGTCATTGTTCAGATACACATATCAATTTTATTAAATAATCATAAATGTATATATAATGCCTTTTTGAAATCTTTCAACAGAAAAGAGTCTTCTGAATGTCTCAATTCTGAAATTTTGGTGAGATGTAGTTTATTATTATAATTGACAATATTGTTGTTTTTCTATTAGTTTAAAGGAAAAAGTGTGATGATAAATTTAGATACAGAATGACTGCATGTGAACAGTGTAAAAATAGTTTAATGAGCTGTCCCCCTTCTTTTTTCTTCTTCTTCCCTTCTTCCCCTTTTTCCCCTCCCCCTTTTTCTTCTTTTCTTCTTCTTTTCTTTCTTTCTTCTTTTCTTCTTCTTTTTTTTCTTCATACTATTGTAAAAAATTCAATCAATTTAAGTTATTTTTATTAAAAAAATAATAACAATAATAGAAATAAAATTATTTATTATTATTATCTATATCTACTTCTTTTCTTCTTTCTTTGTTTATATTTAAATGCATTCTTTTGATGACAACATTAATTTTTTAACTTTTAGCTTTTATTCTTTTATTATTGGTCTAACAATGTATAAATGAATACATTGTATTGTTTTGAATATTATGTTCATATTAAATTGATAACAATAAAATATGGTCTATTGTGTAGTTGATATTCGAGAGCGCCGGCGAGCACACAGGGCAACGCGACCGTCCCAAGTCGCTGCACCTGCAGGTGGGCCGGGTGTCCCTCACCAACACGCGCACGGTGGCCGGCTGCTCGCGCGCCGACCTCGCCAAGTGCGTGCACGACTTCCAGCTGGCCTCGCTCTTCGACGGCGCCCGCTTCCCCTCGCAGCCCACCGACTTCAGGGTCGTCACCGACAAGTTCATCGATCATCTCAACTGTGAGTACGCTGCAATCATCACGTGTTTGAAGTCCAATATTCTCATTGTTCCAAAACATATCTAAATATCATATTTAAATTGTGAAGTCCTTAGTTACCACACTTCTGTCATGACAATAACAACAAGCAATGAGCAATGACGGCATATTTTTGTTTTCGACTCAAAGCTGATTATTGCTTATTGACCTGGTCGTTCAAAATGTCTGACGATGAAAATGAAGCGATACTGTGGGCAAATTTCGAGAATGAGAAGAAAAAGGAACTGATATTGATTGATCCAGCATTTGAAGCTTTGAAAGATCCCTTTGGTTATATTCATCTTCTTTGGATAGTCATAGATGACTGGCGTTCCTAAATAAACCACGAATTTTATATTGAATGCTGCTTCTTTGTCAGACATTTTGTAAACAAACGCCTGATTGAACGAAAATTTTAAAGTTGGCTACTGCGGTAACTTCAAAAATTTAATCAAATATCATATGCTATTCAGCAATATGTTGCTTTTATACCGACACGCTGTGTTGCCAGCGATATATGTTGTTCGCAGAGGCGATAGCGATATCGCACTGCTCTTCGGTGTACGAGTTCAGTTGAAATCTAATGAAAACACATTGGCGATATTATTGTTTTTGTTGCTTATTGGTCTGCATTGCTCCACTATAAATATCTAAGCCAATGCGTGATGACGTTATTTTATGGCTGGTGGTTCAATTGGATTATTAAAGGACTGATCAAAAGACTTTAACAATACAATTTTATAATGTAAAAAATAACAACATATTTTATTTTGCTTTTATTTTAATTAATTTTGTATCTCAATTCTTTTGATGAAAAGAAGTCTATTCAAGGGAGCCTATCATTCAATGAAATTATGTTGTAGGCACTTCATAAGTGTCAAGCTGTTATTATTATTTAGCAAAACCAGGATAACAGCAAATATAGCTCCAATATCAAGTCTATATCCAAGTCTATATTTGTCCAATGTCGTAAGTCTATGGACTCCTGGATTTATACACATATGGTCACATGGTTAGAAGAGAAGAGAAGTTATTCAAGTACTTTCATTTGAACATGCTCCTATGTTTATGTTTATTCGTTTATTACAATGCTTTAAAAATCAACCAATCATTATCTTTAATAGTAGGTTGTGACTGTCTTTTCCCTACAACAATAAGATGCCATATCAAAACAAACGAAGTGGATCACCGTAGGATGATACTCCTTTGTTTCCACATCTACCTTCATAGTGATAGGATGTTACTCCTTGGTTTCCACGATCATAGTTGTAAGGTGCCATTCCTCAGTATCCACCTCCATAGTTGTAAGCTGAAACTACTTGGTATCCCTTCTCATAATTGTAAGGAGTGAATACATTATTGATAATAAGGCTCATTTATACACCATCTACAGCCACTATCATAGTTATAAGATGCTACTCCTTTGTATCCACTATCAGGTGCTGGTCCTCCAAATCCACTATTATTATTGAAGGCTGAAACTCCTTTGTTTCAACAGCCACCACCATTGTTATAAGATGTTACTCCTTTGTATCCACTATCATAGTTGAAAGGTGCTGATCTTCCAAATCCACTATTGAAGGCTGAAACTCCTTTGTTTCCACTATCATTGTTGAAAGGTGCTGATCCTCCAAATCCACTATTATTATTGAAGGCTGAAACTCCTTTGTTTCCACTATCATAGTTGAAAGGTGCTGGTCCTCCAAATCCACTATTGAAGGCTGAAACTCCTTTGTTTCCAAAGCCTCCATCATTGTTATAAGATGCTGCCCCTTTGAATTCACTTCCATGGTTGAATGTTTCAGCTGTATAAGACAGTAAAATAAATCAATTAATGGTTAAATATGTGAAATAGTAATAATGGGTGTGTAAAGTTCCTATTTCAAATACTTTTGTTTTCTCCAATACAATGGAAGTTTATCAATACATGATAAACATCATGATCAGATTATTTTGTTATTCCTACAAGTTATTAGTCTTTACATATGGGTGTTTGTCTCATCACCATTTGTACTAGAACTTTAAAGCCATTTTCATTTTTCTCTATCTATCTGATTGACATTGTAATTTTTCTATCAGACAAGCACAATTCATTTCAAAATTATTTTTATCTTCCATAGATGGATTAAGAAATACTTTTGAATCTGACATTTCTAGTTTAAGAACCTTCAATCCATGTAGTAAATGGATGGTACATTTATTGATATTAAGAGTTGAGAGATATTCCCTATCAAAGATATGTATTGGCTAGATTTTCCGCTCCAGCGGTCACCTATCACTAAATTTTATCTCAGCAGACCATATCTTACAAATAAGGTTTCAAAATTTATAATCATTTTGAAAATAATTCTTAAAATTTTTGTGAAACTTGTAAGTTCAATCCATGAAGGTTGCAGTTTGTTGTTTTTCATTTTCTTTGAGTCACCCATCTAAAATGCAGCTGTGTGAGTGTTATAATATTCAACCAAATGATTACCGAGGAACAATGCCCTAGAGTATTGGTAGGGAGTTCTGAGTAATTGTGATTCAGGGGATTAGATATAATTTAACTATTAGATATAGAATTTTGTAGTATTCTTTAATGTGAAGAATGAATGTTATAGATGAAGTTTGTGAAAGTAAGCTGAATATAATGCCTTTGCTTTTAAAAGATTTGAGCAGTGTCAAAAGTTGAGTATCACAAACAGGGAATTTGGATGGAACTCAATATTAATTCACTCCTATTTTCTTTTGAATGTAGTGTTTTCTTCTTCTATTTCCTTTTGTAGTCGCTAGCAATGAATGGTATTGGTAATACAAATTAAACTTATGGATTTGGGCTGAAAAACAGTTTACTTACCATTTGATGTACAACAATTGGATTGCGATTTTTTTGAAACATAAACAAAAACATCTGAGTCGTTTTCAAAAGTGAGTTCAACTTCGTTTGACATGATGTTGTTTGCCTTTTTCAGTTGAAAATTGTGAAAAATAATACTGAGGATTTTGCACCTTGACTCGTTTACTTCCAAAGTTAATTTGATTCGAATAACAAACTCAAACAAACCAGTACATGATTCAATCTGATTTATTCTGATTAGAATCAGATGTTTCTTTTGATATTGATGTAGGATAGGCAGTTGTGCTCATGAACACTGAGCTAAATATCCATCATATTTAATTTAGCTCAGTGCTCATTAACGTTTTTTTAGTAAGATTTCTCATTTCCTATTATATATAAAAAATATTCATTGATATAACTTGCCTAAGGCTAGGCGTACACCGGTTAGTCAAGACAAGACAAGACGAGATTAGTCACAGTACTTCACATAGTTGCTTATGAAGCAACACACACCGATTAGTCATTGCATCAGTGTGTTCTGCTTCATAAGCAAATATGTGAATTACTGTGACTGAACGTGACTAATCTTATCTTTTCTTGTCTTGACTAACCGGTGTACGCCAAGCCTAATGGATTTTTATCTATTTACAAATTTTGTTGGGAAAATTATCCGTCCTGTTATTTGTCCTAAACATTTGAAGTTATCCTAATACTCTGCCTAGGTAATAATTTGTACTATCACCGTGGCTAATAAATGATATTTTTTTATTTCAAGGTAGTGACAACATTAGACAAGGAGGCCCACCAAAACTATCGGGTACCATTGAAGAAATCAACAAGCAGTTGAGTAGAGAAATGCTGTGGATAGAGTCAAAGGACGTTTGGTGAGATACCCATTTCATTTATCTGAGCCTTTTTTCATTAGTAGAATAATAGAATACAAATA
Organism: Laodelphax striatellus; assembly: GCA_017141395.1. Lineage (NCBI taxonomy): Eukaryota > Metazoa > Arthropoda > Insecta > Hemiptera > Delphacidae > Laodelphax > Laodelphax striatellus. The sequence goes on along the minus strand of CM029541.1, from coordinate 4,647,132 downwards.
CCAGTGGTAGTGTTCACTATCTACTATCTTTTCATTAGTAGAATAATAGAATACAAATACCAGTGGTAGTGTTCAGTACTATCTTTTGAACTCCTCCAATGAAAACGTACATGTTAGGCAGCTCGTACACCGGAGCAATAATCAATAGGCAATAAGCAACATTTGGATCATATAATATGATCGTCTACTCTATAGAAACAAATAGTCAAATGCACACCTAAAGCAGCTGTTTGAGTGTGCATTGAACTATTGGTTTGTATGGAATAGATAATCATATGATCCATATGTTGCTAGTTGCCTATTGCTTATTGCTCCGGTGTACGACCGGGGTTAGAGTAAAGTACACGATGGTAAAATTACTCTATCACTTTTTAGTTTGAATATTGCTAGAATTTTTGCTGCATCTTAAAATTTAATTATGACTTCAAAATTTTTTTAATTGAAGGTTAAAATGAGTGAATTTTGATGTTTTATTTAATCTGTTAAATTTCTACATTGGCTTACATTTACATTTGAATTTTTATAGTGTATGTTTGTTTTCTGTGACAGGTGCATAGTGCTAGAGCCTCTGTTCGGCGATTTCTACGGAGTGCGTGCTATAGGCAGTACAAGACCGGCGCCGTTCCTGGACGCAGTCACCGTTACTATCTGGCTGCACGCAGCTGAAGCTGCGCAGCCTAAAGGTGTGGAGGAGGAGGTGGAGGGTGGAGGAGGAAGTAGTAACGGCGAAGGAGGAGGAGGAGGGATGGAAAATGGAGGGAGAGGGAGTGAGAAGGGAGGAGAGGGGAAATGGAAAGAGCAGAATGGATCCAGTCGGAGCTTGAAGAATAGTCCGTCCAGCGAGAATAGGTTGGCTGATATTCATGCTGTGGCGCATATCTCTTTGTTGGTCAGCCTTCAGATCAACCACTATCAGTTTCTTTTTCTGTTAAGGGTGGCCGATGAAGCGAAAGAGGTCAGTTTATTTCAATTATGTTAATTGCTTGTTTTTATCATTCATTTCTTATTGCTTTTTGACACTTCTGACAACATGAAAGAACAAGTATAGCAGGATCCATTTAACTTGACATAAAGCATATGATCGACGAGATTATTGAAAAGGTATTTTAAAAAGGTCTTTTTAAAGGTATTCTTTGAAAGGTCTTCTTTAAAAAGGTCTTTTTAAGACTTTAAAGGTCTTTAAGACTTTCAAGCCTTTCGATTATTGTGTCGAAATCACTGTTTAATTATTACTGGAACAGCTGATTTCTGACAAGTTAATTGGATCCTGCTATATTAATGCTTGATAGCCATAACTCAGAATGCCACTTTATTTATCTTGGATACAGAGAATATTATATTTGAACATGTGATTACCCATGTTATATACAAACTAGCATGTGATAAACTAATTAACAGCTGCCAGCTATCACTACACTTTTAGGGCCGGTTCATGAGCTCGGGATTTAGCTAAGTCCTAGACTAAAACGGGTGGCCACCGTAGCATCGACAAACGTTAGTCTCGAAACTATGTACTAAGGGCTCTCTATGCTGCTAACCCACTAACCTATCGAGACAAACGTTTGTCGATGCTACGATAGCCACCCGTTTTAGTCTATGACTTGGCTAAATCCCGAGCTCATGAACCGGCCCTTAATCTCTGAATCATATCTTTGGTAAATCCTTCTCCAAGAATGGACATTTCTATGTTCAAACTCGGCTGTTTCGTGTAGACACGGCACAATCATATAATATTGTTAGTATTTTGAATCTTATATCTTTGTAATCAAATAAGTTGTTCAAGTCTTATCCAGGCTTTCTCAAAATAAAGTTGCCATTTTTGATGATAGTGATTTCTGACTGATTTATAGTCAGTCCAGGTGCCTTAGCATAGTAAATTAATAGGAAGTGCTTTTTTTAGCTGACGTTTATATTTTGGCGTTATCTATCTATCAATCCATCCAACCATCCATTCATTCATCTATCTATCCATCAATCAATCCATACATTTATTCATTCTTCCAATTATCTATCTATAATCCATCCAACCATTCATTCATCTATCTATCCCTCCATCCGTCAATCTATTCATTCATTCATTCATTCATTCAACTGCTCTTTAACTACTCTTTACCACACTATAAGAGGATCGTGGTTAGGCTCCATCAACGATGACGAATGCTCAAGTCTCATCAATTCAATCTATGCTTAACATTCATTTCTCAGGTGTAGTTTTGTGTTGGTCTGTGGTGTGTGTGTGCCCTCCTGTGTGCAGTGTGTGAACAAATGTGAAAGTAATAATAATAATTTTGCTCTTTAATTTTTTAGCATTTCTGTTGCTTCATTTAATCAAGTATTAAAAAAATCTTTACTATGAAAAATTATTAGATTTCCTTCTTCTAAATTTTCCTTATATATTATTGTAATTTAAATTTTAATATAATATTGATATGAACTCAATCTCACAAACAAACCTTGCGGTTCATGTGAGAGTTGATTCCTTATTTTATAATTTATATTTTATCTTAAGTGTATGCTTTGTATCTGTACAATTGTATGCTAGTATTTGTTTTTGGAATCTAATAAAATTCAATTCATCTATCTATCCACCCATCCATCTTCAGCTAATGTTCTGTTTAAACTCTTCTGTTGTTCGCAGCTAACCTCATTCCTGGCGATGGACTCGAACCGCGTGCTGTGCCGGTGTGCGGCGGACGAGGGCGGTGGCGGGTCGCTGGTGGTGGGGGTGGTGATGCCGCAGCTGGAGGTGACGCTGGTGATGCCCGCGCACGTGCCCGGCAAGGAGTCGTCCGGCGGCGATCTCGAGTCGGTCATCCCCGACTCGTCGAGTCTCGCCGATGACCCCAACACCAACACCAGCATACAGTGGCACCACAACCTGTCCACCGATATTCCTTCCACGGTAACATGCAGCACAGTAGTGAAACAAACTTATTCGGCTTGGAATAACTAGTCCAGCATTGATGGTTGGAAGCTTTACAATAACATGAAATTCATTTGTCGTGAAATAACTTATCACTTATGATTAGGCTAAAGCCCGGTCTGGACGCAACGATAAGTTTGTCAAACGTTTTGTTCAAACTTATCAGGATTATTTTAAATTGTCATAAAACAGCTGACAGAACAGACAGCAAACAAGCTTACATCAATCAGCTGTTTTCTGACAAGTTAAATGGATTCTGCTGAATAGCAGGATTATTTAAAATTCAGCTGTTTTCTGACAATTTTAAATAATCCTGCTATTCAGCAGAATCCATTAAACTTGTCAGAAAACAGCTGATTGATGTACGCTCGTTTACTAACGTTAAATCAGCTGTTTTATGACAATTTAAAATAATCCTGATAAGTTTGAACAAGCGTTTGACAAACTTATTGTTACGTCTAGACCGGGCTTAAGTGACTAAAGATTAAGGGCCGGTCCATGAGCTCGGGACTTAGCCGAGTCCTAGACTAAAACTGGTGGCTACCGTAGCATCGACAAACTTTTGTCTCGAAAGGTTAGTGGGTTAGCAGCATAGAGAGCCCGTGCAACCTCCTTAGTACATAGTATCGAGGCTTACGTTTGTCGATGCTACGGTAGCCACCTGTTTTAGTCTAGGATAACTCCCGAGCTCATGAACCGGCCCTAACTTTAATCTAAATTTGTGCAACCAGCCTTTATCTACTCAATTGTATTGAATTAGTATGGTTTAGCTGGGTTGCACCAAGCGAGTTAATTCAGCTACCAATTTATAAGGGCCGGTTCATGAGCTCGCGATTTAGCCAAGTCCTAGACTAAAATGGGTAGCATCGACAAACGTTAGCCTCGACACTATGTACTAAGGTCTCTCTACGCTGCTAACCCACAAACCTGTCGAGACAAACGTTTGTCGATGCTATGGTAGCCACCCGTTTTAGTCTAGGATAAATCCCGAGCTCATGAACCGGCCCTAAATGTTTTTTTTCTAATTTAACAGGAACTTCTACTGAACTGAATCTATTTTAAAGTTGTAGTATTGTGTATTATGTGGGGTGACCTTGGGGTGTCCTGAAATTGGCAAAATCTATCTACTATAGTCCGATTCACGTCAAGAAGTCAGCATTGTTTATATGAGGAGCATTGGTGCCAAGTTTCATTGAGAGAGAAAGAGAAAACTGCACCAAACGTGTTTGTTGGGACTGTGTGCGACAACAATGCACAGTGCGGCAACTAAGCGCATTGCGAATAGGATAGAGACATCAGCAACTGCCTTGCGCTGAACAAGGATAGCACACTACCATCTAAGCAATGCTGACGTCTTGACGTGAATCGCACTATAGCATGCACATTTTTATAACGGTATGTCTTTCTGTTCTGACAGGGCAGAGTAACAATGAACGAGCAAGTGAACACTATGGATGGAGACAGTGACATGCCTAGAAAAGCACAGCTGCTCTCTCGCCAAAGCAGTTTCTCGGTTGGCATGGGATCTCCCACCATGCCCGAGCAGACCACCGCCTTCAACCTGTCCAACTCGGTCAAGAAAGGTTTCAACTCGCTCTTCACCTCCATCGATTCCGCGTTCAAGCCGGCTGCTGACGATGCCAGCGATACTATATCGTTGAGGTGCGTCTTCTACATCTGTGAAAGAGGATTCCCACTTATTAGTTCACAGTTCAGTCAGTGCCAGCAGTCTCAGTTGCTCTGTGATTGGTCCGTTGTCATTGTCGCATGTGCAGAACGAGCTGAACTGAAACGTTACTCAAATCAAATAAGTTTATTTCCACATTGTATTACAATAATATGTAAAAGTAAATACATTACATAGTGTTACAGTACAACATATAAAGTGGAATTCCCCCAAAAAGACTACGCGTCTGTGAATGGGGGAGAGCTCTTGCATGAAAGTAGTTCATTAGCACTATAAATACATTTTACAGTAATTTATTATATATAATCTGATTACAAAGAAGAACAATTGAAAAACTATAGCAGAGTGTATTAAAATACAAGTTGGAAGAGCAAGGGAACCCAAGACCAGCGATGATGCAGATGATATTTATTTACTGAGACTGAACTGATGTGTGGCAATCGAACTTTTTTCAACATTCTAAAGAGACACTATTGAGATAGTAGAAGTTTTCTATAATAATTAAATGTTAATTAATATAATTGATTATAATCCACTAATTATAATAATAATATATCATTAATTTTAATATAATTCAAAATGAAAACACAAGGATTTTGTCAATTCTACTATTTATTTGTGAAACTTCTGACACAGTGTCTGGTGAGATGTAGTGACACTTACTCATAATGAAAAAACAATGTTTTTTCATTATTTATTTGTGGTTCAAGGACCATGGTTTTGTGGCCACACAGGTCTCATCATCATTCATACACATAATATGTCTATTGAACTACATGAAATAATTTCCTATCCTCCTTCTCCCTTCTTCATCTGTTTCTTCTACATCTTCTCCTTCTTTTTTACTTATTCTTCTTTATCTCCTCCTCCCTCTTTTTTTTCTTCTTCTCCTTCTTCCAATCCTCCTTCTCCCTACTTCGTCTCGTTCGTCTTCGTCTTCTTTTTACTTCTTCTTCTGTATCTCCTCCTCCTTCTTATTTCTCTTCTCCTTCTTTTTCTTCTTCCCTCCTCTTCTTCTTTCCGTCTCACCCTCTCTTACTTTCTTCCCCATCCTTCTTATCCACCCCTCACACTTAATCACTCCCTTCCTCTCTTCACCTCTACTTCTGTCTTCTGTCTCTTCTTCTTCTTCTTTTCTTCTTCTCCTTCTTCCAATCCTCCTCCTCCCTTCTTCATCTCTTTCGTCTTCATCTTCTTCTTTTTTAATTCTTCTTTTTCTCCTCCCCCTCCGCCTTCTTTTTCTCCTTCTCCTTCTTTTTCTTCTTCTCCTTCTTTTCTTCTTCTTCTCTCTCCTTATCCTCCTCCTTCTTTTGCTTCTTCTTTTTTTCTTCTTACCTTCTCTTCTCCTTTCCCTCTCACCCTCTCTCACTTTCTTCCCCACCTTTCTTCTTCACCCCTCACACTTAATCACTCCCTTCAACTCTTCACCTCTTCATCTGTCTCCCTCTCTAGGGTTGTGTGGCAGAGAGGACCTGAAGTCCTAACTTCGCCTTTAATAAAAGCAATCAATAAATCTCTTACTTTTCCCCACCATTTCTCTCCCTTCTTCTTTCCCTCTCACACTCTCTTACCCCTTTCCCTCTCTTACTTTCTTCCCCACCATCCTTCTATTTCCCTTTCTACCTCTCTCTCTCTCTTTCGAGGGTTAAGTGTAAGAGAGGGCCTAACTTCGCCCTCCCAGGAAGAAATAAAGGCAATCATTCTATTCTATTCTATACTATTCTATTCTATTCTATTTTATTCCATTCAATTCAATTTTCAATACTGTTCTATTCAATTCTATTCTATTTTCAATCCTATTTCATTCTATTCAATTCTATTATATTATATTATATTATATTATATTATATTCTCTCTGTTCCTCTTTTTCCTCATCTCTTTCTCTCTCTTCCCCTATTTCCCTTTCTACCTCTATGTCACATAAAAATGTTGCGGGTTTTTTTTTCAGATCGGACGCGAGCTCGGACAGCGAGAAGTACATTCTGGTGAACGTGGCCAGTGATAGGAACGGGGAGGCGGCTGCCGACGCCATGTTTCGTGTGACCAATGGCAGTGCGGCGACGGTGGTGGGGGGAGGGGGGGCGGCGCAGGAGCGCGTCGAAGTGGCGTCGGAGGTGACCGAAGAGGACACGCCCACTTTGACCACGCCCTCCGAACGTGACTCCATTGCCAGCTCCTACAAACGACGTGATCTGGTCAGTACTTTAGATAAACCAATCAATTTCTTCCATTATTTTTGATCAATTAATTTATTTATTTTATCTACGACTTTGATATAACTCAATTATTAGGCTAGGCGTACACCGGTTAGTCAAGACAAGACAAGACGAGATTAATCACGTTTAGTCACAGTAATTCACTTGGTTGTTTATGATGCAATGACTAATCGGTGTGTGCTGCTTCATAAGCAACTATGTAAAGTACTGTGACTAAACGTGACTAATCTCGTCTTGTCTTGTCTTGACTAACCGGTGTACGCCTAGCCTTACACTTCCACAATTGAAATCGAAACAGTTGCCTTTACGAAATGAAATTCAAAACTTAGGCTAGGCGGACACCGGTTAGTCAAGACAAGACAAGACGAGATTAGTCACGTTTAGTCACAGTACTTCACATAGTTGCTTATGAAGCAACACACACCGATTAGTCATTGCATCGGTGTGTGCTGCTTCATAAGAATCTTTGTGAATCTTCGATCGAAGGAATTGCTCAGTCGTGAATTAGGCTAGGCGTACACCGGTTAGTCAAGACAAGACAAGACGAGATTAGTCACGTTTAGTCACAGTACTTCACATAGTTGCTTATGAAGCAACACACACCGATTAGTCATTGCATCGGTGTGCTGCTTCATAAGAATCTTTGTGAATCTTCGATCGAAGGAATTGCTCAGTCGTGAGTTAGGCTAGGCGTACACCGGTTAGTCAAGACAAGACAAGACGAAATTAGTCACGTTTGGTCACAGTACTTCACATAGTTGTTATGAGCAACACATCGATTAGTCATTGCATCGATGTGTGCTGCTTCATAAGAATCTTTAATGAATCTTCGATCGAAAATGCTCAGTCGTGAATTAGGCTAGGCGTACACCGGTTAGTCAAGACAAGACAAGACGAGATTAGTCATGAAGCAACACACCGATTAGTCATTGCATCGGTGTGTGCTGCTTCATAAGCATCTTTGTGAATTACTGTGACTAAACGTGACTAATCTCGTCTTGTCTTGTCTTAATTAACCGGTGTACGCCTAGCCTTATATTGTAATGTGAACTTTTCAAAACAGTTTCAAAACAGGCCAAAATAAGCTTTTTGCATTTGTGTGCGTGTAAAAGCGATGACTCACAGCTGTTCTCGATAAATTTTCTGTCCCATTCCAGTTCACAATACGTTCATTCAAGGTCAGACTGGAATCACATACTGCAGATAACTTTTAGTTATCTGTATAGTTTAGTTATCTTGTAGTTATCGACTATAGTTTAGACCATGTATAGAATAGACACGGTCTTCCCTATCTTCACATAAGAAGTCTTTGAAGCAAACATCTCACTGTTCTTGCCCCTAAGAGAGAGTGAGAGCGAGTGAACTGTGCGAGAGAGACAAGATTATATCAGCTATTGAGATACTTTAATGCAGGACTACACTAAATTCCAGGGCCGTCGCATGGTTTATGTACTATACAGTAGTACATGATATAGTACTGTTAGTGTAGCCTATAATACGAAAGCAAAGAACGCTCGTACAGTTGTGACTTGTGGTCTTGCTCCAAGAACGCTCGTATAGTTTCGACTATAATGAATTGCCCCTAATGAGCCAATTCATGTTTGCTTCAACATTTATAGCATAGGCCGTGTCTATTCTATACATGGTCTAAGGCAGATAATAATAATATTATTTCATTAGTTCTACTGTGGATCGGTCTAGCTGCTCCTAGCTAGACTTTCGCACGCACAGGTTTATTTACATCGTATAATTTAGATTTTGTTGCACTCGGATAATAATTAGACAATATTATGAAAATATTCAGTAAACTTTGGTGAACAGCAACAGGATGACAAGTCAGAAAACTTGGATTTAACACCCCAGGACTATCACCTAGTCTACAACATTGAAAATAAATTGACTACTCCATTTCATGCAAGGTGGACCCTACTTTTGATTGAAATTTTACTGGACTTTACTGTTCTTAAAAAACAAGCAATAAAGCATACTGATTATTGATTAAATTATATTAAAGTATTTAATATACATATTGTAATATTGGTTAAAGTATATTGATTATTGTTATTTAATTCATCTATTCTCCAGATCTCTGTGGTTACATTCAAACTGGGCCAGGTGGAACTGCTACAGCAAGCTGAAGGCTTTCTCTCAACCATCAAGTTGCAGCTATCGAATTTGGAAGCAGAAGAGTGCATTTCCATTCCTTGGGATGAATTTCAGGTCAGTGATTTCAGCTTCCATCAACGTAGATCTATTTCTGTAAATAAATGATCATGTATGAATGTCAGTCTCCCTATCCCTCTGTTCGTGATCTCTATTGTCTGCATATACTGAACGTATCATTGTTCTATCTCTTATTATCTTTTTCTATATCGGATATGTTTGTATTTTTTTATAGTTCACCTTTAATGTTCTGACCGTATCTGCACAGTGTATGGTTATATTAATTAGTTCTATTTTTTCAAATATTTTATTCATAATATCCATTACTATAATAATATGGAAACATAATGAGTATAGGCCCTAACATGCGTCATATTAATATGCATTCTGTTATACTCAATTGAATACGTGATATAAATTAGATTATAAAAAACATGATATTTATAAAATATTACAAAATATGAAAAAAATGTTAAAATAGTATAATGAATACAGTTCAGAACATTAATACAGTATGATAACGAACTTTATTCTCATATCTCTTTCTGTATTAACTGACTATTTCAATGGATACACTATTATTCACTTTTAAACATTGGTATAAGTCAATACTTATAGACCTATGTACTTTAGGTCTATACTAATGTAGGTCTATGTACCATACTTGTTTGAATCAAGTTTTACTCAACGACAGTTAACTATAGATCCACAGATTAAACCAAGGATACTACAGTTTAACTCAGGTGTGAAGCATGTTTTGGTGAACTTGTTTAAACGAAGATGTTGCATATAATCTCTTATTATTGAAATAGTTTGCTAAATTTCCTTTTCAATCTTCAATCTGGTGATCATTAGCTTCTCTTACCTAAAAACAATTCCTCAAATATATAGGATAACATTATTAACACTTTTAAACATAAGTACCATTAATCCAAATTATTCATATTGGTGGAACCCCGTCAATCCAAACTCTTGAAGTAATGATTTTTTATCACTTCATTACAAGAGTATGGTAATATTTTTCTCCTTAATTTGATAGCTTCGTTACATGGTTAAAAACTAAGAATGAACTACACTTTTCCCAAATATTTTTCATCCTTTATTTTTCCTTATAATTGTAGCACAAAATGACAATTGATAACATGCTTTGGAGTTATCAAAAATAAATTGAGTTTTCCAATAGTGAGGCCCACCTCAAAACATTAAATCATGTTTAAATCTATAAAAATTGTAAAAATTCTAAACATTCAAGCTGATGATGTGACCTGCTGTGGCCAAGAAACCATGGTCCTTGTACCATAAATAAATAGTAGAATTAACAAAATCCTTGTGTTTTCATTTTAATTATTAAAAAATATGATTGACAAAATAAAAAATGTATGTGGATGTACATGTGTGTTGCAAATTTATTCCATAATAAACTTTCTAGTCTGGAAATTTCAAAGATGTAATGTAGATTCTCAAAATATGGAACTTGGATCTCGTAACCACGTAAGTGATTATTCCAAGAAGATTTTTATTCATGAATATTGTAAATCTTTGCTACTGAACTGCTCTCTTCAAATTAAAAAGACTAATGTATGGATTGAAGTTATAAATTACACATGAAACACTATGTTTCAACACAAATATCACTTGAAATTTTTGATTGAGCGGCTCCTCTGATAATAACAATTTCACTGTACTTCTGTAATTTTGATGTTGTGTAAATTTCTTTTGGGTAATGTATGTTCTTTTGTGCATGTTCATGCTCTCTCATCTCTACTATCTCTGTCTCTCTTGTGTCACTGCTACACTCTTCTACTTGATGATGATGATGATCGTCTGAAATCGTTTCTTAATCGTATGCGAAATTACAGAACATGACTAAGGTATCGTCTCTATTGAAACTTGAACTAGAATCAACTTAGATGATTTTTAGATGCATCTGGGTGCGTTATACTGCCAAACAGTATAGATGAAGTAGAATTCGGTAGATTAGAGTAGTGTAAAGTTTTAGAGATTAGTGATTGTTTGGTAGATTCATCCTAGATTGAGTTGAGATGGTTATTTACGGCTGATTGGTCAAACGCCAATTAAATTTGTCCGCTGTTAAATGACATCATTTGATTAAACCAACGAAACGAAAGTCTTTATTAATCTTCTTTCAACTACGCCATTCAACGTTGCATCAAATTGGCTCACATACAATTGGGTATCAATTTATCGAAAACTACAATTCGTTATTTACGGTACAGTAATTACCAAATTACATCATCCAGTAGTCGAAATAAAATTTATTTGAAGATGGAAGGAAATGAGATATTGCAACTATGCAACTATTCAATTGCTTTTAAATCATAATAATTAATTGACGAAAATTCGAATTAATTGCTATAGAATACACCTTTTAGCTATTATTCTGTTGTCAATATTCACAGGAGTGGAAGTCTTCAGAGTATTATGTAGCAATTAATTAGAATTTTCGTTCATTTAATTATTAAAGTTGATTTCTTGTATGTGACAATTACCTTCAGCCCAGGCAAATAAGTGGGAGAAAAGTCAAACTGGACAAAATTTAGTATGTTTTTACTGAAATAATTTCATGTTTTCGATGGAAATAAACCACCTTGGAAAGTGGTCATTACATTAATCACAGAACAATAATATCACTTGCCAACATATTTCACATAATGCTAAAAAACAATATCTATTCAACCTTTCTTGTGAATGCTTTTTAAATATTATTATTTATTCATGTTAGATCGATCCAATAATAAGAGGTCAACAAATAAAGATCAACAAGTTTTCAAGTGATAGTAGGCCGTATTGTAATAATTCATTCACGGATAATTAACTGTTGAAAGGTAATTTTTGCATGCTCTATCACTGGTTGTTGAATGTTTATGCATGTAGGTTCATGTGCTTCGAATTATCATGTAATTTTATGTATTTGGCTGAATATTTGAATAAAATGAAGGAAATGAAATTCTACAAATATTTGAATAGAGTTAGCCTAGAGGTTTTTATATTGTTTGAAGATTTTCGATGAAATATTTTTATTTTTATTTCATTGCTGAGAAATATTGAACTTGATTAATTTATTGAACTTTAATTTGGTTTTTAGTTTTGAAACTATTCTAATACAATATACTGTATATTTAATAACTATTTTATAATATAATGTATATATAGAATAAATCTTTCAACCGCCTCATTTCGTGTCTGCCTGTTTAGACGCTATTCAATATGTGTTGTGCTACTGTTCAATATTTTAGTGGAAATAAAGTGAATTCTTCCATTCATTATTTATTTATCTACTATTGTCGAAAATCGTTCAAACTTCAATTTGATTCATGTCCTATTTTAATAGTATATGTTTGTCGTCTTTCTTTTTTCTTTCATTTTCACCTTTTGATCCTCTCACTCTTCCTTCTCCTTTGTATTAATTATTTAAGATCTCTTTATTATTTTTCCCTTGACACTTCATTAAGGGAAGGCCTGGTAAGGTGACACTTCATTCATATATAATATGTGCAACTATATAATAACTATTATAATATCATATTAATAACAACATATATCTACGTATCATACATACATGCATATATACATACATATCATATTAATAACTATTATAATAACATATATAATATCATATAATATGTGCAACTCTTTTACCTGCTCACAGGATGTTTCCTTGCAGTTAAGGCTGTGCATCAGCATAAAAAAAACTTTTTTATGGTCATATTTTTTGAAGTTGTACGATTTGGATTCTATCAAGCTATCAAAATGAAATACATTTCAGAGGAAATTTTGTTTTTGTTTGTTCATTAGTTTGTAAGATATGGGCGCATAAAGTTTAAATTTTTGGAACAGGTCATCTCAAAATTGGTTGCAGAAACAATCATGAAATTTTGAGCATACAAGCTTGAAGGTATTGTCTATCACATGACATTAATTAGTTTCTCAAAATATCATCTTTGAGAAAAATAACGAGTTTGGTAATAAAATTGAGAAGTAATTATTTTCGAAAATATTTTTTTCCAAATTTGATATTTCTAAAAAATAATTATATCATTTGATAGACGAATACCTTCAAGCATGTATGCTCAGAATTTCATGATTGTATTTGCAACCAATTTCGAGATGACCTGAGATTTTGAGATTTCAGCTTGAAGCGCCCATATCTCACAAACTAATGAACTAAAAAACGTTTTCCTCTAAAATGTATAACATTTTTTGATAGCTTGATAGTATCCAAATAGAATAGAATGACTGCCTTTATTTTAACCTGGGAGGGCGAAGTTAGGGCGCAGTCGGCCCTCTCTTACACTTAACCCTCAATGTAACCCTCAACTCAACCCTCAAATCGTAGAACTTGAAAAAATATCACCATAAAAAAGTTTCTCTTTTTGCTGATGCACAACCTTGATTAGATTTTATTCTGTAATTATTATTACTAGAGCCCGGATGTTAGGCAAATGCCTTAATTTTGCCTATTCTGCCTTTTCTGAGTGTTGGTGCCTATTTCAATATCAATTGCTTATTTCATCCTATTTTATATGTTTTTCCTACTAGATTACCAATTTTTTTATTTGAAATATTTAAAAATCCATGAATTAACATAATTAATTTTTTCAAACGAATGTTTTGCAAGAATAAAGCTAATATTCAATATATTATTATTTGAAGGTAACGCCTTTATTGAATCTAGCTTCAGTTCAAATACAATAGTGTGCTTCAGATATGCATCAGTAACAACAGTTGATGTAGAAAGGTCTTTCAGTTTCTCCATACTGGAAAATATTCTTTCAGAAAGAAAACAAAATTTAGATTCAAAAAACTTCAAGAAATACATTAATCATGTGCAACCAGTGGAATATAAGTTTCTCAATTTTCTTGTATTATTTTTTTCATATAACTGTATAGGAATCCTATGATGGGAATAGGACTACACTATGCCTTTTTTCGATTTTAAAGTGCCTATTTTTGTGTTTTTTAGTGCCTTTTTGCCTGCCTATTTCAAGTATTATAAATGCCTGAACATCCGGGCTCTAATTATTACGCTGTGAAAATCTTAATAAAATATTCGATTTGGTTGGAACAGAGCAAATTCATGACTCGCACACGCGTGTGGCAAGAGATGAACGACAGCGGTGGCGGCTCGCGAAGCGGGTTACGCGAACAGCAGCGCGCATGCGTACTGGCGCGTCTGGAGCACCGCGTCACGCCGCAGGAGCCGGCGCAGTGGAGGGGCGTCGCCTTCGGGGATTGGTTCGAGGATTTGCTGACTGTGCACGTGGCCAATACACGGCTGGCGTTGTCCACAACTACCTTGGCTGGGTTGGCCGATCTGGTCGAGGACGAACTTATATCGCCGCCCCTTCCTGTGCAGGTTAGCAATGAAAATTGAAAAACATTTCTTATTCATTTTTATTCAAAATAAACACCCGAAAGGGTCTCTCCGCCAAAAAGCCATAAGCTTAATAATAATAATTCAATATGAATAACTACCACAATATCACTTTCACTATTACACAAAAAACCTTATTCATTTAGTTTTAATATCGTTTAAAAAGTAACGTTTTAAAAGTATACAGAACAAAAAAACATCATTTCGATTAAAATGATTTGAATGGAAATATGCCTACTGAAACATGATTGTAAAGAATGGCACTTAGCCCCTGCACCCACTTCGCAACTGCTATCTGATTCCAGTCAGCAACCCAATGTTGCCAGATGACATTTGACTGTTTTTCGGGTAATCTAACCTATCAGCCAAAGTCATCTGGCAAATATGACTGAAATCAGATATACTTAGTGAAATGAGCTTACGTGACCTATAGCAAAAAATATAAAACTGGCAACAGACTAATCTAGAAAAAGTCATTTCAGAATTATTACGCTTAGTGCAAGTAGGACAAGCTGATTTGACACTAAAATTGTCAGAGTCTGATTGTAGTAATATAGAGTATACAATCATATGACCACGTTTCTTCTGTGTGAATTTGGCCCAAGATATTTATTTAGCCATAGCCCCCTTCAAACTACAGTTTAGAGGGGGCTATGATTTAGCTCATTGGTTCTTTTTGTGGAAGGGCTGCAATAATCTTACATGTGTCATATGTGACTAATAGTTTATTAAGGCTAGGCGTACACCGGTTAGTCAAGACAAGACGAGATTAGTCACGTATAGTCACAGTAATTCACATAGCTGCTTATGAAGCAGCACACACCGATGCAATGACTAATCGGTGTGTTGCTTCATAAGCAACTATGTGAAGTACTGTGACTATACGTGACTAATTTTGTCTTGTACCGAGTAGCATGGTAAGGCTATGCATACACCGGTTAGTCAAGACAAGACGACATTAGTCACAGTAATTCACATAGCTGCTTATGAAGCAGCACACACCGATGCAATGACTAATCGGTGTGTGTTGCTTCATAAGCAACTATGTGAAGTACTGTGACTAAACGTGACTAATCTCGTCTAGTCTTGACTAGCCGGTGTACGCCTAGCCTAAAGGAAATGAAGAGGAAGGCAAATGTAGAGTGGAGAAAGAAGAAGAATGGAGATAATTAGAAAGAGGAAGATAAAATGAGAAGGGAAAAGAGAACTACGAATAAAGGGAAAAGGGAGGAAGAAGGAGAACAATGAGGAAAAGGTGAGAGAGTGAGAAAAGAGAGATTGATTGATTAATTTCCTTTAATAGGGCGGAGTTAGGACTCCTGGTCCTCTCTGTCACACAACCCTAAATTAAGAGAGAGAAAGAGAGAGAGGAACAAGATGTTGAATGAAGATAAAGACAAGAAAAAGAGTGATAAACAAGAATAAAAAGTGGACACACCGATGCAATGATCGGTGTGTGTTGCTTTATAAGCAGCTATGTGAATTACAGTGACCATACGTGACTAATCTCGTCTTGTCTTGTCTTGACTAACCGGTGTACGCCTAGGCTAATAGTTAACTTTCACTTGCTACATTTTATATAATCTATAATTATATTTTATTCTATTCTATTTCTATTCTATTCTATTCTATTCTATTCTATTCTATTCTTCTATTCTATTCTATTCTATTCTATTCTATTCTATTCTATTCTATTCTATTCTATTATATGACGTTGACCATGCATTGTAATATGTTACATGTCAATAAATGAATTTCTATTTCTATTTCTATCAGATGACAGTGGAGAACGTGCGCCTGCGCATCAGCGACGAGCATCAGACGACGTCGAACATCACGTGTCCCGGCTCGACTCCGACGGAGGTGTGCGTCAGCGAGCTGCGCGTGACACGTGGCGCGGACGGAGTGGTCCACGTGGCCCCCTCCCCCTCCACCCCCCACCAGTCGGCGGCCACCGATGCGCAGTTGGTGTCCGAGAACGATCAGCTGCGCAGGCGGCTCGCGGCGCTCGAGAAACTCAACGAACAGAACCACTATATGCGAAGGTGCGAGGAGGAGGCCTCGTTTCTCAAGTGAGTTGTTACAGAAAATTCAAATTTTTCATTCATTCTATTTATTTATTCAATCATTAATTAATCTATTAAAGTCATTTATTTATCCATTCATCTGTTTCCTTATTCGCTGTGTGCACGTAGGTGGTGGGGATAATAAAATCGACACTTGTGCTCACGCGTTATTTTAGTGAACGAAACCAGGTCGTTTAACATGAGAAAGGATAGGGAATAAGCATTTACAATGCATTTAAAGTATTTTCTTATTCCTAATTGTATAAATACCGTTCACAATAGTAATTGTGGCTTCTATTCCGTCCATATTTTCAAACGTAAAGTGATTCAACAAAGAAATCGGATCTCAGTTTTGAATTAATCGAGTGAAAAATCCAGTTTGAAAGCATATGATTGATTTGAAGTCTCGCGCCCATAATCCATTTCGAAGTAATAACCAATGGGAATGAACTCAGCTGTGGATAAACTACCTCGTCTGCTCAGCCTGCTTGAAACATAACCTTCAAAGTTGATTTAAAAACTTGAATTGAAGATTATAATAATGATTAAGAACATGTGATATTCTCATTTTATCATTTTAAATATAATTCCGCATTCGATAAGTAGGGAAAATAGCAACAGGGAATCATATTTCAATTATAAACTAACTTTTACGTACATACGCCTATCCTTTCCCATGTTAATCTTCTCGGAGATATTCATACGATTATCCGCCAGAGCGCAACACCGTAGATGCTCACAGCGAATAAGGTAAGTATAATAATAAGAGCACTAGTATCTATTTCTCTAACTGCATTGTCGTTGTTTTCTTGTTGCACAGGAGCTGCCTGAGCGCCGCCCAGGACAACATAGCATCGCTGCTGGAGGAGAAGCAGAAGCTGCTAGATCTGGTGCAGCGATTGCAAGAGCAGACGTCGAGCAGAGCCGAGCCGCCGTCAACTGCCAAGAGATAGCAGCAGTGCTGCTGTTTCGCCTGCACCTGCACCCACAAGAGGTCGCACTAGTACACCAACTAGACACTAGCGGCGCCACTAGCCGCCGGCCGCTCTCACTTAGCAGCTAGACCAGACTACTAGGTTCCTATGTTCGGCTAGTTTCCGCGCTGGTTGGGAGAGTTAATCATTAATAGGTAGATTCCATTACGTATTTCAAACATCTTTAATAGAACGGTTAAAGCCCGGAACACACTTATCCGCAACACGGCCGTTTCTCGGCACAAAAGTGTACGACTATTAATACTGAGTGGCGCATAAAGAACGCATGGATTTGAGTAGGATAGTATCAGTGGACTAGAGCTGTCTGTGACAGCAGAGCGACACCATTTTGTAGGTTAAAGTATCCAGTTTTGGTATCAATGGCGCAATTGACCTTGCAAAATCGCATATTTGCTGTTGAACAATATTTCCAATAGAATGAATAATCTGCAACGTCGTTCAACGGAGCTTCAGCAGGAAGTTTCAAGTCTAGCTTATTGGCATAAGATTCTTCTTTACTTGAAATTCAAGTTTACTATCGTAGATATCGTTACATTGAAGATTTGAATACTGCAATACATGAATGAATTGCTGCTGTATCAAAAGTTAAGGACCGATTTGAGGCTTTTAATGAGCATTAACGCATTAAGGGCGCCATCTTTCCTATGTAATTCTTGAAATATACTCAAGTGTTTTGGAGTTTTTCATACAAGTTCTCAAATTGGGTTATTTACTCAGTATTTTGGTGTTAGGAAGATAAATGTGTGATTCAAATAAACTTTCTTATAACACTTTGAAAAACATCCGTTCTCTATGAGCCACCCTGTACCAGCTGAGCTATTCAGACAAAGGAATTGAATGCATTTAGATTCCACACAGCTTGTATATGAGCATAATATTATAAAGTCGTTCACTCTCTGTGCCGAGACTCGGCCGTGTTGCGGATATGTGTGTACTTGAAAGTCAAACGCCCGGTTTAGCAGTCACTATCAATTCTCAGGAAAATCAGGAGGCCACCTCGATAAAAAAATAATCTCGAAACGCCACTCTATGCTACCTAGTAGCATGGTAAGACTAGGCGTACACCGGTTAGTCAAGACAAGACAAGACGACATTAGTCACAGTACTTCACATAGTTGCTTATGAAGCAACACACACCGATTAGTCATTGCATCGGTGTGTGCTGCTTCATAAGCAACTATGTGAATTACTGTGACTAATGTCGTCTTGTCTTGTCTTGACTAACCGGTGTACGCCTAGCCTTAGTCGTTAGGAGAAAGCTTAGGACTAGTGCGTAGAGAGATAAAGCATAGAGATAGAAAGCTTTCAAAACTATATTGGATGTCCTATATGAAAACGTTATTTTTCAGGTGTATGTGCCGGATAACACAGCGTTAAATCGTAGCAATATTAGGCAGCTAGGAAATTTGGCCTCGAGAAATATTGTAGAATAACTAGAATATTTACAATTCTACCCATTACACAATGATGATGATGATGATAACCGAACTTTGATAATGGCAATAGCTCTCCCAACTGGATTGGACTCTACCAATCTTCGGCAATATATTGTTCTATAAAATTTTTGGGTGCTAGCTAAAAAAGCCAGTCATCCTAGGTTTAGTATGCATACTACGGAACTAGCTATAACTTACTGTTAACAAATTATTTCAGACTGTGAAATCTGACCACAACAATTTTAATAGTAAGTGATGATTGTTGATTCAATTGAAATAAACCGTTACACCGCCTTATTATAATATTTTTCTAACTCTACTAGTAACCGTGTATTTATAATTAATTATATTACAAAAATTTTCAAATAATGTATGTTGTTCACACTCAGTTAAAACTTATGTACAGTACTCGTATTTGTGTCCCCAGTGTGTTGTATCTCCTTATAATAATTGAATAAATATGTTGATGATTATATATAGTTGTATATATTCTGTATATATAGTGTATTATTGTCTTGGCAAAGCTTAGGATGTTTGTACAGATATTTCGTAATGTTGATTGTTAATAAATGTGATTTTGACAAAATTATTATCATTGATATTAGAGTATTGTATAATAATCATATTCGTTAAGTATGATTTATACACACCCATTATTAAAACAATTATCTTTTTTAACATAAGAATTAATAAAGTAAATGTTCCTATGTTTATTAAACTTTTAAATTGTGACATGATATGAATAATTGTAGACAGTCAAAATTCAATATTTTCCAAACTTATTTTAGAGGATTTGTGTTGTGTTTAATTCTCTAATACTTTCAGACCTTTCAATACAAAAAAAAAGCTTTCATCAAGTTGAGACAATTCTTTAAAGTTGAAAACAAATTATTCTCACTAAGTGAAACACACCGTCAGGTATTGTGTAACTTATATATTGCACTAATACATAAAATTGCACATTACACAGAAAACAGCACTTATTTCAACTTTGGCTCACTAATCATTTTACATCAAACAATGTTCTTATACTGTACTTACAAAATTGTACTTTCATTATTGTATTCGGTGTTTCTAAAATGTTAGTAAAATTTGATAGATTGTCATGGTCAGATTTCATAGGAGCTTAGTTAACATCTCATTGTTGAAATTGATTGAATATTTAACTAGCATAAACGATTATGTATAGTATGTTATGTAAAACCTTGTGCTTCCAGACAACATCTATGAAGTATTCTTTGTACAAATTTGTTTGTTTAATATATTTTTTCAAACTTGAGTTTCATAGAATCGTATCTATGTATCTTGAACCACACACAAAATAAATTCTATCATCCTAAAAGCGTATGTATTCAAACAAAGTTTCATCCAATACTTCTAATCTTTTTATTCGATATGGATGACTATAATGGAACAACAGACAAAAGAACCTTCGCGCATTGTATCACTGAATTGATACAGTATCACATAGTACCGCTACTCTAGTGAGCGAGTGAGATAAACTGCAAAACGTGCGCTCTCTCTGCGCAGTAGAGTTCTTATTCTGGAGGTTTTTTGTCAGTGGTCGGAGTATACCACAATATCACCTTCATTACTATCGAAAAGCACTTCAATACCCTTCGAAGTTCATCTTTTTTTGTCAAATCTACTTCAATTTTGTGTCAAATCTTGTACAACATTTAACTAACAATACTTTAAAAGATTTGTTAAATCTTGTCCGATCTTTCAAAAGTATTGAAATTGAATTGAAATTTATTTTTTCCAAAAAACACAATACAATATACAGTACAAGGTCTCCGACAGTACTGGGGAGTCCGATCCCACTAGACGTCAAATCTGCGAACAAATAGAAACCAATCTGGAAATTGCTTTTAATCTTTTCGAATATTAATAAAGATCGCCAGTTTTTTATTTTATTGGATAAGAACTTGTTTGAGTACATAGGCTACGCCTTCAGGCTATTTTTTCAACATTAACTTTTTGGCTCTACATAATTCTCAATATTATTATCCTTCTATGAATTGTATCAATTACTTGTAATGGATTATGAGTAAATTTTACCAACTTCACATAGAACCTCCATTGGAGAAAGTGAGTAGTATTCTGCACAGTTTTGATCCATAATTATTATAAAATCATATTGTATTCGAGAAGCAAATAAAGTGATGAAACTATTCCTCAATGAGTTGGAAACTTAACAAATTTTCACACTTATTCGGTCATAGACGTTCCAATTGATTATACAATCATTATAATCGCATAAACTATTCCTTATAGATTATAACCATGTTTTAAAATTGTATCAAGAATATTTTTGATGAGCTGTCAATACAAACTGTCGTTCTAAGCAATTTGAAATTTTCTGTTTTTGTAAAGTATTTTTGTTATTTTTGTGTGTTTTGTATATTGATGTTATAAAGTGTTTTTGATAGATTGTAATGTAATTGTGAAGTGAACTTTATTATAAAAACCCTTGTTTTAAATAAAAACTTGTTTGTTAGGTACTTATTGAAATTTTTAAAATCCTGTGTAACATTATGTATATAATAGAGGTGTTCTAAAATTTTTAACGTGTTTTTTGTATAAGTGTGTGATAATTATTATTGAAAATGAATTTTATTCGGAACCGTATACACATAAGTACAGCTAAGTGAGTTTTGTTTTGATGGTGGAACACTTACAGAATATTTTTGTACCATAATGCATCTTACAACCCATGCACAAGTCTCAGACTCATGTGGGCATCACTAGAATAAATTTACATAATTGTTATTATGAACTATAGGTTTTCCATTCTTTGTAAAGCCCAATGTTCTCGAATTACCTATTTAACTACGCACAAGTACCGTATTAGGAAATAGACAGGCGGCTTTTCGCCAAGTCGGCAGCCGGCGCCGCTTCTGGTGTGTATCACCCCATTCAATTACATTGATCGAGCCGCCGAATCGGCGAAAACCGCTTCTTAGGCTTAAAATATACCAATATATTATACAGATAGTTTAGCCGTATAATATTACCGTATAAGATTTTTTGTGATTTTTCTCATAACATCTTGAGTGACTGGTATTAGAATCTAGATTCATGAACGGTACTAGTTCAATTTTTAGAAAAACTCACAACCAGCTTGTAGCTCGGAGCCTTTGGAAAGGCTAGGCGTACACCGGTTAGTCTAGACAAGACAAGTCGAGATGAGTCATGTTTAGTCACAGTAATTCACATAGCTGCTTATGAAGCAGCACACACCGATGCAATGACTAATCGGTGTGTGTTGCTTCATAAGCAACTATGTGAAGTACTGTGACTAAACGTGACTAATCTCGTCTTCTCTTGTCTTGACTAACCGGTGTACGCCTAGCCTAAGTTTTTATTTATTGCCATGATTTTAGTACAATCCAAACCACCGTCAAAACAAAGCTCATTCGGCTTATCATGAGAAGATTCCCAAGTTGACTGCACCTATATTTGCGCTTGAAAATCTCAATTGTTACACTTTGTCTGTTATTACGTTCCCCGATGTGATAAATTTTAGAAAATTGATTGATGTTTATAAAAGTAACAACTATTCCATTTTGTAATAGGTTCTGTTGAATTTTGTAGGTTGTCTGTTTGCATCTTTGAATAGTGTACATTGTGTATCTCTCTTTCTCATGTTGTTTTTTTTTTAAATAAATTCTCATTAATAAAAGTCTTGTAACTTTTAATAGATTTTGCGCATGTGTGCAAAGTGGGTCATTGCCAAACGAGATTGTGTGTGTTACCATCTGTCGGGTTTGTTTATGCATTTTGCACACTAGTTTCACACAAGATTTTATTACATAGTTTCTTCATTTCCTGTATATGAATATAAACTCAGTACTTTCGTTCTACGTGATGCATTTGTTTCAAACATCTTTAAACATGAACACCAATATTCTCTTATTATTTTATAAGATTTCTATTTAAATTCAAAATTTGTTTTCAGCATGAGATAAGAGAGTGTTTCATATCATTAGAGGTTCAATGAAAATCATTGGAGATAAGGATATTAATAATGGATTTAGATATTGTATAGTGAGACCAATTTAATCAGCGTTTTGTCGATTATGTTTATATTTTATTGTATCGTTATAATGTGATATGTATAAAATAATCATTATTATTATTATTCTATCATCACAAATCAATGCATACAGCCTATTGTGAACATAAATAATGCTTATAAATGCTGTTGGAAAGCTTTGCT
Source organism: Laodelphax striatellus (assembly GCA_017141395.1). Classification (NCBI taxonomy): domain Eukaryota; kingdom Metazoa; phylum Arthropoda; class Insecta; order Hemiptera; family Delphacidae; genus Laodelphax; species Laodelphax striatellus. The sequence goes on along the minus strand of CM029541.1, from coordinate 4,624,029 downwards.
TTCCAACCATGATTTTAACAGTCACCATAAATTATATGAATATAAAACAATGCTTATCAATGCTGTTGGAAAGTTTTGCTTTCCCACTATGATTTTTACAATCACCATAAATTGTTCATTGTTGATTATTTGAGGAGTTGTTGATAAGGATTGAAATAACTAAGTCATATATTGATTGTAAGCACGTAGATTCATCATAGCACTATCTACAATAATATAGAATTGATTTGATTTAAATAATATTCCATATATTTTATAGACGTTCTATCTATTTTTCTAATATTTCTCTTATCACTGTACTAAGCTACTGTTCAAATTTATCTTTTTTTATATACTTTTACATCACAACTTGACTGTGTTAATTTATTATAAGGTTGTGGCTACTGATAATTATTTTTGGAACAAATTCTCAACATAATCTTTCACATAAAAAAAATTAAACTTCATCTTCATTCTGTTATATTTCTCAGAGCAATAATAAATATTAAGCTATACTATTGTTATTTTCTTTATATATAGTTCCGTATAATACTTTTGTTGTAATGCGTTGGCTGCATTTTTATATTATTTCAATAAATCTTTCGAAATGTTCTACTTTTGGTAAATTTGTTTTTGGAAAAACTACTAAGTAGACATTCTGTCAAATATAATTCAAAAATTAAATTATTGGAGGCTGATTCATTATGCGTCTATTGATTACCCATGTGCTATCTGAGTTATTTCTTCTGGATTCCAAAGTAATTTTATGTGATTTGTGAATATCCTAATGTGAAATATTGGTAAAGTACTTGGTATTCTAAATATTGGTAAAGTACGTGTGTTTTTTGCTCTTTAATTTATCATTTTATCATATTAACAACGTAAAAAACCAATACTACAACAGCCGCCTTCCTCTTTTATACAATGATAATTAATAATAGTAGTAGTATAATATTACTACACAACTTATTTGCGACGACGACTAAAATTACATAAATATTAAGGAGTCATCTATATTAATAAAAGAGAGTTGGTGTCTGTACGCTCGCTTATAACTCGAGAACGGCTGAACCGATTTAGATGATTTTGGATTCGTTTGAATTTTTACAGCACTGGTTAACATAATATGTATTGAAATATAAGAAAATCCCTTTATAATTAATAAATAATTAGTAAACTAATGACCTAACCTATCAAACATTTACAGACGGATGTTTTGAAATTGCCGGCCAAGCGGCTACCGAAAGATGATCGTGATTCAAGATCAGAAAACACAGCACTCTCATTCAATGCCTCGGTAGCTCAGTGGAAAAAGCTCTGCGTCTGATGCTAGAGGTCGCGGGATCGAATCCCGCGACGGTCAAATTTTTTTTGCTATAGGTTTTCTACTCTAATTATTTTTACGCTAGAATCATCAATAATAAAAATGAGTTATCGTTTTATCGTATCATGCATGTTTTATTGTTTCTAATAATAAAATTGAAAAAATATATAAAATAAATTAAAACAAAAAAATTATTGATTATATAAAATTAAAAATACATTGATTATATTAAATTAATCTCTTTACTTCGTGACATTTTTGTGGGGAGGGGTGACATGAAGGGGACATTTAGGGAAAGAAAGGGTGAAATGAAGAAGGGATTTTGGGGTTGACATTTTGTGGGGGAATAAAGGGGGGCATTTGGGGATGACATTTTTTAGGGGGTGTCATGAAGAGGGGGACATTTGTAGGGAGAAGATGGGGGACATTTGTGGGGGGGGGGAAGAGGGTGATACGAAGTTCACCGGGACACCTAGTCTTTATATAAAACTAATCATCAATCAAATTAAATAGGTTGAGATATCTCTCTGCGATCTTAATATTAAAAAAACCTCAAGTTAAAATGATTTACGGTAATTGAATTCTATCTCAAATAAATCGTGTTCTGTTCCTATCTCACAATGGTTAAAATCCCCCCCACCAGTTGCTCACTCTCTCTCACTAGAGCGCGCTGATCAGGTCTATGAGCTACGATCTCTACATTTTGCAATCTTTGGTTTGGTTGTGTGTGTCGTAACCTCAGAAACGTTCTAGTCTAGCAGTTATTTCTACTTTCTACTAAATAATACGCCATCTTCATCACTTGTGATTATGTTTTGACTGTGAAATAAGGGAAGGAGATTAATATCTAATCTATTTTAGCTAATCCTTTCCCAACTTTCTTTATTTGAAAACAAGCTGTCCCGGCGAACTTCGTATCGCACTCTTCCCCCCCCCAAATGTCCCCCCTCTTCTCCCCACAAATGTCCCCCCTTCATGTCACCCCCAAAAAAATGTCGTCCCACAAATGCCCTCCATTCCCCAAATGTCACCCCACATATCCCTCTCCATGTCAACCCCTCTTTCCCATCAAATGTCACCCCCTCCTCCTCAATTATTTTTTTTTATATTTATTTATTTATTTAATTCTTTCTTTTCAATTTTTTTAATTTAGCCTATATTTTTTTAATGTTATTCCTGTTCTTCAATTTTTATCAGTCCTATTCTAATTAAAAGAATTTTTTTCATATTTATTAATTTATTTTAAATTTTTTCATTTTAATTGATTTTATTATTTTTTTTTTTTTATTTCCGTTCTTCAATTTTTTATCAGTCCTATTCTAATTAAAAGATTTTTTTTTCATATTTATTTCTTTCTTTCTTTTAATTTTTTAGTTTAATTTATTTTATTTATTTTTTAATTTTATTTCCGTTCTTCAATTTTATTATTAGAAACAATAAAACATGCATGATACGAACGATAACTCATTCTTAATTGATGATTGTAGCGTAAAAAATAATTAAGAGTAGAAAACCTAGAGCAGATAAAAACGGTCCAGAGCGGGGTTTGAACCCGCAACCTCTAGATTATCAAGCAGAGACTCTTGCACTGAGCCACGGGGACTTAGAATAGGTTTGCTAACTTATCTGATCTTGAATTGCGATCATCTTTCCGTTGTTGGTACACGTTCGTGCCGGCAAGTTTGAACGTAGCTGTGTGAAATATTTGATAGGTTATGTCATTAATGTAATAACTATTTATTAATTATAAAGGGATTTTCTTATATTTTAATACATATTATGTTAACCAGTGCTGTAAAAATTCAAACGAATCCAAAATCATCTAAATCGGTTCAGCCGTTCTCGAGTTATAAGCGAGCGTACAGACACCAACTCTCTTTTATTAATATAGATAGTGTATGGTAGCCTGTTTGTATCCTGTATGGTATTTTTCAATGTTTGTTGAAAAATCAACAATCAAGTCTTGGGTAAGTTCAATCATAAGTATAATTAGGTCAATTACTTGCCATTTAATTGAAATTAACTTTTAAGCCTGCAGTACCCTATTCTAAAGTGTGCTGGAACATTCAACTTCTGTCTACCTAAACTAGGCTAGTAAAGGCTCATGGGCTGGAGAACTCGCGGCTAAACTTTTGTTTACGGCCAAGCTAGGAGTCAAAATATTCGATTCAGTATGTTATTCTGATGACAAAACCACAAAAATTAACCGTCTTTCACTCATCATTAATTTAAAAAAAAAAAAAGGCTAATCTGAAATTACTAACCTCTCTTCCTGTCATGGTCATTAGGCCGACACCTCAAAACTATTCTATACCCTGTAGAATTACCATAAAGCGTTATTAAAATTACCATAAAAAGGCCAACTTCTACTTCACCTACCCTGTTTATTGGAGTAAAATTTCGTGTTGTGGCCTAATCAATATTTTGTCTTACTGAGAACAAGTTAGTGTCAAGAGCAGCCTAACCTCTTTACAATTTGGGATAGAAGCAGTTTTTCCAAGACTGATAGTTCTTTAATTCTAAGTAATCATGTGATTAAGTAACAATCATTCAAGACTGCTCTTGGATAAAAATCCAATCTCTTATCTTAGATAAAAATAATTCATTGTGTTTCAGGTGGGAAAACGTCGCAGCAACAATTAACAACGCTGGAGGATTTGGTTGGTGGTTTGGATGCATTGCAAAAGAATGCTCACCAGGTAACTAATGTTCAAGAAAACTTTTTCATTAAAAGTAACATCACAATAGAATGTCATTCCTTTTAGTTCTTGACTTGTATTTAAGATAGATTATTATATGTTCTCAACTTCTACTTACAGCAGTATTTTTTTAATTTGGCAAATAGATCAACAATCATTTAACTTACCAGCCGCCAAATTGAAAAAAATACTACTTACTATAAAAGTGCTACAGCCCTGTATGGACCTTGGCCTCCTCAACAAATTTCCTCTAGTCATCCCTCTGACATACCCACCTCTTGCAATTCCTCACTCCCAAGCCATTCAAATCATTCTTTATTCTCAACAACCTTTCTTTTCCCCTTGTTCCTTCCATTCTCCCAACAAGCATCTGCTTCTGAATTCTGTTTTGCTCCATTCTCTGCCCATGACCCAGCCAGCTGAATTTTCTAGGCTTTAGGGTACAGGCACACTGGAGCGGACGATCGCTACGCTACGGATGCAAGCAACGTCCAGCCTCCCCAATTTATGTATGTTTCCGTTTGATTTACTTCGTCCAAAGGGTGGCCACACCAATGCGGACGGCGACGTTTATCATTTTATCATCTGCTCAGCTGATTTCCATCCGTAGCGTAGCGATTGTCCGCGCTGGTGTGCCCGTACCTTTATAATTATACTGTTATCTTTGTAAAGCATCATACAAACGCTGTGATGAATTGTATCAACTTATCGCAGACTAGTCATCCATTGGAACCGTTTTTGTTAGAAATCAACCAATGTATGAACAGCTAGCATTTGATTCAATGTTAGCATTTTGAATGATTCGTTGCTTTTTGACAAAAACTGTTCCAATGAATGGCTAGTCTGTGATAAGTTGATACAATTTATTGTAGCGTTTGGATGCTGTTTCACACTTGATAAGAAGCAGCTGCTTTCCATAGACCTGTCACTTATGGAAAATGCCTCTTTTCAACGCTAGATAATGAAAAATTCAGCTGAGAATCAGGGCCTTTTAGCCATACAAGATAGGAAAAATCAGCTGACTATGCAGCAAAGATTTTGTTGTTGACTCATATATATTTTACCTACAGCTCAACATTTATTTATGCAGTTTTTCTATCCAGTGTAACAAAAATTATTTTAGCCTACATTAGGCTAGGCGTACACCGGTTAGTCAAGACAAAACAAGACGAGATTAATCACGTTTAGTCACAGTAATTCACATACTTGCTTGTGAAGCAGCACACACCGATGCAATGACTAATCGGTGTGTGCTGCTTCATAAGCAACTATTTGAATTACTGTGACTAATCTTGTCTTGTCTTGACTAACTGGTGTACGCCTAGTCTTACATGGCTAGTAACTTTTGCCAGTCCCAGACTCCTTATTTCTGGTACTCAGCTCAGTGGCGAATTGAGGATTTCAAAGTCAGGGAAGCGCAGAACATTGAAAAAATTTACTTTAACATACAATATATTCCTAAACTTATGAATTCCATTTTCTCCTAATTTAATAATGAAATAGCTTCTGCCTATGCTGATTGGATGAACTATATATTATTTTATATTCATTCTTCCAATAATAACAGGAACCTGCTAACATAAAAACTTGAAACCCCTGTTAAACTGGAGGAATTTAAAAGCACACCGAATGTTTAAAATTAATACTGTTTAAAATAATTTCAAATAAAAGGAATATGCTATGAAATTATGTATTCAGGCTACTGACATAATTTCTGAAGAATCCTATTTTTTGGAAATTTCTTGGAACGTTTCTTTCCTGGAAGTCCACTTTTGGTTTTCAGAATTGGTTTTGGTATTTACAATTTATTGATACATACTTCTTGTCTTGATCTTTACACCTATTAAATGCTGTTTCAAGAGGAATATTTACTAAATCTACTGATGGTTCCATATATTATTATTGCATCTCACACTTATCATTCACTTCACTTCAAACAGGATATGCAAACACGCATCTGTTACCGGACATACTACTGTACTGTGTACTGTACTATAAAAATTGAATACATGTGGATAGTTTTATTTTTAGCATAGCATTGCCGTCGCATTGCAAAAGAAAGTATATTTCTTTTTCTTCTTCTTCTTCTTCTTGTTTCATGCTGAATGCAGAGTGAATACGGTAGGATTACTCTTTGTACTCTCTCTCTCTCTCTCTCTCTCATTTTCTCGCTCTCTCTCTCACAATCTATCTATCTATCTTATGTTATCTTATCTACGTTTCATGTAGATAAATCTCAATTATGTTAACATTATCGCATAGCATTTTAACATTGTTGGTTTTATTAGTTACAATTCATAAAATTAATAGAATTATATTACTTATACTTACAACTTTTGTAATCTAGTATCTAAGCAGATATAATTATTGTTATCTACATGAATAAAGTAATCTTATCTTATCTCGTCTTTACTCTCTGGGTGCGTGCGCAGATGGAATCAAATTTGCTATGTGCTTCCTCTACAACAATATGTATACTGTACCATACATATATAATATAGGCGGTTGCCGTAGCAACCAAGTGTTTCACCATATGATTTTCTCGTAGCCGGACGCAGACTTGAATCAGGCTTCCTTTGGCCAAATATATGCCTTGTTTGCTATGCGTTCCATTTAATATCAACATTCTTCCCCCTTAAGGCACTGTCACACAAGGCCTTTTGCATGGCGCTTGTCGGATGGCGCGTTTTTTAAAGCTAGCTTTCTTCTTTCTCCCATCCCATTGATGATTAATTATAATGTGAATTCGTATCAATACTAATAAATAATTCACTAGAATTAATGTTTCTAAAGTTGAGGAACAACAATATCAGCAGAATAAAAATAATATATCAAGTAAAAACACTAGTCCCATCAAAATTGGTCTTTGTTTGCAGACAAATTGATTGTTCCAAACAATTCTGCTCAACACTGACTTGCTTTCAGGGAGAAGAGAATGGAAGCAAAACTCGGTCCAGTCCTGTTCTGACTCAACTTGACAACTGGGACTGTCGTAATCCAGACAACTCCAGACAAATGGAGGAACCACACAATCAAGGACAAAGTATTGGAAGCATGGATTTAACAACTCATGGACTGGATCAATATCAAGACAGCAGTGATGATAAATACCAAGATCAAGAAACCTTGGATGATCGTGATCAATGTTTAGAACAAAATTACCAACATCCATTTGAGATTATACTTGTCAAGCCAGAATTAGAGGTTAAAGAAGAAGATGAAGGAGAACTTCAAGTTGAAGTAGAAGAGATGGAAAAAGGTAATGAGAATGGTATGAATGAAGTGGAATCAGATGGGGAATATTATTTTCCTCCTACAATGATGCAAATCCAGGATATTTCACCTGCTATAGGTACTGCAAATATTGTTAATGCCCAAAATCCACATGTTCATGGCACCAAGTTGTATACTTGTAAATACTGTGATAAGAAATTCATTGATGAATCATATCTTACTAGACATCTAGGAACACACACTGGAGACAGACCTTACAACTGTATTCATTGCAATAAATCATTTACTGATAAATACAATCTCACTCAACACTTACGTGTACACACTGGTGAAAGGCCTTACAACTGTCAATTTTGTAATAAATCATTCAATCAAAAATCGATTCTTACCGTACATTTGAGGATTCATGCAGATAAATCTTACAGATGTGAATTTTGTGATAGAACATTTACTCAGAAGTCAACTCTTAACACCCATTTGAAAATACATTCTAGGATAAAAGCTTACAGATGTGAATTATGTGAGAAAACATTCAATCACAAAGTATCTCTTGAAATACATTCACGTACACATACTGGAGAAAGACCTTATAGCTGTGAATTTTGTGATAAAACATTCAGTGATAGATCATCTCTCTCTAGACACTTATATACACATTCTGGTGAAAGGCCTTACAAATGTGAATTTTGTATTAAATCATTCACTCAAAAATCGACTCTTAACGAACATTTAAAGATTCATGCTGGGGAAAGACCTCACAGATGTGAATTTTGTGATAAAACATTTATTCGTAAGTCAACTCTTATCACACATTTAAGAATACATTCTGGGATAAAAGCTTACAGCTGTGGATTATGTGAAAAAACCTTCAATCACAAAGTATCTCTTATTATGCACTCACGTACACATACTGGAGAAACACCCTACAGCTGTGATTTGTGCGGTACAACATTCACTGATGAATCCTCTCTTACCACACACGTACATACATGTACTGGAGTAAAACCGCACAAATGTAAATTTTGTGAGGAAACATTCATTCAGAAATCAGAACTTGACACACATTTACTATCACATGCTGAAGAGAGATCTTACTGCTGTGAAATTTGTGGTAAAAAATTCTTCAGCAAACAAATTCTCAACAATCATCTAAAAAGACACACTGGAAACAAATGTTGTAACTGTGAAATTTGTGGAAAAGCATTTTTTAATAAATACAATCTTGCTCAACACTTACGTGTACACACTGGTGAAAGGCCTTACATCTGTGAATTTTGTAATAAATCATTCACTCAAAGATCGATTCTCAATGTACATTTAAAGATTCATGCTGGGGAAAGACCTCACAGATGTGAAATTTGTGATAAAACATTTACTCGTAAGTCAACTCTTATTACACATTTAAAAATACATTCTGAGATAAAAGCTTACAGCTGTGAATTATGTGAGAAAACATTCAATCACAAAGTATCTCTTGAAATACATTCACGTACACATACCGGAGAAACACCTTATATCTGTGAATTTTGTGGTACATCATTCAATTATAAATCTGCTCTTACCACACATTTACGTACACATACTGGAAAAAAAACTCACAAAAGTGGATTATGTAAGAAAACATCCAATCACAAAGTATCTCTTACTATTCATTCACGTTCACATACTGGAGACACACCTTATAGCTGTGAGTTTTGTGGCACAACATTCAATGATCAATCGTCTCTTTCCACACATTTACATACACATACAGGAGACACACCTTATAGCTGTGAGTTTTGTGGCACAACATTCAATGATCAATCCTCTCTTACCACACACTTACATACACATACTGGAGAAAAACCTTTCAAATGTGAATTTTGTGAGAAAACATACTCTTGGAAATCAGGACTTAAGACACATTTACTATCACATACTGGAGAGAGATCTTACTGCTGTGAATTTTGTGATAAAAAATTCTTCAGCAAACAAATTCTCAACAATCATCTAAAAAGACACACTGGAAACAAATGTTACAACTGTGAGTATTGTGAAAAAGCATTTTTTGATAAATCAAATCTTGCTCAACACTTACGTGTACACACTGGTGAAAGGCCTTACATCTGTAAATTTTGTAATAAATCATTCTCTCAAAAATCGAGTCTTACCGTACATTTAAAGACTCATGGTGGGGAAAGATCTTACAGATGTGAATTTTGTGATAAAACATTTACTCAGAAGTCAACTCTTATCACACATTTAAAAATACATTCTGGGATAAAAGCCTACAGCTGTGAAGTATGTGAGAAAACATTCACTCACAAAGTATCTCTTACAACACATTCACGTACACATACTGGAGAAAGACCTTATAGCTGTGAATTTTGTGATAGAACATTCAGTGATAGATCATCTCTCTCTAGACACTTAGTTGCACATACTGGAGAAAAAGCTTACAGTTGTGTAATTTGTAATAAATCATTCTCTTCCTCTTCTAGTCTCAATAGACATGTAAAAGAACTACATCCAGGAGATTGAACGTACAATAGTGAGAGTTTTATAATAAGAAATTCAATCAGAAATCACACATTCACAAACTCATGCTGGTGGAAGATGAGAATTTTCTCTTTTCTGTTGGAGTTTTATAAAAAAAAAAAACAATTGTATTTTTCTGTACATAAAACATTTTGTTCTATTTTCAAACTGCTGTATCCTGTGTTCTTACCTTTGGGAGTGAAATCTAGTGTATTGTATATTGGGTAGATTATCTTGAATGTAACAATGATAAGACAATGATGCTCGAAGGGTTTTAAAAAGTGAAGCCCGGCATTTGACTGACAAATGCTGGTTTAGTGGATCAGAGTGGGGGAAGCCTCCCATATTGATATTAGATTATTGATAATATGTGTTAACTTCTGTAACTCACTAAAAATTATTCCACTGTATTTTTATTCAATCAATAGAATGGAATTAAAATGTTTGATTATTAAATCATTATAAATAAACCAATTTGTACATGAAATTAATATATATTCATTTGTTGATTTTGATCCTTGTTTTTTTCACTGGTACATTAAATTGAAAGAAATATACACTTTGAAATGTAAAATTAATCATTTTTTTCAGCAACAATTCTTTTGTGTTACATTTACAAGTGCCTGCATTTTGAGTGCCTGTTCAGCTTGGCACAAAACAATTGTGAGTAAAAGACGTGATTAATTTTTCACTTAGAAGTGTATTATAATAATACATCATTAATAATAATTGAGTTTATATATTTGTAGTTGTTATTGTGCATTATAGTTGTATATTTGTGTATAGAGAATTAGTATTTTCAATCCACTATCCATATCCATAAACTTATTTGGTAAGTTTATGGTCTATATTGAATGTATCATATTTTAACATTCAGTTTGAACATTACTAACAAAAATGCTTGTTTTTATCTCGAATATTAACGGATATACAACTCATTGAAATGAATAGAATTTTCTCACTGAAATGTTTTGCAAACCTTTGCTCTGAAAATATAGATTTGATGATAGAATTTTAAGAAAATCAGAGATAAAAGATGAAATGAAAGAGAAAATTCTGGGCTTTAATTGAAGACAATTTTATTCTCTACATGCACAATAAATTGACTCAAAGGCTCAACAGTTTTCTTGTCTTCCATTTATTATCTAAGGCTAATTTATATCAATTGCTCTGTTTATTTTATCTGGTAAAGGTAGGTAGTATTATTTTAGGACGTTGAGGCCCTTTTGAAAACGGGTTAATTAATACGTTGTCGAATCAATTTATTGGACGGCTTTTAGACTATTCCTATTAACTAATTAGCATTATTCAATTAAATTATTTGTATTCAGAATAGGTCTTTTATATTTATAGGCCTATCTTCATTTCAACGTTTCCCAATTTTGTATCTTGTATCGAAATCTATGTTGCCAACAGTAATCATTAGATCATTTGCTTGTAACAATGTACGAAAGATTGGACTATCAGTGTCTTTTCACGCTGTTAGGTTGGTAGCGCTGTGACCTACTTTGTCACTTCACGTTACGACACGAATAGAAATGAGATTGAGAAATTCACATGGCTACCATCGACTCGGTCCTTATGTTATTGAAGTTTCAAGTGATAGTATAATGAATTATCATTAAATTTATTGTGCAGTTTGTTCATTATGATTGATGTCATAGTTTTTACGGATAGGAATTGTCTATTTCTGTGTAAGTTCTCGTAATTATTCAAAATGTAGTTGGGTACTTCAAGCCACTCCCGATTCGGTAAGATACGTTTTATTTTCATCATATTGACGAAATATTATCGATTCATGGTTAGTTTCTTATCATAAATTGATCTATAGTACATATAGATTTACTTTTTCAATTTGAATTCGCTAAAATGGATTGAAATTGTGCATTTTTCTCATAATGAATCGGCACGTATCTAGGCTACCCTTAGCCGAGCCTAGGTTTGTCTTCGCGAAGTAGATAAGTTTCTCGACTCACCTACTTCTGTATTTCAAAGTTTGATATTTCATTTTCTCCCATTCAAAGCTGCTATCAAGTACTTTTTTCGGTTATGAAAAGTCGATAATTTTTCGAATTTGATAAGTCGATTTGATTTTTTCTAAATTAAGGTTGACAGATAATCTTAATGGTTGTATAAATGGTTCGAAGCACCTTCATTTAAGGGGAACTTCAATGATCTTATAACTTAGTACGTTCCAGATTTAGGCCTATTGTGTTGAGGCGATAATGAATGGGCAGCCCCGCCCACGCCTGGGTCATTGACCGTACACCATAGATATTATTACTGTTGTATAATTATATTATTACACTTGAATAATTATATGTTATTGTGTTGGCCAGTCGGCCTCAACTGATGTTTTGCATCAGTACTTTTTCGCTACCTGCTAGAGGTAGGCCTAGCATATTTCATGCTCTAAATTTTTGTTCAAAATTCAATATTTTCCTGTTGTTTCCATGTGTTACTGTTTTATAAACTTTTAGAATTTGATATATGATAAATAACTTTTTTCAATATTAGTGAACATTTTGCAAAGTGAAATAGAACTTCAACCTAGGCTATAATGGAATTGGGTTATAAACGGCGAGGTGGGACAACCTTCGGGTCTCCCCACCAACCAAAGCCATACGCTACATAGTGTTTACAGCCTACCTGCACACTTTCTATCGGGAACACATTTTAATTCATCTACAATTAATAATCCTATGTTAACGCGAAAGCTTCGATTTCTCATACAATGATTCTTCAAAATATTCAAATTATGTTTAATTTTCAGATTGGCGTTGTAATTCCCGAAGCCTAGGCAGTATGGGGATCAAGTCTTCAAGATCTCGAGCAGACTGTGCCTTGGATGTGGTTTTTGACTAATGATAGTGAATGTAAGTTTGTCTTGGTTCTTATTATTTCGAATTGATTATTGTTACTTTGAAGCATTTATTTAATTGCTTTAATCATTGTAAAGGCGCAGATCCAGTTTCATAGTAAGCATGCAAACTTAACATCTTTTGGACTGTTATTTCCCTTTTAATTAGATAGGAATATCGGTCCATTCGTTTTACAGTATGCATGCATGCTTAATATCAATATGCAACTTGTATCCCCTCGTTTAATCCATGGTTTATCACTTATTTTAATTCTTACTAGGAATTGAGTAGATGGTTTGTAAGAAGTGCAAATCTGTAATGCTGACTGACACATGTCAAATTTTGTTTTCAAGTCAAAAGTAATTATAGTCTGGCAACAAACTAAAGAACCTTCGCGCATCTTATCACTCAAGTGATACAGTATCACATAGTACCACTACTCTAGTGAGCGAGTGAGATAAACTGCTGCATTGCATAACGTGCGCTCTCTCTGCGTAGTAGAGTTTTTATTTTGGAGGCTCTTTTGTCTGTTGCCAAACTATAGCCTACACATCAGTCATGAAGCAAATTCTTTATTTTATTTGAACTGATTGCCTAACAAATTTTTGAACTGATTAGTAGTAACTTATGAACTATCGAACTTGGTAGGCATATCATCATCACCGGATGCTTGTTAATTAATTGATCCAATTACTTTTCATTTTACAAGTTATTTCGATAGTTGAAGAGTTGTTCATAGGTTCTACTGGTTTATAGTTGTGTTTAGAGATAGTTAAGGGCTTTTATCAAACATTTGAAATCGGGTATCCATTAGCGCCGGCTGAACTTGATGGTTTTGTGATCAGAATAACATGCTGAATCGATTGCAACCGGAAATTTGACTTCAGCAAGGTGGGCCAGTAAACTAGATTTACACCGATGTTTTTATTTTTCCAGTGAATTCAAATCTTATTCGTTTGGAGGTTGGATGACTGCGGAAAATCTGCCTATTTGAAATAAACGCTGCAAGTTACGGCACGCTGAGAGAAGGAATCTTCAAAATCATTAGGAGTTTTCGTCAGGTTGGTATTTTATTTGTAATATTCTTCTGCATGTTTCTCTTCTGGAATTTTCTATTAATCTCTTGCTTCATACTTCATTCTCCTTTCTAACCTATGTAATTCTTTTGGCTTCTAATAATTATTGTTTTAACTCAATAATTTACAATGTTACGTTCATGTATTCAGAAAATAGCTTTTTATTGCATCCTGGAAATAGCTATACTCTTTCATTATCTCGCCAGGTCCTGTTCATGTGACCTGAAAATTTATTTATAGGACTTGAATTTCTTTTATAGGTCTTAATTGACATAAAACACAAAAATTCCTTTATTCACAAAAGTCCTTTGTGAAAGTTGAACTGTTTTGGTTCATATGCTTGAATTATAATTTTTAAATTGAAGATTATCCTTTTTAGAATACTTGATGTATACTTGACATATAGCTTTGCTTCGGCTTCTGGACTGGTAATGAATTATTCTTATTTAAACTCATTACCAGCTTTCTAACATGTCCAAAGTGTATCAGATTTCATCCACTATTTAATTCAAATATGGCTGCATTATAGTGGATAAACTCGAATTATTGTAAAAAGCTGTAATAAGTTGATGTAGGCAAATTCATTGTCGGACCCAGTGCCTTAGCCAAGTGAAAGCACTGTACTTTGAAATTTAATTACTTTCGAAGTTTGTAAATTTTGATTTATGTTTATGTCACTTCCATTGTAAAGTTGAAAAAGCACAACTGGAAGTACAGTACAATAAGTTTCGTTCAGATCTTTTAAAACAATTTGGTAATAGGCCTATTTTCATGTTTATTAGTTGAAATAATATATAGCAACCTCAACATCAAACTAAGGAAGTTCAACCCCTTATTTGCATGCGCAAATTAATTGTTAATCTTTGCTTATTGCCTCAATATTATGGCCTCAACATTAAACCAAGGAAGTTTAATCCCTTCTTTGCATGCAAAAATGCATTTTTAACCTTTTCTTATAGTGCAGTTTTCTCTTTCCCTGTCAATGAAACTTTGCACCAATGCTCCTCATATAAACAATACTGACTTCTTGACGTGAATCGGACTATATCATTGTCTTTTAAATTTTGTCTTGTTTAAGATTGAGTTTGAATCTCACTATTAATATTGTGAGCAGATTATTGGATTTCATTTCACACTTCATTTCAGTGATTAATGATTATAATTCTGTCTTCAATTTGTTATGCATGCGTGTTGGATTGTTTCTGTTTCTTCTTTTTCTTTCTCTTCTTCTTCTCCTTCTTCCTCCTCTTCTACTTCTTCTCTTCTTCTTCTTCTTCTTCTTCTTCTTCTTCTTCTTTTTCTTCTTCTTCTTCTTCGTCATCTTTTTATCTGCCTTTCTTAGTTAGGGTTCCATTCTTACTCAACAGTCATAGTGTGGCATGCTTTGGCAACACTGCATCTGACATTTATATGCGTGACGTTCATTTGCCGCTTCAAGTGCCTCTATGAAGAACGATCCATATTTAGACACAGATCGCCATTGAGCGCTCTCTCGAACTGTGTGTTCACGATCAAATTTTTCATACAATTTCATTCAATAATTAATAACCTTGAGCTAATTGCTGATCAGGCAAGGCTAGGCGTACACTGGTTAGTCAAGACAAGAAGAGATTAGTCACGTTTAGTCACAGTACTTCACATTGTTGACAGCAACACACCGATTGGTCATTGCATCGGTGTGCTGCTTCAACCATGTGGATTACTGTGACTAGACGTGACTTATCTTTTCTTGTATTATCTTGACTAACCGGTGTATGCCTAGCCTAAGGTATCCCTACATTAGACATGGACTGTTGGAGTAATTTCATTTATGTATGTCTTGTATAGGGTCATCATACCGAATCAGTTGTTAATTTAAGGTTGTTTTATTGGATGGAATTGGAGGATAAGCTTAAAAATTAGAATTTGATGGAAAATTGGATTTGGATGGAAATTTGATCGCAGACACACAGCTTCAGAGTGATAAGGTTCTTGCCGCATGATAGTAAACCGCTTTCCATTATTTCCCCATTATCACCTTCTTTTCTTTCAATCTAATTTCATTTTTCTATTCTTAATCCTTTCTGGCGTGGTTTGGCACTAATCTTTCAATTCTATCAATTTAATTTCTCATTTCCTATCTTTTAAACGTGTTTGGCACTGATAATTTTTGCATGTGAACTAATAGGCTACTTGGCATGACACTAATATTTGGCACTAATATTTTTTGCATGTGAACTAATAGGCTATTTGACATGGGCACTAATATTTGGCAGAGCACGAGCATGGCTTCATATATGCGAAAAATGAAGATTCCATGCTCTAAAAGTTGTCCCATCTTTGTTGCAGGAAGGATTCATGGGTCATCATTAATAATGGGTGGGGGAGTATTCGTTCAGTTAGAATTAACCCTCTATCATTTATGTTTTTATGATTTGTTATTCGTGAGATATTAAATTTGATTCCTTGTTTTTATTTTACTTTTTACCTTTTATTTATTTTCTTCAATACTGATGAATCGATTCTTGAGTGAGTGACAATCATTGGAAATTCGGTTGGCCCCTTCTCTTCAATACTCATGGATCGATTATTGAGTGAGTGACAATCATTGGAATTTCGTTTGGCCCCTTCTCTTGAAGTTCTAGAACCCATTGCATTATCCTTCATATGACTCAGCGATTGTCTTGTTGATTGCTTTGTTATTCCGTTATGGAATTTCCATAAACTCATATTTTCAATCTCTAGTCTTGTATATTCGTGTGAATTTATTAAACCTTCTTCCAATCTCCAATGGTCCAAAAAGTGTATTTTTGTTTTATTCATTTATCCTGATCATTATAAGGAAGTTCTGAATGAATAGTTTGTACAATGCGTGTTACAGTAATATTCATTTAATTTGGCGGATGTTGAATGACTTTCATTTAACGTTTCCATGGTAACGGGTGATGTTCTGTTGATTTCTTTTTTAAATATATTTTTTACATGTTAAATATAAAGTATTATATTGTATTGTGAATTGTTATTCAAAGAATGTTTGTAAAATGGCAAATAAATATCTCATTCATTTTCATTTCTGTGAAAAAATTCAACATAACATCACCCGTTACATTGGAAACGTCGAATGAAAGTTATTCGCCACATTAAAAAATACCACTATACATTGGATACGAGTTGCGAGCTAAAGATTCTCTCACACTGGACATGCATATCAAGTTTTGCAGCACCATAACATATGCTTTGGAATGCATATATTTCAACTATAGATTCTGTTTTCTGTCTTAAGTTCCTTCTTATCACTAATGTTGCTAGGAAGGCACTATATCAAAGACATTTCAACCATCTAGCCCCAAAATTATATAATCTACTTCCTGAAAACATTAAACACATAACTCACTTTAAACAATTCAAAGCAATAGTACAAAATTGGTTAATAAGCAAAGGAAGACAGAGAATAGAAACAGTAATTTCAAACCATTTATAGTATCACATAACATAGAAATCATACACACACAAGACTTCAATCACTTAACACTTACTAATTACTATCACTTAACACTTATTTGCTCACAACAATTCAAACCTACTCCAGGACATGGCTTGCCATAGCGGAGTAGGTCAATTTTCCAAACAAACACATGTACTGTAACATTTTTGCTTATGATTTTTTTACTAACAAATCTTTGTATCACTAAATATTTTTTGTATTTGTAATGGTTATAGGTTTTTATTGGATAATAAAACTTTATTTATTTATATTTTAAGTCTGTATAATAGGTGAAGCCCCTTCACAGGATAACTACCTGTAGCCAACATTACCATGTAATAGTTCACAGGATTACCTATTATTTTTGTTTAATTAATTAATCAATCAATTTTTTCTCTGTGCCAATGCCCACATATTATTGTAGCGTTGGTAATGGCACTGAATACAGAACACTTCTGTATTCTGTAAGAAACTTCTGAAGTGTTCTGTATTCAGTGGTAATGGGGAAGGATGATGATGATGAGAGATGAGAAATGATTTATTTCAATGACGAATCGTTTGTCACCAACTCATGAAACTGAATAACATTTAGTTGAGGCTATTAAATGAAATCTTTAGACTATTGATTTTTAGTGAAGTATAAGATAAAGCATACTACTGCTAATGGGCTGTAACACAGATACTAGAATACACGTTGGGGTTAATATGAGTAGGATGCACTGCAGACTGCTGCGAGTTCAGTTACCATGGAAACTTTGAGGGCCGGTTCATGAGCTTGGGATTTAGCCAAGTCCTAGACTAAAACGGGTGGCTACCGTAGCATCGACAAACGTTTGTCTCGACAGGTTAGTGGGTTAGCAGCATAGAGAGCCCTTAGTACATAGTGTCGAGGCTAACGTTTGTCGATGCTACGGTGGCCACCCGTTTTAGTCTGGCTTGGCTAAATCCCGAGCTCATGAACCGGCCCTAAGTATATCAGTCTTTAGGTTCCTAATGACGTCACGCCTATCAACAGGCTGGGACCTGCGCGTTACCCTAACATGTATTCTAGTACTCGTATACATCCTTTATAGTAACCGTAAACGACAATATTTTTTCTTCATTTCATTATCATTGTAGGCTATATAATATTTCCAATTGGCAATATTTTTCAAAATAATAGGATCCATTTTTTATCACATTATCTCATATTGATGCAACAGCATAGACTCCGTAGGCTATCGACATATTCTAGAAGTAACTTACGCATTTTTAATTTATACACTATAAGGCTAAGCGTACGCCGGTTAGTCAAGACAAGACGAGATTAGTCACAGTACTTCAAATAGTTGCTTGTGAAGCAACACACACCGATTAGTCATTGCATCAGTGTGTGCTGCTTCATAAGCAACTATGTGAATTACTGTGACTAACCGTTGTACGCCTAGCCTAAATCCAAGCGCCCTTTGAGGTGGGGTGGCGAAGGCGTGGCAACACGCTAAATATAAACATATGTTTCAGTTTCATTTAGTTACGTATGTTTATAAATTTAGCGTGTTGCCACTCCACCTCAGTGGGCGCTTGACCTAAAGAGTAGCGCATATTGGAACGAATTAAGGACTCAAGGTAGCCTAGCTGACTGCTAGGAGACTATAAGCTTAGCAAACATTTGTACAAAAATATGCAGCCTATTGGAGAATGAAGTATTGAAATAATATTCTTCTATTATAATTATCTTGTTCAAAAGCATTAGGCTAACGAGTTTTGGAATCAGCAAAAGTAAGAACTTTACTACAAATTTGGGCAATGCAATAGATGAGTGGCGTGTTTTTTTGTTTCAATAATTTATTATTTAATTTGAAACATGAGTGAGCGTGTTGTAGATTCCACAATTTATTCACAAGCACAGGAGTGTAGGTACTGGTAGAGAGGTCTAATTAAACCATATTTCTGTATAATATGGTTTCTGAGCTCATGAATCAAACTTGCGGAATCAAAACAACAATAGGTTGATTTTGAACTATTAAAAAAATGAAAAAACTTGTATTTCGCTCTTTATCCAGATCCCAATTCTAGCAATTAAGAACTTCAGACATTTAATGAAAAATTCTAGGTGTAGAAGGTCTATTGTAGACGAATAATTTTATGAATAGCATTCTGTAGGTACCTATGATCTAAGGTGGTACTACCTATCCATCAATTGATGAGCAAATATTTTGGACTTCTTATTCAAGGAGCCCAAAAATTGAGTGGTATTATCTCATTTTCATATGACAAAACAAGTATAAAATATTCGAATAGGCTACCTAGTATCATTCTTGAAATAATCACGGTAAGTATTAAAATATAAGATGATAATTATTATCAGAAGTCATAGACAACTCTCCCATTATTACGGTACAGGATTGTATAATCCCCATGTACATCACATAATATAGGTATTTCCCTATAAGTATTTTCTTGAAAGCATTTCATTTGAAATCCAGTGATAATTATTTGGATAGGATTTATTAGTAATTTAGCAAGAGAGCTTTATTCACATCACTGCAGATGTTATGACTATTTTGAATTTCCCGGTAGTAGAATCCTGACTGTCTAACGTAAGCACCAAAGAGGTTGTGAGCACGTAACACATCGCTGTAAACTGAAAATAGCTGCCATTAAGAAGATCCAAATAGGTAATTGATGTAAATATATGAAATAAGCTACGTAAAAGTGATCTGTGATAAGTTTTATAGTACAATAATTAGTTTCTAACTTCAATTTGTTATCCTAGAAGAGCAAAATAGTCTTTAGTTTGGGGTCTTTCCGTATCGTTCTTCATGTACTACCTCTCTCTCTAGTCACTCTTTGTAGCTCACTTTGCATTTCATCAACTGGGATATCGGAGAAACTATTTACTATTCAAATTAAAGTAAATTATTAATCATGTTCTTCACTTTTATCGATCAGATTTGTCGAAAATGACACTCTTGTACAGATTTATTTTGTGACTCTTCAGACGACTCCTTTTCATCGAATACCAAATTGTATTGGTGGACCTGTCTCTCGTGGCGGCTACTGAAATTTGAATTTTGAATGTAATTTCGTAGCAAGCACGTCACGAGAATGAATGTATTGTCACATAAATGCCATTTCTCTTGTATTTAAAGTGAATTTGGCACAAAAACATATATTTGAACTTGAATGATGCATTAATACTATTGAACTGATTGATATTTAATATGAAATGCTCTAAAAAATTTGGATGTCCCAAAGAATTTATCACCAACCCACTCCCTTTTCATTGTTAAATCTCCAATAAAATAGAAAAGTCAAACCTTGTAAACTGTGCAAAACAGTATCAAAATTATTAAAATCCGCCTGCCTTTTCTATTGAATGAGGCCCAGGGCTTTTTTTCAGCCGGAACGCACCGGAACGGCGTTCCGGTACCTCTTTGCTAGGCATATGAATGTTTGATCAATTAATTACTATTTAGGAACAAAATTTCATTAACAGTTATTGATCTCGGCTTATTGATCAAGATTTTCTACTATAAGAGACCACAAAATACTCTTTTTGGCAATTATATTTCAATTTTTTTCCCAGGGGAGGACCCCCGTTCATCTTTCATGGCTTCAGAAATTAACACTATTATTCCAACACTAGATCCAAAAATTCATAACTTCAGAAATTACTTCTGGATCCACCCTTGATATAATATGTAGCCTACTAGCTCAAATTTTTCATTCAATAGAATAAAAAAAATAAATAGCTTCAAATCTTTCTCTATTCTTCACAGGACCATAGAAGTCTTTCAAATTATTCAAAGTCCAAGAACTTGAACAAGATTCAAAAACATTTTTAAATTATCTTGAGAAGTTGCAATATGTAGTTGCAGAGTATGAAACTACCCAAATCCTCAAAATTAGCATTACCAGGTAGCACCTGGAATTACATACCACTACTTCTTGTAAGGGTTTGTTTTGGTGGGAAGCTATTGGTTTGGGGAGGGGGGTTAGTGCGCCATGCGCTCTACTAGGGGGGATGGGCAGCCCTGGACTATGCGTGGTCAAGAGAAAATTTTAGAGTTCCGGAACCTCATTTTCTAGAAAAAAAGCCCTGATGAGGCCTGTAATAGTTTTGTTACTCATTCATAAATCATGATTTGTTTTTGTGAGCTCTATATTATGCACGCTAGCTTGGCATTTCAAAATAAAGGAAAAAATGAGTTGCATCCTTATTAGTCCTGAAGCCACATGAATAATATTTTTCAGGTTGAAAATTAGACTTATTTTTGCATGTTTTCTTTACAGTTCCACTGATAACAGCGGCAGTCATCGATGAAGAGGGATCATCATCACCATAATCATCTAGCATAGAGGACTAACAAGTCACATCATACACAATCATCTAGCAGAAAGGATCAACGAGCCACATCATACACAAACGTTGTGTAGTACTCCACGCATTCTCTGGAGGACACACTCTCTGGATTAGCTGAACAAGCAGATACACAGGTTTGAAAAAATGGCGACTTGGTGAGTCACAAAATCATATTTTTGCATGCCATACAAAAACAACCTCACACACTAAAAATCAATCTTTTTCTTTCTCCTGTAAAAGTCTACATCAGTTTCAGAGATTTATCTCAAAGTGATCATGCTTAATACAAAGCACATACAATAGAGTGGAATGTTAATGTTCACATTCAATTTGCAAATACAGTAGTAATTTTTCCCATCATAAAAAATAGAGAAAACTCCTGTTCTTAACAAATTTGAAATTAAATTTTAAAATTTATAGATTCAAATTCATAACAATTCGAATTAATAAACTCTTGTTCAAATAATCATATAAACATTTAAAATTAGTTTATGAATTATTATCAAAATTATTGTAAAATTGGTGATTAAAAAGTAAAATATTTGAAAACTATGTGTTGTACAACTTTACTGGTGAAAGATTTTGCAGCGTTGTCTTGTTGTGTCGTATTTGAAGGTTTCAGACCTCGCGTTTGTTCTAGGGACGGGAGGGTTTGATTTGTTGTATTGGTTGGCGGCGTTGTTATATTCTTATGATGTGCTAGGGAGGAAGAAATTGAGACGTTTTCTAAGAATATAGGTTTTTTATTCTTCCAGTAAAGTTGTCCACCACTTAATTCTCATGAATCAATAATGTTTCATATTTCTCAAATTTTGCCCAGTTCAAAGTCTGTACAGTAGATGTTTTCAAGTTGATTGAAACAGAGTTTTTGTTTAGATTGCATGCTAGTGTTTGTATTTGTTTAGTTTTGAACATTCAGCTTGAGATTCATCTACTGTTTTTTTTTTCATAAAAATATACATCCATCAAATTTTCAACTTTCTATTTTTCTGAACAATTTTGCCCGATAAAAATGTGTGTGAGGTTACACTGCATGGTGTCAGTAGCATGAGACACAGTAGCTAGATAATAATATACACTTCAACTGACTGCAGAGTGATGCTACAAGAACTTCAATGCCCCTGTTTATAGGAATTAGAATGAGTTATTGAGGTTTAGGGCTTTCTAGTCAGGGCTTTTCAGGTTCATCACTTCAAGATAGGGTTTCTATACATAAAAAATATACATTACAATTCAAGATATTTTTATAGTAGCAGAATATTGAATAATGAATTCAGAATAGAGCTCTAATTCCACATAAAAGTAGTATAATAATCAGGATAGATCTTTCTTCATATTACAAGCAGGATGATTTAAATATTTTCTATGATAAGATCAGGATTATTTTTCATGTATTTTTTCATGAGGATATTATTTTCAATTTTTTCAATAACCAGTATAATTTTCAGGTGCACTAAGTTTCATAAAGAGCAGCATAAGTTTTAATCAGCTATTAAATCGAAGCAGGATGATTTTTGAAGTATATTCATAGTCAAATAAATTTAAAAAAGCAGAATAGTTGTTCAAAAGTAGGTATTTTCCGTAAGAGTAGGTTAATTTTCAGGTTCCTCTTCAGCTTCAAGTCATCAACATCATCATCATCATCATCGTCATTACTCCCCGACCCTGACCCAAATTTATTTTGTTTTCAACTTTGCGAAATTCAATTATGTTTTTAATACATTGATTCTAAAGTCGACTTTAGAGTAATTTTCTTCGATGTATTAAAATCTACATCAAATTCAAATATCATTGATATTTATTAATATCAACTGTTAATTATTCAGATTAAAGTACAAGCAAACTCTCGTATTTATTATCAAGATTGATGTATTCATCACTCGATATAAATCAGGAATCAAGAGAAATTTTAACTAAAGGTGGCAATTTTTTCTTGGATTTCGATCGCGCTCCCATTATTTAGTTGGTTCATGAATGTAATCTGAAATCAAAGCATAGACCTATAATTAAATTTCTCCAATTTCCATTTTTGAATTTAAAAAATTTAAAGCTAAATTGAGATTTACTCTTTCAATTAATAATGCTTTGATTGTTTTTTTAAAGGTATTTTAGGGTCCCTAGGTTGCTGCATCGATCTTCAGCTTCAATTCATCATCATCGACATCATGGACTCCCTTGCCCTTGTCCTTTTTTCATCATTCGTTCGAAATGTATAAAATAAATTCAATTCTTTTTGAATTATTAAATTTTTTTGGAAATTATGAAATAGATTCTATTTTTTGTAGAAGTCTGACCTATCTCAATAATAGAATCATCAAGTAATTTATCTGAAAATTAAAATTAAATCAACCAAAACTTTGTATTCGTTGTAAATCCGCGCCCTCCCTTATTCTTTCCCTTTTCAATGAGGTATGGAAGATAGTAATCACTCACACTAATACAGCCAGACCCTGTAGTGAGCAGAAACTGTCAATCATAGATCTGGAGCTCATTTCAGAGGGCTCGGCATGCTGATGTGGAACTTCCAGGTCAGTGAGAGAAACTCACTCCTCTTTAATTATATCCCCCTTGTTCAGGGTCCCCATTATCTAGAAGTAGGAAATAATTTTGGTCAGCAAAGTTTTTAGGTTTCAGCATTCATATGTTAGTCAGGTCCCTTCTGGTATGTCAATGCTCAACAGACCTAAAATGCCTCTTTTCAGGACCTTATTTTAGTGGGATACAGTATTCACAACTGCCAATGCAGCCAGACCCTGCGGTGGCTGTGAACTGTTGATCACTGGGAGTTTGGATCTCATTTCAGAGGGCTGAGCGTGCTGATTTGATGATTCTCACCTTTTCTCCATCAACTAGATTTTCCTATTTCCTCATTTTCCTTATCCAGGACTGTTGGAAGCATTGTTTTTATATTTTAACAATTTGTGCTACCATTTTCATTCAATTTATTTTGTGATTGAAAAGTATAATATATTTATTAATTCACAAAAACTTTAACAGTATTGATTTTAATTTTGAGAATCACTTTGAATTTCTATAATGATTCAAAGCTCTGTATTATACAAAATAATTTTTTTGCAACGTTTATAGAAGGAATATTCGTCTATAAGTTAACAACAAGTCATTCTATTTGATAAATTTAAAAGCTTCAACATAATAAATAATTTATTCAATCGAAATTTGAAAATACTCTATAACCTTTGGTTTGGTAGCACATTTTGTTCCCATTTTCACGCTTTTTGGCAGTAGTTGTGATTTGATTAGTAGTTTTCGTTGTAGTTGCATGGTTTGCTGCTTGTACTTTGCCACTTTCTATTTTTCAATATTTGAACTGTTCTGATTGAATTTCATCATGTGTGTATATTGAAAAGGTTAGGCTCGAGGCTCAAATTTGAGCTGGGTAGATTTTTCAGGACGCATTTTGAACTAAAGTGTTACCGATTAACACTGTCCAATAATATCGTGGTCTCAATTTTTTCAGTTTGTACTTACTCTTTTAAGTTTGTACATTCTCAGAATCGGTTGGTTATAATAAGTCTACTGGTTTAGTTAAATTTTGACAATAGTCTAGTTGTGCTAAAGCTAGTCTATTGTTCAGTTGTAAGGTAGGGCTAGTTGTAATCATTAAGGTTTATCTTAAATGAACCGTTTCGTTTTCTTAAATGGTACAAAATAGCTGTAAGGTTTGATCTCTTACCTCATAGTTTAGGTACACTACAAAATCGTATTAAGATTAAATCTATTGTTATAACAAATTAATGAATATCTTATTTTCAGGTAGTTACTAATTTTTTTCTTCCACAGCAGAAATTATTCTTAATATTCTTTCATTTTGTGCACTGTTTTGTTCAACTAATTCAACTTCTTTTAGAATTTTTTAGGAGTAGCTTTTCAATCCCTGTGCAGTCACTTATTTAGCTTCAACAGATTTCAACTTGAAGCATCAACGTGATTGCATCATCAATGCAGCTAGCAGTGACGGACAGTGAATGAATCAATACTCACCTGAAAGTAAAAGGTGAGAACGATAATCAGAAGATTGATTAATTAGAATTAAACTAAATGGAATTGTTAAAAAATATTATGATGAAGTTTCTCATTGATCAAGACATGGGAAACAGTGGTAGAACCCTCATTCAAAATAAAAATAATGTAAAACATTTGTTTACGCATAAACATGACATCTTTATTGCTTTTGATGTCATTAATGACATATTGTGTTGTTGAAGATCATAATATGAATTACTATAACACAATAGGCTATAGTGATTTCATAATGATGTGATGGAGATTTAGTGGTAGAGCCCAAAGGAACCTTCTGAAACTGAAACACAGTAGTGCAGATCAAAATAATTCACTATTGAGAATTGGCCACTAATAGAAATTATTTTGTGGATTGGAATTCTCTTTTGAGGAGATTTTAGATGGATGAATATAGAGATACAGTATTAGGAAATATTATCCTTCAACTTCTATACGTAGATAATGTATGTGTAGATGATGATAAAATAAGAGAACAAATAGATTTTTTGGAAACCATTATGATGAATGATTTGATGAAGGCTGTGATTAATGAAGATGGAATTAAATTTTAATATGTGGTAGAACGTTATAATAAATGGAAATTAAAGAGCAATAAAATCTTTGGATATAGAAACAGTTGGGGCTAAGATTTAGGGTTACATTAAGTTGAATTTCAGGCTTTAATGTTTATTATAATCTGAATTCTCTCCAGCAGTGCTAATTCCATTCATATTGTGTCTAATAATTTATTCCTTTTTTCAGAGGAATTTCAAGAACTTCCAGTGTCTCATCTCGGTGGTTCGGATCCCACCTTAAACTGGAGGTCCACCATTTCTAGAGGAATTCACTTCCTCTTCTGATGGTTTCCTGAGTTTTTGCATTGGTGGATAGGGGTGGCTGTGAGGGGTGTTGGGAGGCCACTGGGGCACTATTCACCCCCTTTTTCTTCAAGAGATTAATAATTTGAGTAGGATTATGGATAGGGTGTCTAATATCAACCTTCTCTTACAGGAACAAATAATCTTCCTCTTAGTTTCAGTTACAGCTAGTAGGCAATTTTTATTCGAGGAACAGTTAACCAGCAGGAAGAGTTGGATCAGGATTTTGGAGTGAATCCCAAGAGATGGTGCCATAAACACGGAGTACAACTTCAAATTCACAAGGTGTGTACCGTGTCTGTATATATAAAATTATGGATACGATGTCTAATATCAACCTTCTCTTACAGGAACAAATAAACCTCTTTTCAGTTCAGTTATAGACAATGTTACAGGAGCAGTTCACCAGTTATTCATTAATATTTTGGATTGTCTTTGGTTCATATAATCATTTATAGAGAAAGCGTAGGCTACAACAAGTAGATTACTCATCCATCATTCAACGTAGGGATAAAACATCTACTTGGCGTATATGCTTTCTCTTTGATATAAATTATAATAACACGAAAATAATAGTGGTTCGAGCCTGTCACTCTAAATAATGCAATAAAATACTCTTATGACTTCCACTAATGTGAATATCGAATAGAATAATAGCTAGTAAGAAAATTCGATGAATGCTGATGTACAAATCATAATATTCGCAGTAGCGGAAGTCTTCAGAGTATTTAATAGCATTATTGATTAGGAATTTCGTTCTATTGATTTAAAAGAAATTGAATAATTGCAATATCCCATTTCCTTCTACAGTGAGAAGAGTATTGATAATTCAGGCACACTAGTGATGCTAAACACACAATTATGTTATTATTGAAAAACAAATAATGCATCCTCAACGCATCACTTTTTGGTGCGGGTTTTGGGCTGGAGGCATCATTGGACCATACTTTTTCAAAAATGGAACTGGTGAAGCCGTTGATGTTACTGACGCTCAATATTGTGATAACACAGTTCTTAAACTGTTACAATCATATCCGCTTACACATTGTTACATTATCTTTTTTTATTAATTGCCGTCTCTTACTGTTCTTAATACATAATTCATATTCAAAAATGTATATAAACATTAAAGTTATTCTTATTTAAAAACCGTCAGGTATTTCTGACGCTCTCTGTAGTATATGATGTGATAGGAAACAGAAATAATATTAAACATTAAAATGTTGAAGTTGTTATATTTGTCCTAATGAAAAATCTATAAGACAATTTCCACTCAAAAATGGTGTGCTCCTCAAAGCTTTGCACCCTGGAGTAACTGCTCCACTTACTCCATTACCTATCAGCTTCATTATGACCACGGAGTCGAGGATTGATTATGTCCCAAAAAGTTGTTCATCTTCAATAGGTGAATATTTGGTAATTTGAAATTTCAGGATGTATTATTAGCACACCTATCTCAGCTGTGAGGTTTCCTCGTGAATAAGTGTGAGGTTTCATATAAGTGCGGTGAGATTTGATAAGCACATGAAAGATATATCACAAAATTTACAATGATAAGGTCTCTATTAAGTATGAGTATGTAAATGACGAGTGAGATGTGTTTTGTAAATGAATTTTC
This sequence comes from Laodelphax striatellus, assembly GCA_017141395.1. Classification (NCBI taxonomy): domain Eukaryota; kingdom Metazoa; phylum Arthropoda; class Insecta; order Hemiptera; family Delphacidae; genus Laodelphax; species Laodelphax striatellus. Next base: position 4,596,015 of record CM029541.1, on the reverse strand, counting down.
TATCACAAATTTCACAACTATAAGGTCTCTCTCCAGTATGTACACGAAAATGTTTAGTAAGATTTGATTTATGAGTGTATGTTTTGTCACAAAATTCACAGTTGAAAGATCTTTCTCCAGAATGTGATCGTAAATGACTAGTAAGTTGTGATTGCTGACTGAATTTCTTCTCACAAATTCCACAACTGAAAGGTCTCTGTCCAGTATGTATACGTATATGTTTAGTAAGATTTGATTTATCAGTGTATGTCTGGTCACAAAATTCACAACTGTAAGGTCTTTCTCCAGAATGTGAATGTAAATGAGTGGTGAGATGAGATTTCTGAGTGAATGCTTTATCACAAAACTCACAACTGTAAGGTCTCTGTCCAGTATGTGTATGTGTATGTTTGGTAAGATTCGCTTTATTAATGAATGTTTTATCACAAAATTCACAATTGTAAGGTCTCTCTCCAGTATGTGTATGTAAATGTGTGTCAAGATTTGATTTACGATTAGTTCTATAATCACAGTATTTACAAGTATAGGACTTCCTACGACCATGTCGATTATGAGTGAATAATAATTGGTCAGGAGAATTATTGACACAATTATTATGAGTTGAACTTCCTTGATCTCTAATACTTTCTGCACTTAAGTCTTGTTCATTCACGGCAATAGAATCCTTTTCATTTTCGTGATTAACAATAATTGCAGTATTGATAACAGGTGACACATCCTGGATTTGCATCATTGTAGAAACAGAATGATATCCACCATCTGATTCAACTTCCTTCATAACTTCCTTATTCCCTTCTTTTATGTGCTGTTTAATAGTGCCCCTGCTTGATGATTCAGTAGAGATGCTTTCCTCATTCATGACATTTTCTTCTCCTTCTTCTTCTTCTTCTATCTTTTCTTTTTTCACTCTTAGTCCTCCTTCAACTGGCTCGAGCACTATCATTTCAAATGGATATTGGTTGTTGTGTTCTGAATATTGATCATGATCATTCAAGTTGTGCTGACCTTGGTACTTTTCTTCACTGCTGTCTTGATGTTGATCCACTCCATGGGTTGTTGCATCAGAGGCATCCATGATCCCACTGCTTTGTCCTTTATCTTGTAATTCTGCTATTGGCCTGGAATTGTCTAGACTTTAGCCCTCCCAGTTGTCAAGTTGTCTGGACATCTTGGATTGCATCTATTCTTTTCTCCCTGCAAGCAAGTCAATGTTTAGAGAAATTGTTTTGAACAGTGGCAAGTAAAGAACAATAATTGAATAAGACTAGTGTCACAACCTTTAATATAATATTTTCCAATATTGAGTTTTGAATAATTTCAAAACTCAAATAGGCCTAATAAGGTCACGTCAGAGACCTTGAACTGATCAGGAGTGACCTGAAAACTCTGACACCAGACCTGAGCCAGCAGCTGGTTACATGGAATAATTATTATTCTTATTTGAATAATTTATAACAATAGCAAATCTTCATCCTTTTGAATAACTACATGACCAAAGAAAAGTCAACTTTGTTGCACATGTGTTGAATACATTTTTGAAAAGCACGAAAATTCAGAACAACTTCATGCAAAAATACAACAAGCTATTACAGCAAGTATCTAGAAACTCACACTGGACTTGAAAAGTATAATCTTTACAAAATTTTATAATCTTAAACTTGATTGCCTTGATAGATCAAAACGTATTATTGCCAAAAATATAATAAATGAACATAAAATTATGAATTGATAGAGGCAGCAAGATTTGACATGGCCCTGTACATGATTCCCAGTATATGAGACCAAACACTGAAACTTTGAGAGTGGGGGTAAAAGTTTGGTTAATTTGTTTATGGCAGCCGTTACCTTTGCTAGAATCCGTGTGCGTTTTATTTATTATCTGTAGTTAAAAAATACTGTTTAGAGTTTGGACAATGCTTATCCTGAAGAAGAAGGTTACCTTAGTGGTGTGGACTCCTGAGTGAATCCTGAATTCCTGCAGCAAGTTGCAGCCCTAACCTCAAACTTTACCAGTACGATCAGCTGACCAAGTGGCACTGTAATAGTATTTGGGGAGCTGGTGTACTAGTAGCGCGCTCCAGTGAGAGATGGAGTGAACAATTGGGAGAGATGTTTCCATTGTAAAGCCCGGTCTGGAAGCTAGGACTTGTTGTAGGAATTAAGTCCTAGGACTTTTGCCGTCTACACGCTAGGACTTGATGTATAACTCAAGTCCTACAACAAGCCCTAGCGTCTAGACCGGGCTTAAGATAGGAACAAAACACGATTTTGAAATAGAATTAAGGTGTGTGAATAGTTTTTAGCTTCGGAAGTGGAAATTAGTGATAAAAAGTAAATGAAATATAACCTACACATTTGAAATCATCAAAATTATAGAAAGAAGACGTATTGGGGTTTGTGTCTGTATTTTCATCTATGAGTTAATTTTGTACTTTCTTGAATAAATAAATAAAATACTAATTTAACCTTTAAATGCAAGACATTAGTCTTAACCTTTGTAAGATGAAGTTTGAATAAAATAATTTGTATGACATATTGACATAAGTGGTTCTAATTTGCATTAAGTGAAAAACTTGTGGATATTAAACTGGATATAAAACTTGAATCAGTAAAATAGATTAATGTGATTTCGAATAAATAACTTACACTGATACAAGTCGGTGGCCATGATATACTGTATTCTTTAACGCCTCAGTACGGTACTGAGCAAGCAGCGCTTTTCGCTGCACGAGGTAAACTCGTTCTCCTTGTAAATCATCTGATAGTTTGGTCTAATATGCATGCGTATCCAGATGATTAAACAGCACACAACATGACAACATTGCCGGGCATTCTGGTTAGATTACGCACTAAGCTGGAAGCTGGCCAGGAGTCTTCAAGGATGAAAAGCACTATAGTCACTGAATATGCCATAGAAAGTCACCAAATATCACCAGACAGGTTTACAGGTCTACATCACTGGAAACCCCTGAAAATCGAAAATTTTGAGTTTAACCACAGAGAAGAAAGGAAATAATTTTTCCTTTTAAATGAAAAGAAGAAGAGGATAATTTTTAATTCTACTTTGTGGTTTAATATAGATTTTGAAATGATAATATTTAGATTCATTTTCATATAGTCTTGTGTAAGATTTTTATGTAATGTACACACAATATTCATTTCATTGAAAATCACAATGCATATAGAATTCCCTCCAGGCATGACCTCTTCTCCCTAAGATGAAAGCACAAATTGCAATAAGAAATTCACACCCTAATCAGTGTGCCGTCTAGTCCCCTAAATTCATGAGCCTCAAGCTATTGACAGCAAAGTGATAATAAATAAGTTATAAACTTGAACTTAGGAACCTTTACGCGGCAACTTAGTCTTGACAAGATGCTTCACTTATGGTGTTCTCTTATCCTCGTTACAAGGATTTCGTAAATATTGAATCTTCGCTCCCTACTAATCTCCATCCTCCTCCCACTTCTTCTTCCATTGCACCTGCTTCTACTTTTTCTTCTTCTCCTCCTCAAACTTCTCGTCCTCCTCATCTCCTAATTCTCATGTTTTTCGTGCTCGATTTCGACCTTTTTCATTCCTCTTTTATCCCTTTTTCTATTTCTCTGCCGAAATTTTCAATTTCGTCTCCATCATGTTTTTCTCATCCTTTTTTAAGCTTCTTCTTCTCAACCTCCTGTTATTCTCTCATTGAGTTTTATAACATTAGGCTGTGTTACATTACATTCTGATTACTGGATTCGTATTCACTTCAATTCAACAACTTTTTATCATTGATTCCACGAATATTTTACAATACCTATTCAATTCACGTTGTAGATTATTATATTATTCATACTTAATCTTTTTTCAACTCCTGTATTAGACATTCCTCTCGACTGCTTTATTCATCACTGATCTATATTTCAAGTATTTAAGAAGGCTTCCCTATAGTTATTCCAATATTATTCAATTAAATATTACTCGTATAATAATTGATTGAGTCGCTGATTTATCTGCTAAATCTCAGCTTTTTCTTCTCCTATTTCTCCAAGTTCCAATCGTCAATTCATTAACAAAGAAGAAGAATATGAGAATAAAAAGGAGTTGGAGGAGGAGGAGTAGGATTGGAAGAAGAACGAGAAAAAAGAGAAGAAGAAGAAGAAGAAGAAGAAGAAGAAGAAGAAGAAGAAGAAGAAGAAGAAGAAGAAGAAGAAGAAGAAGAAGAAGAAGAAGAAGAAGAAGAAGAAGAAGAAAGAAGAAGAAGAAGAAGAAGAAGAAGAAGAAGAACGAGAAAATCACGATAATCTTGATTATGTTCTAAATTTCATGAAGACAGAATCTCTATACTGGAGCCTGTTATAAACAGTCATATGTATGCTTATTAAGAAAGCCTGTCACACATACGCATTAAACCCCATCTTAAGATTTATTAATTAGGTGACTTGATTAGTGCGCTCTGAGCTCTGAACTCGAAACTTGCTGCTTGTGCCACAACAGTTCTGCTGAATTGGCAATATCTCACCAATCTTACAGGGTTGCAGGGTATTATTATATGCATCATTCCTTGCAAGTTGGCAGGTTTTGCTCAAATCCAAGATGAAGGTACCTCAAGGTGAATTATTATTATTATTAGGCTGTTGGCCGATTGCTGATACAAAGTTCACGTTGATACGTTGATAAATGAGCTGGTAATTTCACGCCAATAAATAGGTACAAAGTCAGTCAGTCAGCTTTATATGAAGTGATTCTGTCAAGGTTTAAGTTTAAAAGAAAGTTAGGCTAGGCGTACACCGGTTAGTCAAGACAAGACAAAACGAGATTAGTCACGTTTAGTCACAGTAATTCACATAGTTGCTTATGAAGCAGCACACACTGATGCAATGACTAATCGGTGTGTGTTGCTTCATAAGCAACTATGTGAAGTACTGTGACTAAACGTGACTAATCTCGTCTTGTCTTGTCTTGACTAACCGGTGTACGCCTAGCCTTAGACTTTTGAAGCTTGTCAAACAGGCACGCCTCTTTTCTATCATACTTTTGTTTTACATGTTTTGAAAATATTTCAATTTGACAATTTCCACTGAGTCTGATGAGAGCTATAGTGGTAAACAAACAAAAATAGTACTGTTAAATAATAAACATAATATTAAAACTAAATTATAATATGTAAATACAGTATATCAAACGTTGAATTAGAATTACAAATAAGAGAAACCCTATGAATTTCAATTATTGCAATGTTAAATTACCATATTAATCATTTCTACAATAGATAAATGTTTATATTTTTATTGAAGAATATAATTTATTTAGTATAACCTACATTTTGAGTATATGCGACACATTAAATCCAAAAATTTCAACTTTAGGCGCCCATATCTCACAAACTAATGACCAAAAAAATGTTTCCTTTGAAATGTATTTCATTTTGATAGCTTGATAGTATCTCTATCAAAATTTTGGTTTTCATTTTTTCCTTCCATATCTTCGACCTCCCTAAACCATATCTTCAGGAACCCCCAACCCCCCCTGGAGGTCGCGACTCACTGGTTGAGAACCCCTGAGAGGATAATTTTTTTAATATATATTTCAATACACAACAACAATTTCATAAGTTATCATTTTCATTTATCCAACTGTCTGCTACATCCTGAGGCAAAATAAGACACAACATCCTATTCTATCTACAAATAATTAATATTAATAACAAATAAATCTCCAATCCCAATAATTTCCAAAAAATAATTCTTCATTTCCATTGAACCACAATATTATTCCTTTCGCTAGAACTTCCACTATTCCATTGTTAATTTCCAATCACTTTCAGTATTGTTATAACCTGGAGCAGGCCGTAAACAATATTGTGAGCCTGAAACGCAATATTGTGGCAAATGAGAAAAACAATTTAAGCGCAGCTAACACAATGATTAACGACCTGACTGCTTCGGAGCTGGTTTGAAAAATAAATCAATTATTCTGTTTTCCAGGCTACCGATAGACGTGTGTTATAGGTTGTAGGCCTGTTTAGCTATTTTGTTTTGATCTTTCTTCCTTTTTCTTTGACCTTTTTCTCATAAGCTTATAACTATCCATAGAATATAGAACTCAACTCATACACACAAGACACTTACTGATTCACTTAACACTTATTAATCTTTCTTATTCGTTCACAAAAATCCAAACCTACTCTAGAACATGCCTTACCATTGTAGAGTTGGTCAATTTTTCACACAGAAACTCTTGTATTATAACACATTTTTTGTCTTTTACTAACACAATTCTGTATAAATAACTGTAGATGTTTGTAAATTTGTATTTGTAGTAGGATGAGTTTTTTTGAAGAATAAAATTTAATTATTATTTTTTTTAGTCATTTATTTATTTTATTTTATTTACTATCTCCTTTACACCTCATAGTAATGTACTACTGTACAATATTTCTCAAAAACAGGTCGGAGCTGACATGAAATGAGTGTAGTGCATAGTAAAAAGGAGATGCATTGAGTGGAGCTTCTATATTATTCTATTGAAATATATAGCTAGATTTTAATGATAAAAATTGTATGCATCAAAAACTTGAATTTTGAAGATTTTTCCTGCTCTCTTTAGAAGTTTTTTCCTTCATCTACTTGTATATTATCATTGTGTTGTACTGTGTTGTATATTATCATTCATACTTTTTCTACTGATAAAATAACACTATTTAAAAAACACTTAAGTAGAAAACTTGGTTTTGTCAGCTAAAAATATATAGATAAAAAATATTATTGAACAACCTGGTGGCAAAATTCAACAAATCAAACAGCGCTTTGCGTTGCGGTAATAGGCCTAAATTGATCTTCAAACTAATCAATAATTCATACTGTATTACTAACTTTGATACTGTATTAATTATTAATACAGTATCAAATACGAGAATGAGATTATAGAGAAGAAAATAGGAGATTATGTGATAAATTGATAATAAGGAATCTTTTGGTCTAGGTCTAGAACATATCTCTTGATAACAGAGCATGATAACATAAAACCTATCTGGTTGATTAAGCCTGCTTATAACTATGGGAAAGCCCTTGATCTTATAAGCCATGACTCACCCCCGATTATCCTTTTAAGGCATACAATAACTAGGTACCTGAGACTTGAATTAATAATCTGTACTCACGTGAACTCTTTACCTTTCCTTTTGTGTTATACCGCCTTTTGATAATACCTACATCGTATGTTATGTTAACCTTCTATAATCTAAATGAATATGTGTTCTACACATAACACATTGGCTCTAAACCTAATTGATTTTATTATTAGAAGATGGATTTTAGCTGTCATTGTCAATGTTTTATTGTTACTCTAGAATAGATAGGCCTATTACCAATAGACCAACCGAATATTGGATTATTTCTGATATTACACATTATTCTGTTGATTGTGAATGAGGGATGAATCCCATTGTTTATCTCTGTTCTCTTTTAAAATAATAATTTAGTTTCAGGATTTTAATATAGGATTTGACAATCTGAAAAGTCCTGAATTCAATTTATGTCATTCTGCTGGTCTAAAAGCATCTGATGTAGAAGCAATGATTTCTTATTCTCCTTCTACGCTTCTTGAAAAAGAAATCAAAAGAACATAACCCGTTACCATAGAGATGTTAAATGAAAGTTATTCACCATCCACCAAATTAAATGAATATACCTATATAGGTACTCTATGCTACTTTAAAGCTGGTTCATTTTGCTAAGGCACCTAGATTGAAAATGAACTAAGCTATAGTCATTACAAACTTTAACAATTTTTCACAAACTTCAACAACTTAGAATGTTCGAGTGTAGAACACTGTACAATTAGTGGCGAAGCGTGGTATACTTATTTGGTTCATCGCCGGGTATATTTCCTATAGACCAAATAAGTATACCACGCTTCGCCACGGTGTACAATATCAACATGCCTGCATCATGAAGTTTTAGGCTAGGCATACACCGGTTAGTCAAGACAAGACAAGACGAGATTAGTCACGTTTAGTCACAGTACTTCACATAGTTGCTTATGAAGCAACACACACCGATTAGTCATTGCATCAGTGTGTCATGCTTCATAAGCAACTATGTGAATTACTGTGACTATTTACGTTGAACATTGTAAAGAAGCCGTAATGAGGTAACATTGTGAAGCAAAATGAACCAGGAGTACCTGCATATAATCGATAAATACAGGTATATTAGATCATTTCAACCGTGATAAATAGTTATAAGATCACGATCTAGACACTAGAGGATCCATCAAATTTCAGCACTCGTGTTTCATAAGACATCGAAATCTGTGAGTTCAAGTCCCTCCAAACGACCTTGTTAATTGCTGCGCTAATTTTCCAGACATGATATCACGCTATTTGATACTTCAATAATTAATGTAGGCTACATAATCAGGGCTACATTAAGTAGCCCGGATTCGATGAATTGAGTAAGTTTTGTAGACAGCTCGAAACTCATCTCACGATATGAAGCCATCAATTATGGATTGGTACTCGAGTTTCTTGGGAGATGTTATAATTAAGGTGCTCGTATTCTGTTGAGGCGATTATAGTACACGGTAAAATTGTCTGATAAGGTTCGTACAGACTTGCGCGCTGCAAACCACGAAAAGAGCTCTGCTCACACGCACCGAACAAACTTGGCGAACTCATTGTTGCGAGAGGCGCGTTCACGGCGCAAAGCATAAGAAGTGTGTACGCACCTTATCAGACAGTTTTATCGTGTATAGCAGGATCCATTTAACTTGTCATAAAACATATGATCGACGAGCATATGATCACAATACTTAACCTACAAGTGCTGAATCTCGCAGATTATTGAAAAGGTCTTTTAAAAACTTATTCTTTGAAAGGTCTTCTTTAAAAAGGTCTTTTAAAGACTTTAAAGGTCTTTAAGACTTTTAAGCCTTTTGATTATTGTGTCGAAATCACTGTTTAATTATCACTGCATCAGCTGATTTATGACAAGTTAATTGGATCCTGCTATATATAATTGCCTCAACAGAATACGAGCACCTTAATTATCAAAACCCAATAAAATGAAATTGAATTGAACAACAGCTGACTTGTTTGGTATCCTCACATTAGCTTGGGTTTACGGGGCATGCAACATTTTTTAAAGTTCAATTTTTTTTTCAACTTTTCATGTTATTATTGTATGTATTGATTCTGTACAGAATGAATGAGCAAAAAGAAATAAGAGAAAGAGATAACTACTGTATGTGAGATCCATTGGTCTACTACTGTTCTACCATAATAATACAGAACCTTCCTTGAAATATTATATCAAGATTATCGAAATAATCTTGGAATTAACGATTAAATCAGGATTGTACAATACTTCAGCCTTTAACTCTGTCAGTACGATTACAATGAGTCTGGTGTCAATACTCTTCTGACTGAATAGTAGTTGATGGGGGGGGGGGGGCATTTCCCCGATTTCCCCCGATAAGTGGTAGTTATTACAATTAAATAAATACTACACAAATGAAGCAAATTATCCAACCAATCATCGTACTTCTCTTCCTTCTCCTTGTTCCCCTTCTCTTTCTTCTCCTTCTCCTCACTGAACCATAACATAGAAAAAATCTCACAGCTGGAGTACAGTCTGAGTTCTCTGGTAAAATATTTCGATGCCTCGAAAAGTGGACAGGAACTTTTGGTCATTCCTCCTCCTATACATCTACCAATCCTACTCCTTCTCCTCCTCACTCCTCCTCCTCCTCCCTCCTCCTCTCCTCCTCCTCCTCCTGCTCCTCTTTACCAGCTCTCACGTGGCAATGACATGAGACACACACCCAGGGCTCTGACCAATTAATTCCGTCTGATTTATGATTGTAGTCCCAGCTACTTCCATAGCGTAAAGTTTTCCTTCGTCCTATTTTGGAGGGGGGCTTGAGTGGAATTGAAGTTTTCTACTCTGGATTTTCTTTCTCTCTTTCCTTCCTCTCTAGCTTTCCTTTCTATCATTACATATTTTTCTTTATATTTTCTTCCTATCTTTTACACTTTCGGTTTTATTTCTTCTCGTGTCTGAATTCAGTTGGTTTACTTTCCTGAAGCAACTGGACTGGCAATCAATTACCTCATAAAGCTCTCTACAATCCAGAATAATTAGATAATAATTAGAAATATTCTCTTGGTGAGAGGGGGCGGGGAAAGACATACATATAGTAAAACTAGTCTTATGCTAGGCGTATACCGGTTAGTCAAGACAAGACAAGACGAGATTATTAGTCACAGTACTTCGCTAGTTGCTTAGCAAACACACCGATTAGTCATAGCATCGGTGTGTGCTGCTTTATAAGCAACTATGTGAATTACTGTGACTAAACGTGACTAGTCTCGTCTTGTCTTGTCTTGACTAACCGGTGTACGCCTAGCCTAACGCGGAACTCGACCGGACTAAACAAATTTTCCGTTTTAGCAGGTTTAAGGTTTAGACAGGGTGGTCAAATGGAAAGCATGCGAAGTTATGGAATTAATTGATTTTCTTATAATAAAAGATTAGCCTAATCGTATAAACTAATAAAAGGCATGTGAGATTATGGAATGAATCGATATTTTCTCATAAAATACGGTAGAAATATAATATAGTACTAAAACTGTACTTACTATATTTACTGTATTTCTCATAAATACAGTAAAATTCAATCGCAAATTCTTGTTCTTCATCTTATTTATCGTTGTATCTCGTATCTTCTCCTCTTTATCTTCTCCTTTCTTCAGTAGCTTCTTATCTTTCTTCTCTTCCCTCTTCCGCGCACTAAAATCAGATGCACCAATGAACAGATACCGTATCGACGTTCGTTCTTCATTATAGGAAGGAGCAAATGAAAATTTTGTCAAAGGGACAAACCATGTTGCCCTTGCCAGGGTTAGAGGGAAAGCTGAGGGTTGACTGGACACTCCCACTCTGCTGGCTTTTAGGGAAAATCCAATCTGGGGATTAAGACAAATAGGGAATGGAGTGAGAGAGACGAATGATAGAGAAGAAGGAGATGAAGGAGAAGAAGAAGAAGAAAAAGAAGATGATGAAGAAGAAGAATAAGAGAAAGAAGATGAAGAAGAAGAAGAAGAAAAAGAAGGAGAAGAAGAGAAGAAGAAGAAGGAGGAGGAGGAGGAGGAGGAGGAGGAGGAGGAGGACGAGGAGGGAAAGAAGAAGAGATGAAGAAGGAGAAGGAAGAGAAGAAGAAGAAGAAGAAGAAGAGGAAGAACAAAAGAAGAAGAAGAAGAAGAAGAAGAAGAAGAAGAAGAAACAAGAGTGAAGGAGAACGAAGGACAAGAGAGATATTTGACTTGAATGGACATTGTGCTTTTCCTACAAACTAGAGAAGGAACAAACACAAATTTCCATTCAATGTTGTTCAAGCAGGGTATGGGTATCGGTAGATGAGTTTTTGGGATCCCTTGATGTGATTGAATTGTTCCAAATTAAGATGTTTGTTTAGCTTGTGAATTTAAAACTAATTGCTTTCAGGGTTTCCTCTGTATTGATTTTTGGACTTGGTAGACACTCAACCTGGGGCAGTCATGATTATACAATTCATAAAACTCATCTCTTGCTGTTGTATCCACACTATCAGATCAGTATAAAGAATAAATTATGATTGTAATAATTATAAGAATATTATACGATCTTACACTGAAAACTAACGTTATAACTTTCATCAACTTTTATTACCTCTAAAACAATACTCAACAGCTATTTTCATAATAATATTCTTCACTCCAACACACCATGAAATGGATAGGTTTTTTTTAAGAACATCACCTATATTTCAAGTTAACAAGAGTAGACTATTTTGAAAAAGCAGCTTGATATGATAATTGTATGGTTGCAGCAATTATCTACCAAACCAATTCATGGGACAAGTATTATTTACGAGGGTAAATACGTAGAAACCATTATGTTTTCTCAGAGTGGAGTGATATAACATCATCAATACCGACAAAGCAAAGGTATCGTCACAGGAATCCTTTCATTTCATGATTAATTTTACATTTCATGTTCTTTTTGAAAAGAAGACGCCGATCTTTATGCCATTATAATTATATGAGAAAGGTGCTGATCTATTTGTCATAGATTATTTATTACACTTATGCCTTGTTTACATGTTACCATTAGACTACTAGTCCAGTTAAATGGTGCCCATACTCGGGTGTTTCAAAGAAGGATAAAAAGAAGAAAAATATAGCAGGATCATTTTAACTTGTCAGAAAACAGCTGTTTCGGTAATAAGTAAACAGTGATTTTGACACAATAATCAAAAGGCTTAAAAGTCTTAAAGACCTTTAAAGTCTTTAAAAGACCTTTTTAAAGAAGACCTTCCAAAGAATAACTTTTTAAAAGACCTTTTCAATAATCTGCGAGATTCAGCATTTGTAGGGTATTGTGATACTGGTGGCCGAAACATATGTTTTCTGACAAGTTAAAATGATCCTGCTATAAGAAGAAGAAGAAGAGAAGAAGAAGAAGAAAAGAAGAAGAAGAAGAAGAAGAAAAAAAGAAGAAGAAGAAGAAGAAGAAGAAAGAAGAAGAAGAAGAAGAAGAAGAAGAAGAAGAAGAAGAAGAAGAAGAAGAAGAAGAAGAAGAAGTAGTGGGAGAAGAAGAAGTGGAAGAAGAGAGAATTCATATTGGTAACTGCCTGAATACTAGTGTGGGGAAATTTATGATCGTAAGTTGATACGTCAGCTTCGATAACTGTGGGATGAAGCAGGGGCAACTTTGGTGCCTAACTGCCAAATTAAAGTTCGGACTTCGTGTGACAAGGGCAATGCTGGCTCGCTAAGTTGCGCGTAACTCAGTAATTCAGTTGATGAGCGGAGAATTGAAATAAGTTTCAATTCAATTTTGTATCGGGAAGTCGAACTATGTATCATTCTGATACATACATTCAAATAATAGATTCTGATACATAATATTCCTTGACATATAATGATTTTTCATGAAGATATTTTGAGAAATAGAGCCTAAGAAATGGAAGAGCTTGTTCAAATTTTCAGTGATAAACAGTATAATAAATTGTAATCTAAGTATCAATGAATGAACGTAGATTTTAACCTATATACTGTATCAAGACATAAAACTCACCAAGGCTAGGCGTACACCGGTTAGTCAAGACAAGACAAGACAAGACGATATTAGTCACGTTTAGTCACAGTAATTCACATAGCTGCTCATGAAGCAGCACACACCGATGCAATGACTAATCGGTGTGTGTTGCCTCATAAGCAAGTATGTGAAGTACTGTGACTAAACGTGACTAATCTCGTCTTGCCTTGTCTTGACTAACCGGTGTAAGCCTAGCCTAAGTGCAACAGCTGATGCTCAATATTTTTTCCATACTTTTCCTATTCTCCGAATGAGGCTTAAGCTAGATGTATAGCTTAAGCAGTGTTAGGGAAAGCGGCCCTAAAACGTAAAACATAAAATTCGATTCTATTTGCTCCGGAATTTACAATAAATATGTAGTTCCTTTTCGTAATACGGAAGTACAGCTGCTGGATAAACTAGAAATAAATCTGAAATATTCCATGAACTCAGTGACCTTCCTTGCCTCTATCGAATCCTATAATTCGCTCAGACATTTCCAATGCCGGAAAAGGTCAACCAATCAACAGTGATCTAGGTAAAGCCTAGAGTAAGGCACTCTAAAAGACGTTTTCACCCTTGAGAAATACGTCACTAGGAAAACATAACTCAGAATTAAACTAATATTAAACTATAATTAAAAAGTTTAACTATAAATGAAATTAAAATAGAAATCTACCAGGATCTACTACTTTGAGTCAACAAACTAATAATCTCTACTCATCATTGAACTGGTTAAAAAAAGTTTGAATTAATGCAATTAATTTTATGCATTTTATTCAATGTTTCGCATTTTTATTTTCATTTGCAGCCTCTTTCGAGCTGGAACTGTATGAACTAGCCTACATTCCATAATTTTAAGTCTCAAAGTTCATGATCATAAAAGCACATTTTTTATTTAAACTTTACTTGAATATGATGCAAATCACATGTCTGTTATGTTAAAAAAATAAATTTTGGAACAAATTCACTAAAATATAACATTTATTTGTAGAAATCTGGTTGATGTTGTGGAACTCCATAATGAAATGAAACACTAGAGGGTATTGTCAATTCCACTGTTTTCAAATATAAAAGTTACACTATTACTTAGCAGGGGGGTGAAATAATACCCAGTGAGCCACAATACAGAAGAACTACGCTCTGAACCCGTTTCCTGCTTCAGTTCAGTTTTCTCGCGACGGGAGGTCAACTTTTAATTGTCGGTTAGTGACTGATCAATAAAATAATTATTGGTGCAATGATTAATAACCATTCCACAGAGCAGTGTTGAGAGCCGATCTAATTGAATGTAATGATATCCTTGGAATGTTGTTCGGGTACTGGAATTCACTTCCGAATTCTTTGTAAGCTATTGCTTGGCGAGATAAGTTTATGACTGGTTTATATTGTTTCCAACTTTCCAGCTCTACTGTAGAATAATCGAAGGATATTAAGAAGGGATATCTTATTAATTGTCAATTCAGAAGGTTATCAGCTTAAATAGGGCTTGAAAATTCAATTAAAGATTAAAAATTAACTTCGTAGAAGCCCTTTCATTGCCAATCATATAGCTCAATCAAATGTACTATCTACTCTACAGCGGTTTAGTAGTCCGCAAATCAAGAACTATTGTCTTTAAGCCCCTGCGCCCACTTCGCAACTGCTATCTGATTTCAGTCAGCAACCCAATGTTGCCAGATGACATTCGGCTGTTTTTCGGGTAATCTAATCTATCAGCCAAAGTCATCTGGCAACGCTGAGTTGTTGACTGAAATCAGATAGCAGTTGCTTAGTGGGCGCAGGGGCTAATAATCCAAATTTATGATTGATGACTTGTTCGTTTCTTTACAATGTTTTTGAGTTGTCATCAAGTCAGAGTTGAAATGTCAATGTCCTGACTTTGAGGTAATTATATTTCATTCACACATCAACCTTCTGTATTGGAATGCACACCACATATACATCTAATAACTCACTCTTATGTTTGAATCCAATAGCTAACTATATCTGAATGAAAACTATAATAATGCATGAACACTATATCGTATAGTATAATGAATGTAATACTTGGACCTGTACCCAACAATAGATTCTGTATGAGTCTATCAATGATTAGAATTAAATTAGGGTCACATTTTATATTTTTGAACTTGGGAAGTGTGTTGTATGATCTGACACAGTTAATCAGGGACAAACGTAATTGTCTTCGGAAGTTATTGTAGATGTAGGCTACAGTACAGAAGACTTGTGCACTGCTTGTACAAAACAGAACATCATTAACCTTTCTGTACAAGGTGTGAGAAAAAGTTCACTGTCGGTCGCGATCCATGAAGTATACAATATTTGAAAAAGTTGCACGATCATTTTTTAGTTTATGTTCAGCTCACTGTCTGACATAAGATTGATCTGTTCCAATCTCTGTCTCATTGAAACAATAGAATAAATATAATAGAATGACTTCTTTATTTTACTGACGTGGCGAAGTTTGGACAATGATGTCCATTCTACCACAAAACACTTCAACTCGTTTTTGTTTTGAGAAGGTCATGAATTGAATTATTCACTCCATTATTATCAATTTTGACTGATTTGCTGAGAATATAATAAGAATTCGATAATAAGATAAAAAGAATATAATAAATTTATTAAAGAATTTGATCAAGATTTCATTTGAATGTGAACTTTAATTAACTTATTCAGTCAAAGCAGTTTTGTCGAAGGACTAGTCAAAAGATTTGTCGATAAAGGACTATAGACAGGAAATTCTATCGTGGAACTCAAGCAATTCAAATGAACGTGATAATAGATAAATAGAAAGGAATACAGTATGTAGAATGTAATAATAATGTATCTATCACAAATATAGTTGTTCTCAATTGTTGTTCATTGTCACTGTCGAAACAGTGAGTTCACTGTCGAAATTTGTCCTCCAAATATATTCAAATTGCTTCCTCATACCTTTCAATTTCTAAATGCTTCATAGGTGTGAAGACTAATAATTAGAATACTGCACTGCATAACAGTACTCTACTATAAAACATTCCAGTTCAACCAACCTTCACGTATTATAGCCTGCTATTATTATTAAGATCATTTGAAATGATAAACAATATTACACTGAATTTGAAGTTAATGCAAGTTATTAAGTATATTTTTCAATTGTTTTTGCAGTTTGTTCATGATCATTTTTTATTGAACAAATAAAATAAATAGAAATATTGAAATTGAACAGCTTATATATACCTGTGAGTAGTCAAAACAAGACAAGACAAGATTGGTCACGTTTAGTCACAGTAATTCACATAGTTGCTTATGAAGCAGCACACACTGATGCAATGACTAATCGGTGTGTGTTCATAAGCAACTCTGAAGTACTGTGACTAAACGTGACTAATCTTGTCTTGTCTTGTCTTGACTAACCAGTGTACGCCTAGACATGCATAACAAAAGTAGCTGGTAAGTAAATTTCAAATTCCCGCCATTTTGAAATATTTCGTCAGATAAGGATGCTTCATTTTTTTACAGTAGACCTTCATCTTGGCCTTGACCGTGCCAAATTTCAACAAAATTGGTGAAACCATTCTCGAGAAAAAAACGTGAAAAACAAAATGGTTAGTAGGGAGAAACAAAGCATTTTAGGACCCATGTTTACTGGAACTGTTTTTTATTTCAATGTCAGAAAACCGCTCAGAAAAATTGTCGGTATATTTTTTTGAAACACCCTGCAGATTGATAGATTTTCTAAAAATGGAAGAGTGTTATGGGTCAAGGCCTACCGTACACTTCAAGTGAAGCATCGGTGAATCGTGTCATGATCTGCTCAAGGTCATGCAAGGTGGAGGTCAAGAAATGGTACGTGCATAGAGGAAGTAGATATCAGGAAGTGCTATTGGAGGGAGTTGGTCTATTAGAATAATATGCTATGTAATTAGTGAGGCGAATCAGAGCAGACCTTTTGAAGATTTAAATTAATTGGGTATTAAGTAACAAAAAAGATTTCAGAATAAAGCATCCCTATAGGCCTTCAAAAAATATTAATTGAAGGGTTATAGTATAGATAAACAAAATTTTGAAGGCCTAATAATCATTAGAATGACAATGAGGGTCGTGGATTCAAAATATGGATGAATGAAAATATTATTATGTAATATGTAATGAAATTAATAAATAATTATGTACAGTATGGAATGAATAAATAAATAATTCAATGAGTTTTTGTTATTGTGTTGTTTGAGATAAATATTTGAACTTAAAACCTCACAGTTATGAATCCATAATAATCAACAACTTTTAGACGTGAGAGACAACTTTCGAAATTTTATGAACATCTGAGTATAGCAGGATTCATTCAACTTGTCAGAAAACAGCTGATTTAACGTTAGTAAACGAGCGTCATTGTCAGCTGTTTCTGACAATTTAAAAGAATCCTGCTATATTAATGAGCAATGACAGCTTTATTACGATTGACATTTCAATTACCCAAAGAAACAACCAAAAAAACTAAGCAATAAAGTCAAGTTTTTTTGAAAAAAACCAAAGGTAAGTTCATTATACTAGTCGTAATAATTCATTCATAATTTATTCAAGTCGTAATTCATACGTCAGAACTTGTAAAAATCAGGATTAGTATCAAATAATGTACAAGAATAGCTTGAGACTGCACATGATTAGATCATAAAGCTAGACATAATTTACAATAATATGAGTAGGAATTATGGAGCGAAAAACAAGAATTTTCTGGTTTTAAAACCAGTACGCAATCTATAGCAGGATCCTTTTAAATTGTCAGAAAACACCTGATTGATGTACGCTCGTTTACTAACGTTGAATCAGCTGTTTTATGACACGATAAAAGAATGCTGCTATTCTACTTTTCCGCCACATTTGAATTAATTATAATTCCTTTTCATGGGTATACAAATACTGTATCAGTTTCAATTACACTACAAAGTAGACTCGAAATAACTAGGAAACTTTTGATATTTGAAATTGAATGCGAAAAAAACTTTTTATAACTCAATCAACACAAGGTTAATTCCATTTTTGCTTTCTCTAACTTTTTTTTTAAAACGTAACAACTTGATAAGCAATTATATCTACATCAGTTTGATACGATATAATATGGCCTTAAATAAATAGCAGGACTTGGTAGAGTTGTTATCATTAAACGTCTGATTTATTAATAGAGCTGTCAAATCTTATACGGGTGATGTATTAATAAAGAACTTTGAAAAAGACAATAGACTCTTGTAATTTTCTTGAACATTAAGAGAAGGATATACATTAAAAAGCAGATTTCTCGTGAAGCTAATCATTAACCTTGGAAATCCGAGACCTTATTTGAATGCTGAAACTAGGTGATCTGAATAGAAGGGGAGTATAATGTGTTATTTGTAAGGACTTGCAATAATAACTAGAATCAGTAATAAATTAAGTTGATTTGCATCTCTACTTAAACTTGATGAGAAGTTAATTGAAGGTTAGTGAGGGATTTGCTTGTAGTTATACAGTGGAACGTTGTAATAAAATATCTAATAAACTATCGTTATAATAAACTGCAATAAATTAACTATTTTTGAAGAGTGAGATTACATACTATTAAAATTATTCATTTGTTTTTAAGAGAAGAAAATGAATCATTCAGGCATACAAGGCTTTTAGATCATTTGCGAACATTAATTTCATCATAGATCATCACAAATCATAGCCTTTAATATCCTTGTTGGGAGTTTTTATTGAAGATATTTAATAGAATATGTTCCAATAAGAAAGATGGGATAGGAAATAAGACAATTAAAAATCATCATAAATGAAACGAGTTCACCCCGTGCAGCGCAAAGCACCATCACTTGAATTTTCTAAAATTCTTAGTTTTTGAAATACAGTAGTTGCTATTTTGGCTAGCCCGCTGAGGCGAGCGAAGCGAGCCTGCTGGCTAGTTTACTATCAAGGCCTATCCCATAAAACATTAGATATCCTGTAAAAGAGGAAGAAGGCGATCACACACTAGGCATAAAATGCACAGCGTTCTAAGCAATAAGATTATAAGTCAAGTGTGTATATTTTTCGTATATTTTAGAAGTACTGTATAAGTGTTTTAGACGTAAGTATTTTTCTTCTCCTTACATTGGTTATTTTCCCACACCCCCTCAGTCTAAAGATGAGGATGATGGTTTGACATTTCACGTGTTTTGCATTCTATTTCGCCTCTTCTTCTTCTTCTTCTTCACTTTTAATTCAGCTTCGGGTCTTAGTACACCAATAAAATTGTCTTACAGTACAAGGTCGATTGAAGCACGAGTGCCCCGCCAGAAATAACGAAAGCATGACCAAAGAAGAAAAGAGTGGAAGAGAATAATAGCCTCACGATATCTGTGTCTTCCCTGACCCGTTAGAGATACAGTATCGACTGTGGTACGGTATTTGCGGTAATTCTAGTTTTCCCGTTCGTTTTCTTATTTCTCTTTCTCTTCTTCTTCTTCTTCTTCTTCTTCATCTCCTTCTTCTTTTCTTCTTCTTCTTCTTCTCTATCTTCACCTTCTTCCGCTTCTTCTCCTCTCTTATTCCCCTTCTTCTTCGTTTTCTTCTTCACCTTCCTCTTCTTCTTCTTCACCTTCTTCTTCTTTTTCTCCTCCTTCCCTTCTTCCGCTTCTTCTCCTTCTTATTCCCCTTCTTCTTCGTCTTCTCCTTCTTCCCCTCCTACTACTCCTCCTCTCACTCCTCCTCCTTCTCCTATTTTTCTTCCCATATTCCTCTTAATTACATTGCACAGAGCACAGCTTTGTTAAAAGTTATCTGTTACCGTGAGGCGTGAGCGAATCTATTACCTCAGTGTTCTTCTACTATTATCTTACTCAAGAATGAATCATTCTATTAAATATCTATAGTCTTTCATTTATAGATCTATAATCCTTCTATTACATTATTTAGCAACTACAATAATATAAGCTATTACCTTCATTGGTGTTGAACGTGGTAAAACCGTGTCTCGCTGATTTATAAGATAAAATCATTCAGATTCTTCATACCTCAGGCTTGGTATCACTAAAAATGCATTTCATAGTCTAATGTTGCTTGGCCTAATTTTCTGTCCAAAAATAAGGGTGCTATATGTTTCAAAAGATTACATTAATAATAATTTTATTATGAGACTTTTTCAAATTTGGCCGACTACTACTCCTTACTCTTAAATAAATAAATGTTCCAACTAAAACTAAAACTTCCAACTAAAAAAAAACATAGATGAACAGGATTCAACAATTGAAAATAATGGACAACACTACATGAAAGCACTCAGGTACATTAAAGCATTAAACCCTTCCTTCACAAGCCTTTACATTAAATTTCACTTACACTCATGAAACCACTAAACCCGTATTTATAAAACTGCCCACACACAACCCATTAGATCCTAAAGGCTTCATTAGAAATCAAGTATATGTCATGTTAACATGTCATGCAACATGGTGACATGAAATGGTTGTTAACGGCGATTGTAATAAGCATGTATCGAAGCAACAGTGATAATGAACATGATTCGGGCTCAAATCCGAAGAGTGTCCATTACAATTGCAACATACGAAATCCATTACTTATTTTAAATGTGTATATCATTCGTCGGGATTTCGTGAGGATATATAGGTATAGACGTCTGTTAGCATGCGTCATTGTTCGATATTATCGGTGTGAACTGAAATGACATGTCAAGCCTGAGGCTTCATCTCTAAAACTGATGTTGTGTTCATTATGGTACCACATGGACAGCAGCGCTCCTGGTGGTCTGAATCGGAAGCTTTTGTGCGTCACTCATGTTGGTCACTTATTTTTGGCTCGCGACAAGAATTATTGATGAACGTGTTCATCACGTTATCGATTGTTTGGTTTGTATTTATGTCTTTCAGAAGGTGACGTCTGTGAATTTTAACACATGTTTCACCTACGAGTATTTTTTCATACACTTAAAAATTATATTCTTTTGGGATAAAAGTAAAATATTGAATGGGATTTGATAAGGAAATTGATACAAAATCTTACAAATCGTTCTATTATTATTAGAGGAGTGCTTCATTATTATTATTACCAGGAGTCTCAACTCCACCCTTAATAAAGGCAATCAATCAATTATTAAGCGTGTAATTATTATTAATCGTGTTTTTGTTATTATTACAGTATCAATCAAGCTTATGACTTTTTTGGCGTGGAGACCCTCTCTGGTGACAAATCGTGTAAACATTTTGATAAGACTCAAGACAGAAAGAAATCAATCTGTAAGGCTAGGCGTACACCGGTTAGTCAAGAGAAGACAAGACGAGATTAGTCACGTTTAGTCACAGTACTTCACATAGTTGCTTATGAAGCAACACACACCGATTAGTCTATCGGTGTGTGTGCTGCTTCATGAGCAGCTTTGTGAATTACTGTGACTAAACGTGACTAATCTCGTCTTGTCTTGTCTTGACTAACCGGTGTACGCCTAGCCTTAGTCATTGCATCGGTGTGTGCTGCTTCATAAGCAGCTATGTGAATTACTGTGACTAAACGTGACTAATTTCGTCTTGTCTTGTCTTGACTAACCGGTGTACGCCCAGCCTTACTTGTTCAACATCATTCGCGAAATAAATATATCAATAATATTATTGTGATATATTATAATCACTTACTAAGGTATAAAACAAAGCATTCAGCGGCGCGGAAGGAAGCTTGCTCACCTTTTTAAGCCGCAAAGTACTGAATGGGAGGCTGTGCTTAAAAACCGTTCTGCCAAAGTTGGGAAGGACTTGGCTCGAACTTTGTGAATACTTAAACTGCACAATTCTCTCTCATCTTTGAAAACTTTACTTTCGTCGTGGGTGGAGGAGAAGCAAAATTGAATACTTTGCTGCTTTGTGCTTAGTTTTGCTTTCTTAGTAAATTCCACCTTATATCTGGCATGGAAAAATTCTTCAATCTGCATGTTTTCATATAAGACTGAAAAATATTATGATTTAAAAAATCATGATACTAAGAATCTTTTTCTCGTGCCACTCCTGTATTCTAGAGTATACTCTGATAAATATATTATTTAAATATTTGAATATATTTAAATTTATACCCATCGCTATAACGGCTGCCCAAAAACCAGTTGTTTAATACATCTTATATTCTATAAATATGTTCTATTTTCTACATATTTTTGTATTTCTATTCATCACCCTTTCCATTTTTCTTAAGCACAAGCCCAAGGCTCATGTGGGCATCATCCTCTGACAAAAAATGTAAATGATTTTCTTCGAGCTTAATAATGACTACCAAGTTTCAGTCGCGTTTAAAATATCAGAATTCTGTTAGGCTAGGCGTACACCGGTTAGTCAAGACAAGACAAGACGAAATTAGTCACGTTTAGTCACAGTAATTCACATTGTTGCTTATGAAGCAGCACACACTGATGCAATGACTAATCGGTGTGTGTTGCTTCATAAGCAACTATGTGAAGTGCTGTGACTAAACGTGACTAATCCCGTCTTGTCTTGTCTTGACTAACCGGTGTACGCCTAGCCTAACCGGTGTAAGCCTAGACTTAGTTTTAAATAAACGTTTAAGTTTTAGCTTATTCCCTTGCTGCTTGGGAATACATCATTTACCTATTTTTCATTATTAGATACAGATACAAAAATCAAAGTTTTTACTGTTCTTCTCCAGGAATTTTGGTGAATTATGTAATATCAATATTGATGCTACTCAAGTGGTAATAAGTATTGTATCAAATACACTATTCAAAATTCTAGAATGCCTACTCTGCTATATATACTGAGGATACAGATATATGTATACTATATACTATACTATGTATTACTATACATCCTACTATAAAGACTGTAATACTTACTATAAAGACCAGTGGCGTCATTTCACCAAAACCTTGAGGGGGGCAAACACCGGGGGGGGGGGTATGGAATACCCTGCACCAAAGAGGGGGGTCCGGGGGTCCTCCCCCGG
Source organism: Laodelphax striatellus (assembly GCA_017141395.1). Taxonomy (NCBI): domain Eukaryota; kingdom Metazoa; phylum Arthropoda; class Insecta; order Hemiptera; family Delphacidae; genus Laodelphax; species Laodelphax striatellus. The sequence continues at coordinate 4,572,955 of CM029541.1, read as the reverse complement.
AAAAATGAGCACTTTTGAAACCAAAAAGAGGGTTTTAAGCTTACTTTAAATGTCAAATGCACTTTGAATTATAACAAAATTATGAGTAAAATTTCCTTAAATATACGCAGAAAATTAATGCAAAACGAAAATTATTATTGAAACAGACAGAATCATAGTAATATTCAGGTACGTTGGTCATCTTCTTAGATAAAAACGATAAACTTGATCAATAGGCTACGTTCAGACGTTCCTACTAAAAATAATCCATTGGCTCTGCTGTTATTATTCAGCCTATATGTGTACACTAATAAAAACTATTGAATATTACGTGATTGAAGAGTGTTAATAGTAGTTAAATAGTGTAATAAATTAATATTTATTTTTTTAATTACAAGAATACAAAGATTTTTACTCTGCTGCTAAGTTTTTAACATTTGACCTGATAAAATGCTTATTTGTACATTAGCTAGTATATTTATTTGTCGTATGGCTTTTTATCGGTGGGGAGACCCTTACGGGTAGGTTCCACCTCGCCTAGTATAGAATATATTCTGTAACCCAGGAATCAGGGGGGGGCAAATGCCCCCCCTGCCCCCCTCAAATGACGCCCCTGATAAAGACTATTATATTATATACAGTACTGAAGATGGGGCTTATAGCTTATTAGCTTAGCGCCTTTTAAAACACGTTCAACATAAGCTGTGCGTTCTGTTCCAGAGTTCAAGTTTTTCCACAATAACCAACTAACCAAGTGCTCAAAGAATGAATTATTATTGTAGAAGACTATACTGTACTTGAAAATCATGGATTGCCATTCAAATATTAATACTCCAATAATGCCATACAATACAAAGAATGATATATTGATGTTAAAAATGCATGCTTCTCCATACATAAATTTCCATAGGAATTCACGCATTGTTTATCACCCACTTAACAGCCTATTCAAAAGCTCTGAAATTTTATGGCGTCCAGCAAATTTTATGACCCAAATATTCATAAAGTGGAACATGTTCTAAGTTTATCACGTGTTTTTGTCAAGGTCAGTACGGTACTATAACGGCGGTGAAAATTACCTGCGATAATTGCTGTTATGGCTCTTAGTATGTCTATGGTAATTGTTCAGTGTAATTATTTGTAGATTTTTATTGCTCTGATTTTTTTGTGTGATGATTTATGTGCTGTGATGCAACGAAGCGTTTGTATTCTCAAGAATAATCTCAAAATTTACTGAGTAAAACCAATAAGTATTCAAAAATAACATTATAATAATACGACACAGTGTCTGGTGAGATGTAGTGATACTTACTCATAATGAAAAAAGATATTTGTCAATTATCACGATTTTTAATAATAAGAAACAGACATGTTTCAGCACCTTAGGTAACACTGATAACTGTAACACTGATGATAGCACCTAAGGTGCTGAAACATGTCTGTTTATTATTATTAAAAATCGTGATAATTGACAATATCTTGTTGTTTTTTCATTATAATAATACGGTCTCCGGGTAAAAAGGAATAAGTCATTTTTTATTATTATTGGAAAATCAACTTCTTTAAGAGCTTTATCTTTGGGCATTAGGCTAGGCGTACACCGGTTAGTAAAGACAAGACAAGACAAGACGACATTATTCACGTTTAGTCACAGTAATTCACATAGCTGCTTATGAAGCAGCACACACCGAAGCAATGACTTATCGGTGTGTATTGCTTCATAAGCAACTATGTGAAGTACTGTGACTAAACGTGACTAATCTCGTCTTGTCTTGTCTTGACTAACCGGTGTACGGCTAGCCTAAAGCAATAAGTCCATACTCTACCATAACAGCTGTACTACCCTTGTGAATATTGTAATAAGTATTTAGTAGATAAGTTTGTGTGGGGAAAAGGTGGTAAGTCTACTTTTGACTTATTCACTTTCACCCGGAGACCGTCCACCTAAATCGAAAAAATGTGGAGTAAATTGAAATAATATTGTAAATACACATGATTGTTAGAAATACTTGTGAACAGATTTAATACACTTCCTCACTTATACTTTAAAATGTACATTCTGTAAATAATACTGTACTGCAACGATATTTGAGACACACTACTTCAACTATAGCCGGATTCTCTTAACTTGTCAGAAAACAGCTGACTTAACGTTAGTAAACGAGCAATCAGCTGTTCCTGACAATTTAAAAGAATCCTGCTATACACAAAACTCCATTCTCAACAACCCAACAATAAATTCTCTCTCACCGTACAATTATCTCTTCAAACCTGACTGTCCATTCAAAACAATCGCCGAACAGAAAAAAGAAATAGAGCTATAATAGAATAAAGCAAGACATAACAAGGTATGATGAAAACAAAAGGCTAGCGTAGTAAAAAAATGACCATGGCCTATTGGCCGTGACCTCTCTCATGAGTCTGTGTTCTCCGCATACCTACATTACCAGGCAAGCCAAAGATGAAAATAATAAAAAATAATGTGTATAATTATTGTTTTTGCGTGGATGATGATTGGAAGAACACTACAGCGCCCAGGAATTGATTGAGAAAATTGTAATTACAATAAAAAAATCGGGCTCCAAATCTCAGTACCGTACAACAATTACTCAGCATGATTTCCAACGCCAACTTCATAAAACAATTGCGTACCAGTCATACCAACTGTATAAAACTGAATTAATTTATCGCCCACCTACCGAGCAAGCTTCAAGTGAAATATTGTTATTGTTCGTTACTTGCTAATAGAAAAATTCGAGCTCTTTTTAATGGCCCGCAAGATTTTAGAATAGTGATAGGGAAGTACCATAAGAGCCGAAATGAGATTGCTATCTTTATTACTTTGAAATTAATGAGGTTAGTATGGAGAGAATTAACTGCTCACGATTTAATGTTAATGAATTTGTGATTTAGAGTGAGCCGTGGGGTGTTTGCCAACATGGATTAGTTTATTGGGTGGGTTTCAAGGCTTTTCTTCGGAGTTTGGGGTAAATTATATGTAAAATTTATAGTTTTCCAAATTATTGAATGAAATCCAAATAATGCTGTAAAGAAAACTGAAGAAAACATTGATAAAAGATCAAGATAATAGCTTGAGGAGATTCGATTAATACTAATCTGCAAAATGATGTTTAATACTGGTAGCAATTTTATGTTTAATAATGACATTACAGCATTATAGCATTATAGCATATAATGATGAAGCAGCATTATAGCATTGTGATAATGTTTGATTCTACTATTCAAGAATAGTTGAATAGTATTGCAATACCCTCAATCTTTCAAAGGGCATTCATTAAACAATAATCCAATTATTTCGTTATTTGATTGGATTTTGTGCAATTGCACAGATGAGGAAGAATTCTTCCTTCTCTGTGGCAATTATCTGTAAGGCTAGGCGTACACCGGTTAGTCAAGAAAAGACAAGACGAGATTATTCACGTTTAGTTACAATAATTCACATAGCTGCTTATGAAGCAGCACACACCGATGCAATGACTAATGTGTTGCATCATAAGCAACTGTGTGAAGTACTGTGACTAAACGTGACTAATCTCGTCTTGTCTTGTCTTGACTAACCGGTGTACGCCTAGCCTGAGTGATCATGTGAACAGATAGCACTACACGGCTCGATTCTTGAAAGGCTGCCATGAATTATGAAAAGTTTTGGTCCAAATTATAGCTTTTTGTTCTGAGCTTGGGATTTATAGACAAAATTCGATCCCTATAATCACAATGAATTGTACCGAAACAGTGGGGTGAAGGTTCAGGGACATTTATATGAACGAGATACATAATAATTTTAGTGGATACAGAGTTGTTGACTGAAAGGGTAACAAGTGAATTACTATGTAGTCGGTGTAATTTCGAGGTGTAGATTGCATCTACTCACAGTGTATTTCAACATGTAATTCGATACATAAATGTATGTGTGCAATATCTCATAGTCCAGCAACTTTTCTACATAGTATAATCAAAGACACTGAACTTTATGGTATGTGACACGGAGACTAGAATACATGGTAGGGTAAACAGAGAATTTGGAGGTAGAAGGATTTGCTATACCTTTCAGAATAATTCCATGAAGTTTCCACTGTTATTATTCCAAAAATGGCGTAAAAAATAAACTCGTGAATCAACAATATTATGAGTCGCTCTACCTCCTAAAGTTTGATTAGACCTCAGCAGTTTTGTCAAAGGCATCATCTAGCCCAAGTATTTCTAAAGACCTTGAAAAATGCATTAAACCTCAACCCAGAAAAAACAATATCGCCTTTCCTCTCTAATTTAACACTCATTTTTTTCATGTATATAATAACTGCTAATAATGAATTTACAGTGGGCAATTTAAAATCGCGGAGCCTGTCACAGAAGACTAAAAACAGCAATATTATTATGCTGATCACCTAATCTGGAATAATATGAATTTAATTTTATGGCAAATGAAATAGCTAAGAATTAATTTAAAGAGAAACATTATATCAAACTGATAATTATGACTGACGTACTGAACATGACTAATCAAGAATTTAGATGAAATGACTTTGAAATTTCAGCAGAATTTATGTTAGTCTACTTCGAAGTAGGTTATATTTTAGCTGGATCATGCTATGAACTTATAAATAAATGCAACATAACAAATTGGTAGGATAAGTTTAGAGTGGCAGTAAAGTGTTAAGATATAATTACGAATAAGTATGAGAAGTAAAAATTCAGGTCTACCTACATTCTGTATATATTACTTTATATAATGGAGAAGATTATTTTACTAATTAGTGGCGAAGCGTGGTATGGTATACTTATTTGGTCATCGCCGGGTATATTCCCTATAGAAAATAGGTCTTCGCCACGGTTACTAATGTAAAACTATAAAAGATGTTTTGGACCTGGATATAAGATGAATTAGTAAATCCAAATATCTAGGAGAAATCTCCTATTGAAATAGTAGTTCTAAATCGTTTAGTATAATTTTATTTCTCGTGATAATAGTTTTATAATTTTATCTCTCATGATAATAGTTGAGAGAATTATTTTTGACGATATGGAGATGATAATGTGTTATAGATGAATAATGTGAACTATATGTTCATTAGTCCTATTAGAATGATTATTCTATTTATTATTATTCTATAAATATTTTATTAATATTCTTGTGTAGTGGAGGTAATATTGAGGTAGTTATCCATATTGAATAAAAAGAATAGAATTTTTCGCAATCTCAGATTTATTGATATACCTATCAAGATCCAGTTCCGGCCATACCCATCATCAATATCTGGTGAACTAGAACAAAAATAATAATCAACAGAATGACAGAGCCAATGCAACAAGAACCAATGAACGAATCTGATTTCAATGCAATGACGTCACATTATACGTTGGTTAAAATCTTGTAAAACTTCTTGAAACTTTTCAATTTTTTCCAAACTTGGATTCTTGTACAATTGATAGACAGAGTAAAAACCATTTTCTTTTACAAATTTTGATAGGTATACCAAATAAAGGTTATGTTAACAATATTTCATTAGAAATCTGTACCCCATAATCCGACGAACTAGAAGTTTTTCAACATTAAATCAATAAGAATAAGAATGCTGGGGGAGTGATCATAGTACCAGAGACAATTGGAATACATACAATTGTAATACAATAGTTCCAATATTGTCTCTGATAGTAGGCTACATTCCACAAAGAATAGATAACACGATTGCCAAGAATGAAATATGAAACCATATAAGGAGAAAGAGAAAAAACATTTGGATAGGAAGAAATAAGTTGTAGTAACAGGTGTAGGACTATGATTAGAAGAAACCAGACTAAATAAAAGAGGAAGAAAACAAAACTATACTGTGAGATAATAACATGAGATGTACAGGGATATGTAAATACAATATTTTTTGTAGATCTCTAGATCTCTAGAAAGAGTGGATGATTAATTTGGAGAGAGAGAGTGAGAGACGCAGGGTGTGTGAGAGAGAGATAGAATGAGAGAGTGAGAGACTGCGTTAAGAGGAACTCTAATAAGGACTCATCACGATCAGCTTAAATGTTAATTGATTGTAATCAGATTCAGAACTGTAGGTACCTACGCTCCAGAAGAAAAAGAATCATGAGCTCAAGAGCCTTGAAATCGTGACGGAAAAAATTGTGAACTAATTCTAGGCTGCCAAAAATTTATACAACTGTATTTATTATTAGACTAATTGGTTGGCGAAAGGTGGATGCAAACATTAATACATAATACATGAATAAACAAAGGAGCTCATTGAAATGCAGAAGAGACTCGTGTAAAAAATTATGGAGTTTGGTTGCTCAATATGTTTCACTTTGGGCTATTATTTAGATTGCGATTGGTTAAGTCTATCATTAAATTTGTTAAGTTAGTTGATGAAGGAACTCAAATATTATTACAATTGGAGATTAAGCGGTAATCTTTTCGTTTTCTGTATATGTTATACAATATACAAGGAGGTTAAAATTTCAAGGAGAGGGCAGAAACGTTTTTGCTGTCTTGCGCATCTTGATTGACCATTTCTGATAGACAAAAACAAAAACATTAACATTCATATTTTATGTATTGATATACAAAACACCTTCACACTAAGGCTAGGCGTACACCGGTTAGTCAAGACAAGACGAGATTAGTCACGTTTAGTCACAGTAATTCACATAGTTGCTTATGAAGCAGCACACACCGATGCAATGACTAATCCCTCCCCCACAAATTTTTGTATGGGCGCTCATGTCTGAAACCTTACTGGCTGTAGATAAAAGTTGTTGTAAGAAATAACTAGGATTTTGAAAGAAGTACTTCTTGTGTATTGTGATAGGGAAAACAGTAATATAGCCTATAGTCAGATATCACTTATTTAAATATTTTTATTATTAGTCAAAATAATTATTACAAACATATTTCGGCACTTTTGTTAAAATATTCCGGTAGCTTTATCTGATAAATTAATAATATTTGACCATATTAGTGTTTTCAATATGATTGTTTAGATATCACCACATCTCACCAAACACTGTGTCAGAAGTTATATTGTGATATTTGAAGAATAAACTCGATTTCAAATTAAATTAATTCTATAATTTAAATTGATTTTCCCATTGATTTCAAGAAGACCAGCGCCCAGTTGCACAAAGGTCCAATTGAAATAGATTACCTTGAAATGACGTCATTTCGCGTTGTCAGATTCGCTCATTGGTTCGGGTCGAATTGGCTCTGTTAGATGACATCATTTTACTGCCATTAAATTCAATTGGATTTTCGAGCAACCAGCCACAGAAGTTTAAGTTTAAGTTTTCAGTGACTCTTATGTAATATTAAGCATACATCACCATTGTGTTGACTGCATGTACTCAGTGTACTTATCTGCATAAGGGAAGTGTAACCTTTAGGCAAATAAAAACTAGAAAAAATCAAACGGCCTGCGCAATTGTAAGAACAAAAGTACAACTGTAATTTGGATTTCGTGATCCGGCAAAAGTTGAGATTCAAATACCAAATTTCTCAAAAGGAGGCGTGAACTTTCAAGTAATAATGCATATAATACTGTTAACACGTAGGCTGTGTAAAGTATAAATTTAAATTAAGGTTGTGAATGTTCTCATAGATGCTGAGTCTTCTATGTTTGTATGCTTTTAGGCTTACTGCGACTTTCTTTGAACGTGAAAGCATGAACAATATCTTATGGTGTAACAAAATTTACATATAATATAATATGAGATGTTGTGGTATGATAGTGTTATTAAGTGAATGTTTTATATAGTCTTATAATATTATCACTGATGGCCTGAAAATACATATGAAGAGGATTAATCAAGAAGTCGGACTATTGTTTTGAATAGCGATGATGAAAGAAAATTCATCTGGTATTAGAAGGATTGAATCACTACCAACTAAGCCACATCAATTTACTAGACAGGAATATCTGATCAAGTTACTTTATTTTAGAGAAGGAGAAGAGGAGAAGTGAGCAGAAGGAGGATCATGTATTTATAAAAAGGAGACAAGGAGATGTTAGAGGATTAGGAGGAAAGTGCTTCGCTGGATAGGAGAGTGCAGTGATTTTGATTTTTCAGTAGTGGAGTCCTTCTTCAAATAAAACAATATACAATACCTCTCTTCCACTCTTTAAATGGCTGTGTCATAGTGGATGAACTCTTTTACAAATTGCGTATTGTGAAACGTTTTAATTAGGAATTTCGTGATAAATCATTGTTTATCCATGTGCTACAGCAAAACGTAACCAGCTAAAGCAGGTATAAAAAATAGTTTACTTCTATTCTCTCTGGCTATACCTAACTTCTCCTACCAATCTGCAGAGAGTCTGTCCATCATGCGTCACAGTTAAGTCTCTAATAATATCTAATCACATCCGTAGGCTAGAAGTCGAGTCTTACTTATTCAGTGTTCCATTAAACTTTACTGTTAATCGTGATAAGACGGCCGGCCGGGCTGTAGCATTGACCCACTCGCCTAACTTAACTTATTGTGAAAGATTAATCATGGGCGGAATTATTCGAGAATACTCTATCTGTACAATAATGCGTGTGGTATACTGGGGGGAAAGGGAATGGGAGATAGATGAAAAGTGCTATCAGGGAAATGGGAGAGTGGAAACAGCAACAACAGAGATGTAGGAGAGGAATGAAAACGAAGATGAAAGAGGAAGAGACAAGAGAAGATGATGGAGGGATGCAGGGTAACGGAATGAGGAAAAGAGGAGAAGAAGATGGAAAAGAAGGAGAAGGAGGAGAAGAAAAGAAGAAGAAGGAGAAGGAGAAGAAGAAGAAGGAGAAGAAGAAGAAGAAGAGAGAAGAAGAAGAAGCTGTTGAAGAAGAAAGAAAAGAATGAGAAAAAGGAGGAAGAGGAGGAGGAAACATGAGAAGAAGGAGAAAAATAAGGAGGAAGAAAAGAAAGAGGAGGAGAAGAAAGAAGAAGAAGGAGAAGAGAAGAAGAAGAAGGAAAAGAAGAAGAAAAAGGAGAAGAAGTAGAAACAGAAGAAGGCGAAGAAGAAGAGAAGAAAGAGAAGAAGAAGAAGAAGGAAGAGGAGAAAGAAGAAGAAGAAGGAGAAGAAGAAGAAGAAGAAGAAGGAGAAGAAGAAGAAAAAAGATGAAGAAGAGGAGAAGAAAGAAGATGAAGAAGAAGAAGAAGAAGAGAAGAAGAAGAAGGAGAAGAAGAAGGAGAAGAAGAAGAAGAAGAAGAAGAAGAAGAAGAAGAAGAAGAAGAAGAAGAAAAAGAACAAGGAGAAGAAGGAGAAGAGAAATAAGAAGAAGAAGAAGTAGAAGAATAAGGAAAAGGATTGAAAGAGAAGGAGATGATTTAGGGAGAGAATTTTTTGGAGAAGGACAAGAAGTAGGAGGAAGGTGTAGAAGGAGAGAGAGAGAGAGAGTGTGTTAGTAAGCTGATTATGATGATGAGAAAAAAGGAGTACTGTGTATTGAGAAGAGGAATAAGTGAGTATGGTTTCTAGTTTATCGTTGAATGGGGAGTAATGAATCCATGTGGGCTGCTTGGACCCGATCTAGCTCATTCTATTTGCATAGGAATGTCGAAATTGAAAATTTGAATAGAATTGTCTGATTAACTGTGAGTTACAAATAAGTTGGTATGGTTAACAATAGTCGGCCTTGACTTACAGTAAAATTAGAATGGGATGTTAAATTAATTTTTCCAAAGAGTTCTTATCAAAGTATTAGGCTAGGCGTACACCGGTTAGTCAAGACAAGACGAAATTAGTCACAGTACTTCACATAGTTGCTTATGAAGCAACACACACCGATTAGTCATTGCATCATTGTGTGCTGCTTCATAAGCAACTATGTGAATTACTGTGACCAAACTTGTCTTGTCTTGACTAACCGGTGTACACCTAGCCTTAGAATTATAGAAGGCATTGCTCTGTACACCCAACCCTCTATAACTAGAAAAACACTTCCAGAATAACAGATTGTACATTGATTACATCTTTCAGAATTCAAATGTATAAATATTTCCAATAAAATTATTTTGAGCCATCTATATTTCATCTATATTTCAAATTCTCTGTGTGATATTAGGCCTACACAAAAAATTAACTGAACTACTGTATTTTCGTTGTATACTCACGTTACATCCTTAGACTTTGTTTGTATGAAACATAAAAAAGAATACGTGACTTACAGGATTGCACTATAGTTTTGAATTTTGAGCTATAAATATCTTTATCGAATTGTAAAAGTGGTCCAAAATTTATATTTTTCTTTTCTACCACTATGCATTTTCATATTCTTCTACCAATAAACATTATGTATTTTCATTAATCCCAATTAAATATTTTGCAGATCACTCAGTCATTAATGAGACTAAAAAAAAGAGAATTGAGAATCTCTTATCAAAAAGCTATAGTGAAAAATCTATAGTTAGATCTAATCTACCCAATAAAGAATATGAATCTCGTTTTGAATCCTGTTACTGTACCGTGTAGTGTAACGTGAATTTTAACGTAATGATAACAGAGAAACCGGTTTAGCACACTGCTATTCAAAATACAGTACTTCAGTACGGTGCAGTGAACGATTCACCAATACAAGGTTATTATTATGACGTCATTTTAAGACGAACACCGGTTCACAAATGTTGAACTCCAATTACCATTACACTACTAAAAGTATAGTTATAACCAATTACATGCTAGTAACTCTAACTATAACTATATTCTCGTTAACCAAAAATGAAAATCGAAATTAATTGTCGAAAGATGTTAATATCATTCTGAAAAGTGATTGGCTAAAAAATTAATCGCTTTGGTAAAGTGAAAGAAGATTTGAAGCAGCCAAGAAAAGGCGATAAAAGATGATAATTACTGGATGAAAGGTACTAAAACACTGTTAATCGATTCGAGTAAAATCAAAATTGTTGATAATTACTTGGAAAATCGGTAATAAAATTGGTAATATCTTTTAGAATGATTGGAAAGCATGAAACATCATTATGTGTTTCATGAGCTGTAATTGAGTAATTATTGCCTGTTAAATTGGTCGATTATGAATGAGTTGCTACATTTCCGTTTTCTATTTTGAGAGAGAACCTTGAGTCTTCACTACTTGTCGGGTGTGATTGTGAAATATAATGTTGCGTTGCACCAAACGCGATCAACTATTTTGAATCAGATGATCTCATTTAATTAGGATTGTACTGACCCTGGATCAAAATTTGATCTTGCTTTGTGCAATCCAAGAAAGGTAAGAAGTTTTTGGTTGCAGCAGGCATAATAATTATTTTTTTAAACATCAAATAAGATCCTACAGAAACAGCCATTTGTACATGTTCGCATTTTTCATCATTATTATAATAAACTAGCATGTGCCCGTGCTTCGCTACGCAGAATATAACACTACATGGTTTTTTTTGATGAAGGAAGATTGTTCCAGTAGTGGAGTAATCATCTTACTTACTTATTACAAATGAAAACAATATACTGTACATAATAGGCTCTCACTTTTGTAGTATCATTAAAGTCTATTACCCTCTATTCCCCTCTTCACTCACTCTCTCTCCCTCACACTCTCTATCACTTATCTCCTCGATTATACCGTTCCATAAAGAGTAACATGTGGTATTCATCTAACCATGAGATTACAATGGGATCCTTGGAGAAAAAAGATCTTTAAATCCGTTTTAGTGCGCATTTAGTATGTATGAAGATATTTGTGCAAAATTTCAAGTTTGTCGGCCTAGTACAGTATGTATAGCAGGATTAATCTAACTAGTCAGAAAACAGCTGTTTCGACGAGCAATATAATAATACTTAATGTTTAATTATTATTGAAACAGCTGATTTCTGACAAGTTAAAAGGATCCTGCTATAACAATAATTGAATAGCAATAACAACAGTGGTACGATTCACGATCACCTGATTTCAAATTCAATAACAGTGGGCTTTTATCTTAAATATTGACCTTCATGTTTGATTTCACAGGAGTCACACTGGTTTAAATATAACTGGTCTAATATAATATTATCCAATGACACCCTCACATCAACAAGACAAACTCATGTCTTGTGTCAAATAAATTTGTTGAATCAGCATTCTATTCAAATGAAATCAAATAACCCTGGATAGTCGGCTACACATAATAAAAAGACTACCTCATGTCGAATAAAATTGAAGAATTTTATTCAAATACAGAATGTAATGGGCCTCCATGTACTCAATAAAATGCCACAATATTATGATATTATACAGTAGAGCAGGCCATGAATAACCGTTCACTTTCAAATGAACTCGAAAATATTGATTATTAACTAAATGACAGCAATAAAAATGTTATCCAATATTCATTATTCTTGTTTTCCTCCATTATATTGTTTAATAAACAATATTTTGCTCTTGTTCACCACCACACATTTGTTTATTAAAAGAATCAAAGTATTAGAATGTGTTTTCTATTCCAAATTCTCCTTTTTCTCCTTCCAGAAATACATTCTAATGTACTACGTACATGACATAGTTAGAGAAATTTGAACTTTTATGCAGAATTTATTATTCATGAGACATTTGAGAGACTCAATTAAGCTAACTACCTGAGTTGATAGGCGTTGAAACGACTGATAACTTCATGATAAGCTTTCAAGGTCTTCTTGTATCTTTCTTCAATTTTTTCGCCTATCTTTCACCGTTTCACATGATTATCTTGATCACTTATCAAACTTTCATTTCATAATCACACCCTCACTTTTCTGTTGTTTTGGGATCAAGGTTCTACATAAATTTAACATGAATGTTGTGAAGAAATGAATGTGTAACTGATGTTAACCTCAAAATGATAAATTGAAACAAAGAAATTAGATTTGTAGTTCAACATTTAATTTATAGTGACATTCAATTAAAATTGTTTTAGAGGAAAATTATAGAATGATATTCTATTATTGAAGCGATATGATACGATATGAAGCGAAGAATGATACTTCTAACAAACAGGCATTTATTGCTCAAAACCGCGATTCACACAACAAAACATAAAAGAAAAAATCACAAAAACCGCGAGGAAGAAGAAGGAGATATAAAAGGAGAAGTAGAAGAAAAAGAAGAAGAAGAAAAACGAGATGAAGAAGCAGGAGATGGAGAAGGAGGAGGTGATGAGGGAGAAGAAGAAGAAGAAGAAGAAGAAGAAGAAGAAGAAGAAGAAGAAGAAGATGATGATGATGATGAAGAAGAGGAAGGGGAAAATCGTCAGTCAAGGTGCTTTAGGAAAATGCTTAGGAAAAGTGCTTTAGGTGCTTTTAGGAAATTGAGCCAGCTATGTTTAGAAACTTAATTAACGTTTGAGATTGCTCATAGAGCATTCTAGATTGAAATAGAGAACTTAAACTGCTGAAACCTGTCAAAATCTAGGTTATTTCACTATTGAGAATCTTATCTATTTCCAGCACATATCCAATCTCTCAGTTCATAGTGTTCCACCCCTAACACAGACCTTAGAAAATGTCCCCAATTCATTACTTGACCAGCAACAAATCCAAACGTCAGAGAAGTAGAGATAAATTCGAATGGAAAATGAGTAGTGATAAATAGCAAGTACAATATGGATCGAGTACTTGGTAACAGTAACTTAGTGTCATACTAAATCAGTGGTAAACAACTTGACCAATTCAAATGAGGGCTACTTAAAAACAAGTGCACTTGCCACCCGACCCTCTCTCATATCCTTTCTCACTCTCTCATTTTCGAGAATCACTATCTATCTCTCTCTCTCCTCAAATTTTCAACCTGCCAAACGTCTTTCTCTTTCACTCATATATCATACACCCAATTCAACGATCTATTTGATCTATATATACCTGTTAGCTTTCATCCCTCTCTTAGCTATCTTTTTCTCTCTGTTATTATATTTGTCTCTTTCTCTCTCTGTCCCTCTCTCTCTACCTCACACATTCCTCTTGTTCGTTGTTACAGTAAAACGGAACCCGTCCTAGTTAAGTCCAAAGTTTAAAGTCCGGGCGCTTATTTTGTTACACTTGACTTTGTACTTGTTCCAGTCACGTGCAATTGAGGTTAGGACAGCTTAATTCATGGCGGCGGCATTTACTTGTTGTGTTCGCTGAACAATATATATTCACAACCAACAAAATACATTCTTATTATAGTGGAAATACACAATATCATATCTATGTATTTTCTGCTAATGTGGCGGCAAGAGTATGGAGAATATAACCTAGACTATGAATAGAGTGGATACTTGCTGATATATCTATTTATAAGGTGGAATCATACCTTTAGTATAACTTGTATTTTAGGTTATGAAGCAGCAAGTGTATGGAAAATACAACATGGAATATAAGTGGGGTGGATATCTGCTAATATATCTATTTATATTGTGGAATCATTGTGGACTAGTATTACTATATGTATTTTTGATTATTTAGCAGCAAGTGTTAGCTAGATATGGAATCTATAACATATAGAGTGAATTACTTGCTGATATAACTATTTATATGTTTGAATTAAATAGTTGTATACCTATATATTTTTCAGCAAGTGTGTGATTTGTAACGGTATTCAACAAGCGATAATTATTAACCTTTATTATTGTAGTTGTTAATACCTGGTGGCCGGTTTTGGAACTAAACGGTAAAGTACGCTAGTCTTGTGCACTTGCCTTGTTTGTATTGGTCTAGTCTAGTTGTTTGAAGCGGCTGGAATTTGGTGCATGACATTAAAAGAGAGAAAGAGTGATAAAAAGGTTAGGAAAAGGAGGGAGGATGAAGATCAGCATCAAAGAGAGAGGGAGAAAGAGAGAGAGAGTTCTTAGTTATCGATGATTTTCAATCCATTCCAGCTCAAATGACTTCACACACACATGTTACGGTTGACCTTAGAATCGTATCGGAATCAACTCTGGAATTCCTCAGAGTTCAAGCTAAATGGATTTGTTATTCAAATTTCTGATACCCGACTATTAGTATCTAGTTACTACCACACTATTCTCAGTTATAATCAGAGCAATGATAGAGTATTCTAATGATAAAGGGGCTACTATTACACTTGTAGTGTTGCAAGATACCATGGATATTGAGGTACTTATTTGGAATAGTTTTGTTTTGATTTATGTGTTTTGTCAATTTTGAACTAAAATGCTTGGGACCAAGTCCGTATGACCTAGTTTCCATGACAAATGAGGCGGTGGAACTGCAATACTTCTAGAGAATATTCAAATCATCGAGGAGAGATGAAGTTTAGTGTACTAAGGGCCGGCTCATGAGCTCGGGATTTAGCCAAGTCCTAGACTAAAACGGGTGGCCACCGTAGCATCGACAAACATTAGCCTCTTTTCATCAATTGCATCTGGCAACGCTGGTTCGGGCTCCGCTGCGGCACTCGGTCGCAGTAACGAAAACCCACCTTTACAGAGTTCAATATGGAAATCTTTGTATTGTATTCTTTAGATGACTTCAATTATCAACAGCAATAAAATTGTACTAGCTTCCGTGCTACCGGTTCATAGTAATAATTATGTTGAAGGATCTCTCGGACAGATTTGAAGCATTGGATAAATGCCGAAAAAGTATAAAGTATTTCTTACAATTTTTTGTTTGTAATGTGTTTGAAATCAATAAAGGCAATTATTTATTTCTTATTTCTCATTTATGTAGGAGTGTGGAGTTGGAAATCGTTAATAGATTGGAAGTGGAAAAAGATGAAAATAATATATTTAGAAATATGTGGAAGACAAGGTATTATGATTTATTCAGCGGACGCCGCCTACGCTAAATCCACCTAGACTGTTTCCCACCATTCAAATACACATTAATACTAAAGTTCACGGAACAGACATAATAAAAAAAGAACCAGTCAATAAAATTTAACAACGACTCGCGCTACTCACGCGGCAAAACTCACGTGATAATAAGAACCAAATACACGTGACTGGTAAACGCGGCTGGTCGGCCGATACTCTGTTTAGCCCGGGGCTAAATACAGTACAGTATCCGTTCACTGCCATTTTAATAAAGCACCGTGCATAATACACTCAGCGCTGCCAAGGTCACCCATACAACTTGGGCCGACCCCAATAGTCGCTTAACTTGCTGCCAATAATAGCCTGGTCCTACTCCCCCTGTACCTACACCGTAGAGAAATTACTTTAGCTTGTTATCAAGCTTCAAGAATCACCTTTGGATGTTATCGATAAAAACTGCGGATTGTTTGAATGAATGATGGGGCTACCAAAAATTTTTGATCGCAAAAAACGTTTCCATAATTATGAGAAAGTTACTAAAAAAATTGAAAGTGTTAACATTAACTTAAATAAAAAAATTAAAGTGACATGAAGTTCACAATTACAACGGTACTCTCTGGTTAAGGCAAGGGTGCCTCAACCAGAGAGTATAGAATAAGAATAATGTTTTACTTTTATTCTCCCTGGCCTAAGTCCGTGGTTAAGGCTAGGTGTACACCGGTTAGTCAAGACAAGACGAGATTAGTCACGTTTAGTCACAGTACTTCACATAGTTGCTTATGAAGCAACACACACCGATTAGTCATTGCATCGGTGTGTGCTGCTTCATAAGCAACTATGTGAATTTTTGTGACTAAACGTGACTAATCTTGTCTTGTCTTGTCTTGACTAACCGGTGTACGCCTAGCCTGAGTGGTAGAGTGGACGTCATTGTCCTAACTTCGCCTCGTCAGTAAAATAAAGAAGTCATTCTATTCTAAAGAAGAAAAAAAGAAGAAGCCTCAACACGATTCTCAATTAGACTACCTAATTACTGTTCCCATTCGAATTTTATCTGTATTTTCTATAAATTTTTGTACTGTTTTCTAGAAATTTTATGTAAAGGAATGAAATTGAAAAGAAGTGGACTGATCGAGGTACACACTTCTGTGAATTAGGCCCAATAATCTAGCAACACCTGTGATAAAAATTTGTTGCAATTGAACCCATGTTGCGGGTTCACTTAACGAGGAAATTGTACAGCGCATGGAACTATCCCCTTTGACCGTGGTAAATATACAACTATCTCTTACATTAAATAGGCGTTGGTTACGAAAAAAATATATCACAAGTTGAAAAAGGCGTTTGGAACAGTCATTATTACCTGCTGTACCGTAAAAAGCGGTCACGTTTTTGCCGCGCTAATTAATTGAGTGGTCAATTAGATAATTGCTGATTAAAATGTGAGTTAGCGACCGTTTGAGCCACCTTTAACTTTGTAGCATTGATCGGAATGTGGTTTGAAATTCTCTGTTAGTGTGCGTGTGTTTGACAACTTATTTATTTCTGGTTTTTATCTATCATTTATTATTTGTTCAACTATTTGAGATAGTTGACAGTTGGATTAATTAGTTGTCCGTGATATAAAGGCATTAATTTTTCGAAGCTGGGTGGTTGTGAATGTAATGTTGGCTATTTTATTAGTGTAGTTCGTTGAGATAGTGAGTGATACTTTCAGGTGTTAATGAATTATTTTGAATATCAATATGAGTGGTTTATTGTTGCTAGCACATTCATTATTCAAAATTTAGCTATTCATTGTATCCGTAACATTGTTTACATCACTTGAAGTGAGGAATAGTAAGGATTATTTTTGAGGCTTATTCTTTAACAGATTTTTTACTAGTAGTTGTTACTATAACTATGTAAGTAGTTGCACTATGTAGTGCAACTATAGTACTCAGTAGTACCACTATGTAGTAGTTGTTATTAGTAGTTGAGTCATTGAGTTATATTCTAAGAAAATTCAAGTATGACTAGGGTTTTTTATTGTTGAAACATGACTGATTCAAAAGTATTCTTTTATACAGCTTTAGTGTTATTCACAAGCTAGACATAACTATTTAAGTCAATTACCATTTATCTTTAATGTGAATTTTTTGTAATATTATAATGTTAACCTAAACCATGATGAAATTACGGGAAACATGATGAGCAGTAGGGACTGCTGGCGAATGGCACTGTGGAACTGAGAAAAAGAGAGCGAAAGATATTTTTTCTCTTCATATTTATGAAAAATATACCTGAAAAGGTTGGAATTCAGCTCTTTAGTTTTAAGAACAACTTTCAACGAGCTTCAAAACACGCGCGCTCTGTGATTTACCAGCGAGAGTGAGTAAACTGATGAGGGAGTGAAATAAAGTAGTATTTTTGTAATTTGGCGGATGGCGATTTACTTTTTCTTAGTACTTTCATTTTAAGCCAATTTTTGAGCTTGGTTTTTAACGTTTCCATGGTAACGGGTGATGTTCTGGTCTTTAAATATGTTTTTTGAATGTATAGGCTACATTATTCATGTTAGAAAATTCAACATAAAATTACCAGTTACCATAGAAACTTTAAATGAAAGTCATTCGCCATCCGCCAAAAAAAAAGTATTATACAAAATAATTTTCTGGCTTTGTGGCTGTGAATCTAGAAATAATTTTTTTTTTTTTTGTTACTAATCGTTAGTGGTGATGCGATCTACATGTTTTTGCATACAATAATGCTTTTTCACTCAATTTTCCATTCCCACTGCAGCACCCCCAATACTTTCCCTCATTGAGGAGAGCTTTCTTGAATTCTCTCTCTCTCTCCCTTTTTCTCTCTCTCAATCCAATCTCACCCACAACGCAAAAATGCGTCGGCCCAGAAAACAAGAAGCAAACTAGATCTCCGAGTCACACTAACGTCAAGGTCGACATTATAATAGCGTTCTACACTGAAACCCATATACCTATATATTTCCTTATACAGTTACATGAATAATAACACCCCTATATACCTTTATACAACTGTATACACAGCTATAAAATATATAAGTTTTGAACTCAAACCAATAAAGTCGACAGTGTTCCACTTAAATGCTTCTGTTAGTTGCTTTTATGCTGCCCTCATAATTTAGAATGTTGTCCGCTGACGATCTGCACTTAAATTAAGTCCTCGTTTAAGTAGGCACTTACCATGAAAACGGTGAATGGTATGTGTATTATGTATGACATGCACTTGATAAACTATGAACAGATATTTTAGTTAGACAGTCATTAATTCTTTTAACATATATACATTCGAAAAGTACATCAATAGCCTATACATTGGAATCGAATAAAAGCATTATTTGATAAACACGTGCATTCGAAAAAAGAAATAGACAACTTGGAAAATATTATGTTAAGACTCTAATATTTTCAGCATTAAATATTCAGCAATATTTTCAGGAACAAGAATAATTAACGAATTTTCATGAAAATTCTTTTCTGTGGTCATCCATTCGTGACCGGCAAGATTTGTAAAAAATCCGAGGTATGCTAAATAAAATAAATAATATCTGGTGGTAATCAATTGTTTCTGTATAGGCCTAAATAAAATTATTTCTGAGAATTTTATTGAGTCAATGAATCTAGTGAACCCAGAATGACGTATGAGCTACCTTTTTTTGAATTGTCATCATGTAGTCTTAATATATTACAAGAAGATTGAACGAAATAATCAATGACTAAGTGAAAAACACTAAAGATTAATACTTTAGAGATAAGTCCCTCAATACATTAAAAATAACTACTAAAAAGCCATAATATGATTTTCACTAACAAAAGTATACGACATATTGTAAGAGTATATTATTATAATGTCTCTCAATACAAGTCATAATCAATTTTTGTTTGATTTTGAGATCATATTATGGTTTTTTATTAGTTATTTTTAATTTTTGTAGATGATGAAAGACAAATAATATCCATATGACAGAACTATCAATCCCTCATTACATATCGTAAATGCTCCCTTTTTGTATATTTTTTATTTTGATATTGGGTGAGATAACAGGACATTCGCAGCCCCTTTTTAAACGATCGAAATCAAACCCAAATTACATTGCCAATAATTCCCCCAACTCTTTCCCACCCTTGCACGATAATTGATTTGCAATTACTTTTCGGGTCATAAACGGCAATTTCAATTACAACCCCTGGTAGGGTGAGGGATGGTAAGTCCAGATTGGAATGGAACCTACACATGTTGGGACTATACAGAGTGAGACGGGGATTGGAAAAAAGAAAAAGCAGTTCAAAATTGATTTGTGGGGGTTGTTACGAGCCCCCAGATGGTTCAGCGATTTTTGTAATTAACATCGTGTGTGTGTGATTCGGGGAGGGGGGGTCATGTGTGGTTTTTGGAAGGGTTGCTAGTGAGGAAAGGCTGCAACGGGGGTGAGAAAACGATCAGAAATTGAAAGTTGGATATTGAGGCTGGTGGAATGGTGACTTATTCATCACTGGCTCAACAGCTCGAAAATTCAGATCTTTCATGCAAGCCCAGATCATGGTTTGATGCTTATATAAATATAGTTCATGAGTTATGACCGTTGGGTACAGTTATCGCGCAATGAGAATGAAGTTACGAGAATGGACAGAGATCTAGGATGGCGACTGATACAATGATAGGAACATTCATTCATTTATTGGCAAGATACATTACAATGTGGGAAGAATCAACAGACATTTGTCCAAAACTGCTTCTTTCCCAAATTTTGATAAATAGTCCAGAGGTTATATTGTTGATTCATCTTACTGAAATTGTGAGTCCAAAAAACTATTAACTAACAATAATTTTGAATAATTATTAATAATTTGAATAACATTCCGTGTGTAAATAGGCCTACTCCCAAGGTATATGAATGTGACCACAAATATAAAACGAATAGTAAACTTGCGAAACGTGAAGCGAAACTTGTAAAGAATGACTGAAAAAAAACTGGTGATAACCAACCTACAAAAAGCTACGTATTTAAAGCTGAAAAAAAACTGGCGATAACCAACCTACAAAAAGCTACGTATTCAAGAATTATCACGCAAAGTGCAAGTTTCGCATGTTGGACAAACTGATTCTACCTTAAATTCCAGAGTCAAGCAATTATTATTGTAACATTTCTCTCTTCATCGATATTCCTTCTTGATACTCAAGAGATTCCCTTGAATTACAAACTCATTGCGATTAATCTGTTCACTTTTAATCAATGCAATTCTTTCAATAAAGGCTCTGTTTAAGTCTTATTAAAGGCTCAAAGCTTAGTTTCCAAGCAGCTTTGTTCTTATTCTACTAATCAGTGAACAAAAGATCAGAGCATGATTTGCAAAATTGTCAAAACAATCAATCTACTCAACACCTGAACCTAAATTGACGCCTGTCAAAGTGAGTGACTTTAGAAAGGCAGCCTTGAAAAACGCGAATGTCATCTGGCCAGTTAAGGGAGACTTGACCGGAGTCAAAATAGTTGACTGTCAGTCAGTTTTGATGTCTCTATCTGTCTGCCAGATGACTTGCACCATGTTGCTTACAATCTTTGACATAATTAACTAGATTGGTAACTCCTGCTTGCTTCCATTCTGAATCGATCATTATTCTCTTCTTTTCTCTTTTACTCTTTTCAGTATCTCCTTTACTATCTCTCTTTCTTTCTTTTCCCCTACGGTGATCTATTTACTCGCTTTAATACTTCAAACTAATTGAATTAAATTTCCTTCCATTTCCTATCCCATTTTAACATTTTCCTAAATCTCTTTTCTCTCTCTTATAATTCGGAATTCTTCCAGATTGTCTTTCTCTCTTCAAAAATTTGCTCTTCCCACTCAGGTTCAAAGTGTACTGACCTCCAGGATTATCTTTGAAAAGTTTCCAGTCGGGTTCAGAGGACAATGCACTTCAATCTTGTAAAAAAAAAAGAGAAACGTTTTCAATCTTGTTCCCAGAGATCCTAGTAAACGCCAACGCAATTTGATACTGACAATAAACATCTGGACCACCAGTTATACAAACAATAAAAAATCGGCAAATGAAACAAAACCTGACAAAATAGATCTGGACCACCAGTTGTGTCAAGCATGAAACTTAGAAAATCAAACAAAAACTCTACAATAAGATAGATCTAGTTTATGGTTTCGATTTGCGTAGGAGTGATACATTGAAATTTCGATTAACTTTGCATGGGATCTTTCCATAGTTGGAGAGTGAAAGATCGATAAATTTTAAAGAGTTTTTTATCGTGAAAAAAGTGGAGAACATGATAATTGACTGACAAAAATCGTGATTTGGAGCAAAGGAGCTATTAAAATGTTCCTTTTTTATGACTCCTGATAGCGGCTTCATGTCACTTTGATCATAGATTAAATCATGATGAAAAGAAGAGTATGTTAACAATAATTCAAACCTCACTCTAGTTCTATATAGTATAATACTATATTTTCGTTTTGGATCAAGATAAGATGACAAATTTTCAAAGGATTAGTTGATTGAATTAAAGATAAATTCTATTTTATGATTGGTAGCCTAATCCTTAATGTAATATAATTTTTAAGATTGGTCTAGTCTTCTAGTGTAATCCATATTAATCCGTATGCTTATTTTAGTAGATATGATTAATTTTCATGGTTGAGTTATTTGTTATTATAAACAAATACAGTAAATAAATCAGCGCACAAGCGTAGCTTTGCTGATGTATGGGTTTCCTTATGAGTAACTCAATTTATTATTATTACATGTGTATTTTACTGAATTGTTTTTGCATGAAAATTCATTGTAATGTTGTGGATGTATAAATTATTTGATTTACACTGATTCAAATTCAAGTTATTGCTTCATTAACAAAAAATAATCATATGCTGAGTTTCCAAATATTTCTAACGAAAAACATGGAGTTGGTAAAACCAAATAAAAATTAGAGAATGTAGTAACACATATATCATAAAAATTTCAGTCTAGTATCCACTGAACCGTGGCAAGGCAAAAAATGATAAGCTTGAATTATAACTGTAACAACAGCTATGTGTAACGGAACATTTACGCTATTCCAACGTTATCTTACAAGACTTCTCTCAATGTTTTCCCAACCTATGCTAACGTTAACAGGCCCTACCCCAAGGCATCTTGTGTAAAAATTAGATGTTAAGATTATTCTTGACTTGGTAGGTAGTGTAAACTCTCCATGTTAACTCGAATTAAGATAAAACGGTAGTTAATTCAAGGAGACCTCCCTGAGTCTTTTAGTATGTGTCTAGAGATTTAGATATAATTATACTGTATAGGGATTTGGAATTTTACTGTTTATAAAGATTGTGTACTGTGTAATATTTAATGTAAGCTAGATTCACTTGAGTAAGAATGTTTATTTTCATCTAGGCCGCTTTTTATCTTGGGTTACTTTCCAACTGTTTTTCGAAATCTAGGTGTGTTTTGAAGACATTTATAACTACAGAAACTGTATAATCACAGTGTGGTCCTTGTTGTGAAGAGGTCCATAACAGTTTGTTGAATTTTTTATTCCTGCCACCGCCTCACGTTTGCCAAATTTTGAGTTTTGATGAGGGATTACAGGCAAACATGAACCCATTCACTCTTTTTTCTAACTTTTTTTGACAGAAACTCAGGATTTCATTTCGGGGGGTGATGACCACAGCCGGATAAGGAATACTCCCCCAGAAAAAGGGTGGTCAATTTTATCTTCTAGTAGTGGACTTTGACCCCTGATTTCCGCGTATTCGTGTTGCTTACGTCACAAACTACCGTTACAGGAGGAGAAACTCACGAATATTCGACGTTATAACCGAGAATTGCGCGGATTTTAGTTCTCTAAAATTAAAAATAGTCTCTAAAATAGACATTCGCTTAGTATTGCTTTAAAAGCATAAAGTGATGAATACTAAAGCAGCGTCCAAATGCTGCCATAATGTATCAACTTTGGAAAGTTTTTGTTTTGAAAACGACAGATTATCTGAAATGCTAACATTGAATCAAATGCCAGCTGTTCTAACATTGGACGCTTTCTGACAAAATGGAAATGGATTTCTGGATTTCAACCAGTACAATACCACAAATCTAGTTTTATCATAAGTTTGAGTTTGTTTGTCATTGAATTTTCTTTTTATTCACATTATTCTCTCCAAGCATTCTTATTTATTCCATTTTTTTCTGTAAATATCAATTACCTTTCTTTGCCATGTCAGTTGTTTGAACTGCCATTGCTGTGATGTTTGTTGAAACCGCCCATTGTGGGAGGAGCTTATCTAGGCCAATGACAGTCGTTCACCTGATAGGGCATTTAACTGCCAATCACAGCGCTCGGTCACGAGTATAAATTCTTCTGTTTGTCCTCAATTTTAGTTCACCAGAGATTGATAATGGTGTAACAACCGAAACTGCAGTATCTTGTTGTTTTATTAAATATGTGTTTTTGACAACTTCGAGTCTTCTTATTCAGAAGTGTGTAACATTGATGTATTGAGAGCAGTATCAACTGTAATCATTTCTATTCCATCCTCTATTTCATTTTACAAGTAATCTATCAATAAATACCATAACTAGACAAAATAAATAAAACGTTATTACATTCTAATAGGTTTTCATTAACGTTGTTCGGTCACTTTGCATTTCGAGCCTCGTTCATGGTTAGTTCCGCCAGTTGACACGAGATGCGCTAGGAGTAGCTTGAATCCTATTTTCTAAGCGGAGTTGGTGAATTGTCAGGAGAGGGGAGATTATCCCTCCAGACCTAGTGGAAATTGTAAAATTGAAATAAATAAATAAATAAATTATCTACTTCCCCTCTCTTAGCTCACTTTCGCACGCACACAACCAGCCGGCAGCGGCAGTCAACATAAATACAGTATTTATCAATACGATCTACGATTCACAATAATATGAGTTATTCAGACAGGCCTGCCTGTCTAGTCAGTGAATTATACTGCACCGCCTGGTGCAGTAACCATCAGCTCCTACTCTCTACTCACGTACACGTACATATTATTTTATGTTGATTAGAAATAAATGTGATAAGATATCTCTCAAAAATATATTTTGAAAGTTATAAAACACTTCCTGTTTTCGTTAGTATGATCATTGGCATTGCGCATTCCAATGTATGTTACAATCATAATATAACTGATCTGAATAAGTCAGTTTCGTCAACATTTTAACATGTTATCTAAATGTAAATAGTCAATAAGTTTATACTTTTTTCTCAGTAATTATTCAAATATAATTAAAAGTAGGTATGTCCATCTGTCACTTTGTTGATACTGTACATTTCAACCTTTTTTATTTATCAAATAGAGTAAGTTTAAAAATATACTTTACAAGCTGTCCCGGCGAACTTCGTATCGCACTCTTCCCCCCCCCCCAAATGTCCCCCCTTCATGCCACCCCTTAAAAAATGTCTTTATTCTTTATTCTTAAAAAATAATTTTATTTTATTTTATTTTTATTTTTATTTTATTTTATTTTTATTTTATTTTTATTTTATTTTTATTTTATTTTATTTTTATTTTATTTTTATTTTATTTTTATTCTATTTTTATTTTATCTTTATTTTATCTTTATTTTATTTTTATTTTATTTTTATTTTATTTTATTTTTATTTTTATTTTATTTTATTTTATTTTTATTTTATTTTATTTTATTTTTATTTTATTTTTATTTTATTTTATTTTATTTTTATTTTATTTTTTATTTTATTTTTATTTTATTTTTATTTATTTTATTTTATTTTATTTCTATTTTATTTTTATTTTATTTTTATTTTATTTTTATTTTATTTTTATTTTATTTTTATTCTATTTTTATTTTATTTTTATTTTATTTTATTTTATTTTTATTTTATTTTATTTTATTTTATTTTATTTTTATCTCACTTTCATTTCATTTTATTTTATTTTTATTTTATTTTTATTTTATTTTTATTTTATTTTATTTTATTTTATTTTATTTTATTTTATTTTATTTTATTTTATTTTTATTTTTATTTTATTTTTATTTTATTTTTATTTTATTTTTATTTTATGTTGATTTTATTTTATTTTATTTCCGTTCTTCAATTTTAATATTTGAAATGATAGAACATGACTGTATTATACGAACGATAACTCATTCTTAATATTGATGATTCTAGCGTAAAAAATAATTAGAGCAGAAAACCTAGTACAAAAAGAAATGGTTCGGAGCGGGAATTGAACACCCAACCTCTTGGTCGTTGGAAATCCAATTCGTGGATAGTCCGAATCGCTATCCACTGGGCTATTGGGACTTGAGATGATATTGCTAATTTTCTGATCTTGAATCACGACTATCTTTCCGTTCTTCGGTAGCCGGCAAATTCAAAACTTGGTCTGTAAAATGTTTGATAGGTTATGTCATTAATGTAATAACTATTTATTAATTATAAAGGGATTTTCTTATATTTTAATACATATTATGTTAACCAGTGCTTTAACAATTCAAACGAATCCAAAATCATCTAAATTGGTTCAGCCGTTCTCCAGTTATAAGCGAGCGTACAGACACCAACTCTCTTTTATTAATATAGATTATCAAAAATGAACTTATAAGATTTAAATCTGAATTGAACGGTTCTGCAACATGACATACAGTTAGATATTGATTCAGTCGGAAAAAATAAAATAGAAATAAATTGAAAAAGTATTAATTTATTCCAAGCAATGTTCAGTCAAAAAACATTTTTTATTTTACACAGATTTGTACAATATCGAAGTAAACAAAACCCATTAACAATAATTTGATTTCCAAGTGTATTCCTATGTAAAAATAATAGATATTTATGTAAATACAGTAAATATTTACATAAAAAACCAAATTTAAATTTTTATATTTGGAACAAATTTCAAGACAAACCTAAAATTAGGGTATGGCTAGCCAGTTGTTGAGATAATGAGCCAGAATTCATTGGATTTAATGTGATGCCCACAGATAAAAAAAAACTTGAAATAGTATTTGTGAAAAATTACTTAAATTCTCAAAAACTATTTTACATACAATATTTCGCAGTTCCTTGAGCTGAGAAAAAGAACTCTCTGAAGGGTTTGGAGAGTTTACCTGAAATGCTTTACTTCTTAAAATACTACTCTGTATAATAAGTAACCGGACTGAGCCGGTTACAGCTGGTTGAAGCGACTGCTAACCGGTATCTGGTGCTGTAGAGGTTGTGGGGTCTAGGAAAGGAACTGGGCGGCAACAGTTTCCTCCAAGCGCGTGGAGAGATAGCATAGAGCAAAAGCGTTGTGCGTGTTCAGTTACCTCGTCGAAGTGAAAATGGAGCGTACGATCGAGCAACGTTTTAGCATCAAATTTTGTGTTAAACTCAAGAAAACGGCCACGGAAACTCTTCGAATGATTCAAGAGGCTTACGGTGAGGATGCTCTGTCCAGAACTCAAGTGTTTCAGTGGCACAAAGGGAGGGCCGCGATGACGTCCATGACAAACAGCGTATCGGTCCGCCATCAACGAGTCACACACACACACAAATGTGCAGGAAGTGCGTGATGTGTTGAACAGTGATCGTCATCTGAGCATTCGGGCTATTGCAGATGAGGTCGGAATTGATAAGATGACCGTTAACAACATTATCAAGAACGATCTGGGCATGAGGAAGATCTGCGCGAAGCTGGTACCCAAACACCTGACTGATGAGCAAAAGGAGCATCGTGTTGCTGTCGCTTCGGTTGGCCAAACAGTCAAGGGCAACGTTGCCACAGCCCCCTTACAGCCCGGATATGGCACCAGCGGACTTTTTTCTGTTCCCCAAGATCAAGAGACACCTCAAGGGGACGCGGTTCGGGACTCTGTAAAACGTTCAACGTGCTACGACGAGGGTCCATCCTACGAAAACGCTCCATTTTCACTTCGACGAGGTAACTGAACACGCACAACGCTTTTGCTCTATGCTATCTCTCCAAGCGCTTGGAGGAAACTGTTGCCGCCCAGTTCCCTTTCCCTAGACCCCCCACAACCTCTACAGCACCAGATACCGGTTAGCAGTCGCTTCAACCAGCTGTAACCGGCTCAGTCCGGTTACTTATTATACAGAGCAGTACTTGAATACTACTTTAAAAACTTAAAAACTAAAACACTACTTTAAATACTTGAAAAGTAGTGCAGCATTTCAGCATTTCATTTGCACTACTTTTCAAATATTTAAAGTAGTGTTTTAATTTTTAAGTTTTTAAAGTAGTATTAAGTATTTTAAGTAGTGCAGCATTTCAGGTAAACTCTCCAAACCCTTCAGAGAGTTCTTTTTCCCAGCTCATGGAACAGTGAAAGATTGTATGTAAAATAATTCTTCAAAACTCAACATTCATGAATCCTTATAAATTACAGCTTAGTTTGGAATAATGAAATATGGAATTATAAAAACTTGAATAGGAATAATGTTCAAATATTATTTTCCTGCATAAAATCGAAATAAAAATTACAATCCGTCCCCAATGTAGAGCGATTTTCAATGTTAGTGACTGGAAAAGAGGTGTCTTCACGAAGTAGCCTATAAGCTATTCTGAATCAAAGGGTATATAATTATGATTGTAACTACAGTTTGAATAAAACTAGTTGTCACCTGAGCCTCCAGCCGCGGAAATAGCGGCGTTGTCAGATTGTATGAAATTGCAACTTCTTTAAATATTTAAATTTTCAATTAAAGCACATATCTGTGTGTAGAATTTCATTCTCAATATTCCTGTAGTGTTAAATAAGTTCCAGGATCAAAGGGTTGAAAGGAAATTAAACTTTTATGATAAAATTGGAAAATCGCTTTTCGAATTTCCTGCATTCAGCATACAATGAAAACGAGATATTTCTTGATTTGATTTAAAAAAAATTAGGTATCCTTAGTTCTAATCTACCTGTTACGTGAAAATTGTAGCCTATATATTTGTTCAGAGATAGCCAAAACTTATCAGGATTCGATTGGTAAAGATTTTTCCCGAATGATGAACAGAAATTCAAAGTTATGTACCTATGTTTAACATAATTATAAGTTATTTTGGGGGAACTTGGGATGATTCCGCGCGGCGGAACACCCGAAAGAAAATCTCTCCGCCACAAAAAGCCATGAGCAAAATAAAATTCAGTAACTTGAGACAAAACTCTTTGAATAATATTCATGATTCGTGAAAGAGCAGTTTTCTACATCTCACCTTGGACAATAAATTGTTAGTGCATTGCATATACTGTACACATGTACACACTCACACCGCACTCCACACTGATTTTACGTGATTTCAATTTTCTTTCCAGTATGAAAACGTTCAAGAATTTTCCACTGGAGTATTTTTTAATACATTCTGTACATCATTAGCTTTGTTTTGATATGTTTTTTTCTCGATTAATGTAAGAATGAACAAGTTATCGAATTTACAAAAAAAAATGGTACTTTTTATGAACGATATGGGAAAGTTGTTTTAGTTTGGAAAGATACATTTTTTGAATTTTTAAGAGTAGTTCATTTAAGAGCAAGTTCATTGATTTTAAGAGAGCAGTTACATTATTCAAGCCCATGACATTGAATATTATGTTGAATAATATTTTTGGCTATCTCTGAACAAACATAATACGATTTTCACGTAACATGCAGATTTAGAACTAAGATAACCTATTTTTTTTTTTTTTAATCAAAACACGAAATAACTCGTTTTCTTGTAACAGATGACTGAGAATAGACACATATCTGTTCTCATTGACGTTCATAATCAAATCAGTAACGAAGTCAGTTCTTTTCTATGTTGTATAATCGTGAAACATTGAATCCAACTTAACCTATGTTTTCCATATCTCCCATTAGGGAAAACTGGATGATTCGGCAAGGTGGAACACCCGAAAGGCTCTCTCCGCCAAAAAAGCCATACGCTTAATAATAATAATAATTGAATCCAATTATT